>JAPDSC010161694.1:0-10000 GCA_026290005.1 Latrodectus geometricus | reverse complement strand
TCTATTTCCAAGAATGTAACAGAGTGTATCAAATTCATTTGTCAAATAGTACATTTTTCTCACCTGCTTTTCAATGACCTTACTTTTTAATGACCTTGGAGACTTGATGTATAACACATTGGCTTGATGAAAAGTTTCTTTTCATGTCTGAACATGAAAGAGAATTTTCGCAACAGTTGTACTGAATCTTCCAGGTGTTCACCTCCATTAAAACCATATCTATCACACGTGAAAAGAAAGCCTTTCCTATTCAACCTGAACTAGTTTTGAAGTCGGACTCATAAAGTCATTGAAATGGAAAAACTACAATATTTTCGTGAAAGAAAATGATTAATTTCATTATAATCATTCAAATGATTATTAGACAGCTTAAATTTAATTTTTCTCATAAAAGGATTGATTTACATTAAAGCACAGATCATTTATCTGAATTGTAGAAAACAGTAAATATTGTTAAGTTTAGTTATTTATATTCGGTATTTTTTAAATTTATTTATTAGTTGATTAGTATATTTTTGGCATTTTAAATAATTAACATATAATTGAAATGTAGATTTTGTCAATTTTTCAGAATAATTAAACATGTATTTATATGATTATTTATAAGAGAAGGCTAAAATACTTACTCATAAGACAAAGATCATAAGTCAAGTTATTACAAACATGCTCATTGCAAATAAACATGTATGTAATAACCAAAAGCTATATTATCTTACTGATTAAGCTGTCTTAATGTTTAAACTGTACTATATTGCTCATTAAAAATTTGGTTTTTTAACAGCATGTATTGATGGTCAAAATTTTGTAATGATAGTTAAATCATTTCAGAATAATTACTATCTCAACCATTTTATTAATACTCGATTTAAACCAACATTACACAAACATTGGATTCATTTAAATAATAAAATTATTCATTGTAGATATAACAGAAATTATTTTTGTTCTATTAATTTAGAATAACAAGTGAACAATATTTCATTCTGTATTTTAGTAAGCAAATAACTATTTTAGGTTATTATTATTCCTCATTTCTCAATACAAATATTCTTTAGATTTCTCTAGAAAGTTCTGTAATTTGAATTAAAATATACTTTCATAAAAAGCATTGGCGATTGCAAATCGCAATTTTTTAAAAAAGAAATCTTCCATTGCCCATTGACAATAATATATACATGTGTGGCCAATTTTACAAACTGGTTGAGTGATAAGCATAGAACATACCAATGACTGAGAATATGAATGCTAGCTTATACGTGTAATGTTTTATTTTTCACTATTAATTGTAAATTTCAATTCACACTTGTATTGTCATTATTACAGATAATTTTAGATATTATAAGAGATTTAAATAATCTATCGAAGTAATAATTATAATTCTGACCATTATACTTGATGAATTTGAAAACAATTACAAATATTTTTGTTTCCAGCAGTGATTTTATTTAGGCATAGGGAAATATCCTTTTCATAATTTCATCAAATTGCAAAATTTTCATAATAGTATTTCTTAGATTAATTTACTTGATTAATCAGTATCCTAACTTAAGCACTGACAATTCCAAATAATATAAATTAAAACAGTAAAAATCAATTAAAAATGTAATAAATTAAATGTATAAAAGTTAAAATGAAAATATAAGTTAATTTTCATTTTTAAATTTTTTTAAATGTATGTAAATAGTACTAAACAAGCAAATAGTGTTAACTGCAACATTGTTTGATTATTTTACTGCCATTCAAGTTTTAAAAACAATTTGCGATGAACCAAGCCTATGCTGATTTTTATTGAATAATTATTTGGTTAAATCCCAAAAAGATATTAAAATGCTATTTGAATATATGTACGTTTATTTAAAATTTTATTTTTAAATTCCTGTTATTTTATTATTTTACCTATTATTTTCAGAGTTTTTTAAGATAGCATTACCTTTCCTTTAATAAAAATTACAATTTAATCGTAAAGGTTTCCTTTATATAAGCTTAATGATATTTTAATGTGCATATTTTGATATATTTATGAGAAAGCTCATTTTTAAGACTTTCACAATAAAAATATTAAATAAGAAATATTTGATTAATCAAGAATATCAGTAAATCATCTTTTTTTCTTAAAAGTCACAAATGCAACAAATAAGCAATTAGTAATTAGAATTAAAATTAGTAATATTAGGATAATTCTATTTTGAAAAAATATGCATAAATGTTATCAAGTACATATTTTCTAACGTGATCTCAAATTTTAAGAAGATGATAATTGTGAATTTTTCTGTTATTATCAGAATATTTTAAGATAGCATTACATTTTCTTTAATAAAAATTACAATTAAATCATAATGATTTCTTTAATATAAGCCTAATGGTATTTTAAAGTGCATATTTTGATATATTTATGAGAAATCTTATATTTAAGACTTTCACAATAAAAATATTAAATACAAAATATTTTATTAACCAACAACATCAATAAATCACCCTTTTTAAGAAAAGTCACAAATGCAACAAAGAAGCAATATTTTATTTAGAAAGATGTTTAAACAAGAAATAGGATTTTCAGCTAGTCTTCACGAAAGCAACAAATTCTTACACATATTTCGAACAATTTTAAATGGCGAGACCAAATAAGCAAATAGAATTTCACCTTTGATTGATGACCAACAGATGTTCAATACATTGCTAAGAAACTCCTTTAAGCAATTCGAATCCATTTCTTTACGCCTCCTTCAATATAAGAAAATGCTTGAGGCAAGTTTGTTTGAACATACAACAATGTTGCACAAAGCAACAATGGGGGATAGAGTCTCAGTTTCCTGTATTTAGCCATTTTTATTTTGCATTTATAAGATACCTCGGAGCATTTTTCTGAAAAAAATATAAATCAATTTCTACAATGATATTCCTAATGGAAATAAGAAATTCTCATATAGTATTTAAAGGGAAAATTTTACTCAACAAAATATTAAAAAACATAAATTAAAATATAAAAGTTATAATTACTGAATTGTACCTATCAAAATGATCGTATACATACTATATTTATTTCAAAGTACACATTTTTGTTTATAATTCAACTGTCATTTTTGCACATGATGACTACGCAAACATCCCTACCAAGGTAGAATTCAAATTCACAAACTACTAAATCGAAGACCAGAGTTCTAATCATTAGGCTGTCATATAAAATAAGAATCAAGAATGTAGTCATTCTATGGTTACATATGGAAATAAATTTCTTTGAATTACATTTAGTTCAATTCAGGACATATTTCTCAATCTAATAAAATTTTTTCAATTTCTTTTTCATAAACAGCTTTGTTCTCTTTTTAACAAATTTTATATTTTTTTTTACTTTGCTTTGTAAGTTGGTGAATTTAACTATTTTTTCTAACTTTGATGTATGACTTTCTTAATTATGTTTCGCTTTCATTAATTTAAATATTTATAACTTGCATATATTTTGAAATCACAACAATTCTTTGATATTTCAAATACTGGCTAAGTTTTTTGCATTTCTTTGTATTTACTATCGTTTATACGAGTACACATAGACATTACAACTGCATAAAATTATTTATGTATATTTACATAATCACATTTAAAATTAAACCAAATAATTGCAGCAGTTTTGATGGGAAGTATTTCACGAAAGTTTTATAACTAATAAGTTATACAGATAAATATAAATGGAAATATTTTCTTTTAGTTTGAGATTAGAATTTAATATGTTCTATTTTTTTAAATAAAGAAACATGAGCTTTTGTATACTGTGTCAAAAAAAAAACAAACATCATTTATAGAATGATAGTACTAATGGGACAAAAAAAAATATCGGAATATTATTAAATTAAAATTAGTGTTCAATTCTTTTACTACATACGCAGAAGAAACTTTTTCTGAAAACCTTAAAGCATATTTTTTGATTAATTTTTAAATTTCTACAATAGATTGATAAATGAATTAGCAAATAAATTTTTTCATACATTTATTTAAATTGCAAAACATAATAAGTGAATGCACATTAAGTAAGATATTAAAAACCATAAAAAAATATGGAAAAAATTCGGTTGACGAAAATACTCATTATTAAATAAACTCTAATATTGAAGAAAAACTTATTAACCTCATATTTAAGTATCGTAAAACAATTCATAAACTTATTAGTTAATTTTAAGTGCAATTTTTACGTTTTCTTATAGTTTTCCTGCTGTTTACAAAATAGCTTACACGTTACATTCCCAATAGGGCTCTGGATATTTGTAGTGCTTAAGCATTTTGTTTAAATAGTATTATCCATAATTGAATTAATCTTCGTTTGTCCAAATTGACCACTCTGAGTGACAAACTAAATTATTCAAAAAAGATACGAAATTTAAAACATCAAATATTATTTTAAATAAAAAGTAAAAATAAGTAAATAACAAAGAAATAATAAAGAAATATATAAATTTAACTTATCTTAAATACTAGAATTGAAAGCATAAATTATAAATTTAATATAATATGGCTTTTACAATCATAACTATAATTTAAAAAAACTATTAAATATTCTTCAATTGTCCAAATATATTATTAAAAAATATTAATTTGCCCTACGAATAATTTTCTTTTAAATGAAATGACATTATTTGAATAATTTATTACTTTTCTTCTTTTATTAAATAAAACATGTATACAAAAGAAGGGAAAAGGAATTGTTATCCTTTGGAAAATATTTAATCTCACAGCCATCATAAAATTATTAGTATTCGTAGAAAAATAATATATAATATATAATTTATTTACCTTAAAATAACACTAACGAATCTTCCAAAAATAAGACTATATTTATATTCAATAAATGAATCTAAATTTAAACTTTTCCTTACCTTAACATAGGGAAAAAGTAAATACTAATTTTTAATTAGTTAATTAAATAATTCAGTAAAATCTTAAGAAAATATGTTAAGTTTATTTATTCTTCTCTGACTCTCAGTGCTATCATGAATCACTTGGAACACTCTCAAAGCATTAACTATTTACATTTTTCTCGAAATGAATTTTATTCTCATATCATGATTGTAATAAATTTATCAATACTTCATTATGGATGTTTTAGTTAGGTATACAAAATCTCACTGTACATTTAAAAATTTTTGCATATTGTTCTTAAAACATCATTTAATGCGCATCTCACTTTTAATAAACAAACAAAATTTAAGTAAGTTATATTAAAAATATATTTTTTACCCATAACAATAAAAAATATTTTTATAGCATTAATTCTATATTTAAGAAGTTTATCGAGTTTCTTAGCCCTGATTGAAAACCTTTCAAAACTGAATTTAAAAAAAAAAATTAAAAAAAAAAATAAATAAAGTAAAATAAAATAAAATCAAAAGATCTATATTATGTGTTTACTTCATTAATTTGATTTATATATATGTTATTTATAACTTATGCATGTTTAGATTTCGTTTTATTTTTTTGCATTTTTAACTAATTTCTTTGAAATATAATTTTTGTTTTATTTTCAATTTAAAAATTGCACATGGTACAAATAATATTAGTATGATATCCGTTTAGTGTAGAGAAAAATTGGGAGCTTCTGACTATCTTCGTAAACTAATGTTGACTATTTAATTTGGATCCAAGAAGGTTAAATTACTCTAAGAAAATAGCATGTTTTCTGTATATAAATAAAATTTTTTGGTTAAAATTTAACTTTTACTTTTTTGTTTAATTATTAATTTAAATACTATAAATTACATGCTGAAAAGTCGAAAATATAATTTGAAATAAATTTCTTATGAGTTTCATGAAAAGGTCTAGCACAAATCCTACGTTTGTTAATTTCAAAATTGTTGTCCCCCTATTTCTTAAAAGGAAACAGTACAGAAGCACATCATCTCTCATTATTCATAGTACAATGAGGTAAGTCTTCAGGTGTGACCGTACCCAGGAATGTCTCCTGACCAATAGTGGCATCCAAGAGAGGTATAATAGTTATCCATTTTAATAGAAGAATGACGTGTTATCTTTTCATTTGCTTAGCCATCCAAGAGAAGGTTGGTTGAACATTCGTAAAACCTATAAAAGTGCAACAGATTTTTGCACCACTTAGTTCTTGCCTCAACCCCTCAATCTTAGTACAACTGACCTCCTTGATTGAAACTTCATTCTCAAAAGTTTTTGTCCGTCGATAGAGGTAGCAGTGGTGAAGTCTACGAACTAAATTCAAATTAATCTTGTGGAGTATTTTCAGTAATGGGTAATACAGAATCTTCAACAGAAAAGTAAGTAATTTTTTTTAATATCTTTTTTTAACAATGTTATTTTCATGATTTAAATTTTTTATTAGTTAAATAAATAACTATTTTCAGTATTTGTGATAAAATTAATTTTTAGGTGAAACGCTTTTGAAATAATATATTAATGATACATATTAAATAAATAAAAAGTTTGATTTTATTTAAATAATGAATTTTCAAAGGATTTTTCGTTATTTGATAGATTTCATCGTTATATAACAATGTATAAAGGATACATAATTTTTTCTTTTCATAACGTAGTATTTGTATTAGGGTAGTCCTGAAAATTAAATATAATATTTATTGCATATGAAGGTTGGAAGTAAATGAGTTATATAAATTTAAGTATTTGAAAACAAATATATTTTGAATTAAATCTATAAATTTTTATAAATTTGTAAAAAAATGTTAAAGAGTTAAAAAATGTTAAAGCATTATTAAATCCTGAATATTGATCATAAATTTTAATTTATTTAATTCTAAAATTTCTATGATAAATTAGTAGATTTTCAAACCACTGTATAATTCTAATTCAAGCGATAAAAATATATATTACTATTGCATCAAAAGATATTCAAATAAATTTAAAAATATTTATGAAAATTATTTTGTATATATTTGAAATGGAATGCGAGTGTGATCGTTCCATTATTACATTTATACAAACGAACATAATTACTGAAACATTTATTTTAAAATTCTATTGGTGATATTTTTTATTAAGTTTGATACTTTTTGGAAATAAATGAAATAGATTTGTAATTGTTTTTATCATTTAATGCAAAATGAGGCTTATTTTAAAATTACAATTTCATTAGAAATTATTTAAAAATGTATATTTTGCGATTCACTCTTTTTTACTTACTTGTTACTTAAGGATTAAATGTGTCTAGAAATAAATGAGTAGTTATTGAATAAAATCAATAAATATGCATTTATTTTAATATCTAGTTTTTTCTTTTATTTCTATATTTATTAGCATAATTTTTACTGGTTTTAAATTGCTATATCAATAATTAAAATAATAAACTACATTATTTTATACATTAAATATTAATAAAAACTTATCTTTCATCATATTTCACTTCTTTACTTTTCTTTCCAATAAGGAATATAATTAATGATTTAAACAATACATAGTTGATGGTATTAATCACTCTCAAAATTATATACGTATTGAATCAGCCATTAATACTCATTGAAATAAAATCACACTAATCGTAATAAAGTATAAATAATTTACGTGACTGAAATGGACTAAAGTTGGACTAAAATTGACTAAAATTGGAGTAAAGATTATTAAAATAGAGACTGTAACACATTAATTCTCAAATAAATATTTAAATTTTAGCAACAGTTTAAAGTAATGATGTTTGCTTCAAATCCAGTACTGTTTTCATATTCGTATTAAACTGTTATCTTAAAAAACACATAATGTTATAGGAAATTTTTATGACTATTCAGAGGAAAATTCATCAGCATTTTTTAATTTTCATGCACATAATGATACATATGTAATATATACATAATTTAAACTTTATTATTAAATGCATGTAGTTTTTAAACTTACTCCTATTTCAACTAACTTATGTTGCATATGTTTAACACATGATGTGAAAATTAAATATATATAAATAATTTAAAATTTCAAAAATATGTTAAAATACCTGAAAACAAATAATTTATTTCTCTTGAAATAATCTTAAAACTTCAATGTGATTATTCAATTTTTCTTTGTTATTCGTTCTTTCTGGCATACTAAGCGACTTTCTTATAAATATCAAGTATTTTTCCTAGTGTTACTTCCTTGGAATTTCATTCGCGTTGTTAGTGTAAGGTAGTTGGTTCAAAAGCATTAGATTTATCGCTATAAATTTCGATTTAAAATCTTTGATACATACTGTCAAAGGAATAGTATAAAGATGTTGTCAGGAATTTCCATGTTCCTTACATAAGTTGCATTAGAGAGAAGTTTTCTTCTACTATGGCCCATATCACGAATCATAAAGGAAGAATCCCAAAATACTGATAATGATTTTCTATCCCGATAGACGCGCAAGCATAAATTAAAGGTGCATCAACATGTTGTTCATGAGTGACAGAGATTGTTTATATCATGGTAATTTAAATTCATAATTGAAATACAAATTTAAAATTTAAATTTATAATAAGAATTTTAATAAAATGAAAAATGTTCTCAAACATTACAAACAATCATAAAAATATATTAGTAGAAAAAATTTTCAAATTTCTTAAACTTCATTAAGTTGTATACAAATTTTTACAAATAATAAATATTTACTTAAATTTTTCGATTTGTATTAAGAATAAGAGATAGAAATAAATCCACCTATATTTCAATCTAATGTTTTAAAACTTATATGCAATATAGCGTATTATTTACTGTACAACCTACAGAGAGGCAAATCAGACAAGTTTTACTTCTCATTCTGCAGATATTTCAATATATGCTAATTTTCTAAAATTGAAAATTAGCAAAACTACTTTATTTTATACAAGAGATATACTTTGTCCTCTTTTTGAATTCGTAGATTTTTAAATTGAGAGGTTGAATACAGTTAACTGAATAGATTTTAAATTTTTTTGTCTTATTTTCCATTTGTATGTGTGTGTGCTTCAATCATTATGTTGACGATGGCTGAAAATATTTAAAGATTAAAATTTATAGCTTGATTAATATCTTCTTAAAAATTTTTTATCCTGTTTAAATTCTATTATCTCTTTAATCTTCTTTTTTGTATGCTCATAATGGGTTCTAATATTTCTTTAAAACTATTTTCCCATTTTTACTACATTTAGTATTGAAATTTATCTTTTGAAATTTTACATTCTAATATATTTCATGCCAGTGGGAACTATATTTTTTTATTGTAAGAGACTCAAATTAAAAAAATCTATTGACGTTATATCCTATAAATTAAGTAAGTCAAACTTAACTTTCTCCATGCACATTTATAGGAGAATATTATTTTGCCCACGCACATGTGAGCGCTTAAATTTTTTTTTAAATAAAATTCATTAATTCTAGTTAAAAACATCATCTTTTTACTAATCCTTATTTCTAAATCATACAATGTAATGAAAAATAGGATTTAATATAAAGTATGATTAAATATTTTTATGCTATTAATAAACAAAGATGAACAGACTACATATTTTATATTAATAAATAATAATTTCAGCTTTTTGCTTACTTAAATATATATCAACACATTTATTTTTCGAAGATTAGATTTAATGTTTTGTTTTCCTACTAAACAAAAATAATGGTTATTAAAAAAAATAAATTTAAAAATTTTAATTGCACTGGATATAAATTAATAAGCCAAAGAAAATTTAAATCAGTTTCTATAAAAGACAAACCGGAATCAAACTTTTCTATAAATTTATTCGGGTAAAGTTCATATTTTTGAAACTTATATAACTTCATTGAATTTAACGAGATTTGGTTTTTCTTACAGATGGATAATCGACTTGCCTATATATAATAAAGAAATTTGTAATCATCAAATAACGGCTACAAAGAAGTATGTTTCACCTCAACGAAGAATCTACGATGCCTTTCGAGTTTTTCCTGATGACGAGGAGATAAGTATGTTGATTTCACATTTTTAATATAATAAGTATTCAAAATATAATAAATAATCTACTCTATAATAATTTATATAATAAATATTTTAATTTATAATAAT
>JAPDSC010161689.1:0-12065 GCA_026290005.1 Latrodectus geometricus | reverse complement strand
GCATTTAAAGCAACAGTATTTAAAAGCAATGCCAACATGACTTGGAACCAAACAAAACACAATATCAAATTTATTATTCTATGGTATAACATATATTGCTTAGTAATAAAAAGTGAGGATAATATTTTTTAAATAATAAAGTATAGTGATATATTTAAATCAATATATAATTAAGAACAAAATTTGCTTAAAAATGTGTTTTTATGTGTAAAAGCAATACAGATGATGTAAAAAAATATTTAGTTTGCAGACCTTAGCTTTTTATATGCAACTGATAGTTAGCATTCTGAAAGAGAAATATTGAAAATTGAAAACCATGGCATTAAAAAAATTGAAGCAGTTTAGATTTGTCCTGTTAATACCATAAATTGCAAGTAATGAAAACTTCACAGATTTGCAAGTTTTTTGCTCTTATTTTAAATATTTAAAAATCATACTTAAGTTAAAAGTTAAAATAAAATATAATCACATTAAAAACTATGCTAAAATATTTTTATATTAATTAGATAACATTTTCTAATATTTAATAATATAGCCCATGAATTTAATCAATCATATTTGAAAGGCACAGAATCCATCACAACAGTCAATTTTATTGACAATGGTATTTTTTTCTGGAAATACTAGAACATTTTATTTAAATTAGAAACTTTTCACGCTGCTTTTCTCTTTCAATTATTCCTGAAGATTTTTAATTAGATTTAAATAAAAAGACAGAAGAATTCTTTGGAAAACTACAGGTTTACAAAACTTGTATTGTCTTACATCGTTATTTTGTTGCATTATCCACCTTCTAATTAAAGGAAAATTAATTCTCAAGAATGCGTACGCCTTATTTTCATTCCTTTTGCCTCTTAGTGGTACACTGAAACATCATGAGTCGAGAAATTGAAAGAATTTCATGGATTTGTTTGTTCGTTTTTGAGTGGTTTACTGGTGATAGGTCCAATACTAGACATTTCAGAACCGTATAATGTTTCAAACTAGAAACTCAGTAATAAAAGGCTAGTCAAATATATAAGATGGAAGAGAATAAAAAAATTGAATAAAAGTTTATGGAAAAGGTTAAAATGGAAAAAAGTTTAAATAGAACTTAAAAAAAACAATTGTAAGTAAAAATGAAAATTTCCATATGGTCAAATCTGATAAAGTTAAATTTCTGTTGTTAAAAAATATTAAGTATAAATCATTGCAGTTAAGAAAACAATTAAAATGTGATGTACTGTGCATTGTACATTACACATGTTACAAATTAGAGCATTCTGAGACAAGAATAAGTGCTTGTGTACAAATCGAGTATTTCCAATGTGAAGGCGCGTAAAATTTACATCAACTCTTCAATAGAAACAACTGGAAATGGAAGAATGCGAGGATACATCATATAACTTTTTGTTTGTCTGCAAATCCTAAAATTTCAGCCAATAAAAGGAAATAAAATCTTTGACAATATGCTTAGTGTCAAAAAATGTTATTTCTTTACGCAAAAGGTCGTTGGCATTTTTAGCAGAGGTATCTGCAAATTCATTCTTAGCAATGCCAATATGACTTGGAATCAAATAAAACACAATATCAAATCCTTTACTGGTCAATATATTTAAAATATCTAATATTTCCAAAATCACTGGATGACATGTGTACTCAAAATGATCAAAACACATGACCACATTCATGCTTTCTGTATCAATACAATATTTTTTATGAGAGTTAAATTGTATTAGTTCTAGAGCACATAAAATTGCTACAGATTTGGATTTGTAAATGGAACATGAATTTGTTTATATTTGTAAAATGTATTTCCAATAACAATACTACAACCAACATGAACACTGGATTTTCACAGTGTAAACAAGAATGTAGAAAGAAAATTGATAGTGAATGCATGAGAACATGCGTTGCAAAATATGAAGAGATGTGGCAGATTTACTGTGTCTAAAAAAGGGATTGATTATATAAATGTAGGGGTGTTCCAAGGTGGAAATTTCAGAGTATCTGTAATTTCGATTTGTAAATCGGGGAATTCAGATGAAGACAGAATTAAGATTATATGTTCATAGAATGGTAGTATATTATGTGATCATGCATTATAAATCATTCTTAGAGAGGAGCAGACAATAATAGGTCTCAATGGATGTTGTGATGCTGATAACATTTTTAAAATAATAATTTAGAGATAAATGCTTATACATCAGACCAAGAGGTAATTAATTACAAATCACATAAAGGCTCTGAACAAGAGAAGTCCAAAATGCTTCAGAACAGATCTGCAAAGCTGAGTGATCAATGACAAGATCTAATTTATGTAATACACATGACCTAGCTGATCTATAAATTGCACTACTATAGTTAATTTGAGATAAAATACCTGATTGATATACAAAGAGTAATGCTATATGATCTGCACCCAAAAAAGGAATGAGAGAATACTTTGAATCTTTGCCAACTTTCACACCTCTTATGCAAATCTAAGATATGTGATAGGAAAGTCAACTTTTTATCTAACTAGCCAAAAAAATAATACCTGATTAACCTCAGGAATAAATTATTCCGATATCTTACTTTCTGGATCAGGATGAGGACCAGTGTTTCTGCAAAAATGGCAGGTGATAAAGTGTGCCCATTATCATTATCCCAAGCAACAAGATTATTGACAACAGTTTGTAATTGCTGCTCAATAAATTGCATATTAGAATCTTGCAAGAGATTTGAAGATCATCAATAGATAATGTTCCAGAAATTGATGGTTGCAATATATGAAGAATATTACTGATGCAAATATTAAAAATAGCAACACTTAAAACACTTCCCAAAGGAAACTCTTCAAATTGGATAAAACAAATCCTATATGGACATTAAAAATATGAAAATTTAAACAATTCTGAATAAAAATTGGTAAATTTCCTTTGAAGTTAAAATTAAATAAAGTATGAAGAATTCCAAAACGACATGTTCTATCATAGGTTTTTTCTACATCAAAAAAGACACACAACAAATTAAGCCTCAGCACATAGGCATTCCTAATTTGTGTTTCTAGGTATGCAATATTGTCAAGAACAGATCTACCTTTCTGGAATCGACTTTGATAAAGTTATATGTACTAATTGTCTTCAATTACATAAACAAGACGGGCATTCACCATATGTTTAAAAGTTTTAGCAAGACAACTTGTGAGAGAAATTGAATAGCAGTTTTGAGGGTCAGTTGGATCTTTTCCTTGTTTCAACATAAGAATAACAATTGCTTTGCTCCAGAGACCGGGGTAAACATATTTCTTCCATTTTCTATTGAATAGAACAAGAAGGTTTATTAAAGAATCATGGCTAAGATGACAAAGCAATTCATATGTGATACTATCTGGTCCTGTACTAGTATTTTTAGTTTGGGACAGTGGTCTCTGCAGTTCAAGCACTGAGAAATTGCAATTAAATGGGTATATGACTTTATCATGGAACTATATAGGTTTTATTTCACCTTGCTCTTTAGTCCTGAGAAATTTAGGATCATAAGAGGCTAGACTAGATCCCCTAGCAAAAGTTTTACCTAAATATTTCACAATATCATATGGAGAAGAGTATGTGACAGTTCCTCTTTGTAATAATGGGACAGAGAAATCTTGATATATACCACTAGCTGCTTTAACTATTTTTCACAATTGTTTGGTGGAAGTTGATGATGTGATGGAGGAGACATGTCTTATCCAAGAATCTTTTTGACTAATATCGCCATACTCGAGGAGCTAAAGCTTTAGCTTTTTTGAAAACTATAAGGTTCTCTATAGTGGGAAACCTATGAAAAATAGCCCACAACTTTTTCTGTTTCTTGTATGACACCTAACACTCATTGTTCCACCATGTGTATGACGTTTACTTGGAAATGGGGAGCTCTTGGGAATCCTGCTTTTGGCTTCATCTTTTGGCCGCATCTAGAAATGCATCAGTACCTTTTTGCACACCTCATCAATATCCTCACTTTAAACCAAGCTGTCAGTAATCACAGCTAATTGGGTGTCGTGTGGCCAATTTGCATGATAACAAGAATAAAAAGAATGGAAGTCTTGTGGTCTACTTATACCAGTTTGAGTTATAATCAGAGGAAAATTATCACTGTTATATAAACTATTTTCAAGACTAAAGTTTAATAAAAGTAGAAGTGCTGGTGAACAAACAGCAAAATTTAATGAATGGAAAGTTCTGGAGGATAGATGGAAATAAGCTATTTCTGTGGAATTTAATTGAAAAATATGGTTATTTGAAATTAACTGCTCAATTATGCGAACACAAAAAATTATATTATCCCTACCCCATAAAGTGTTATACCCATTAAAGTTACCAAGCAGTATAAAAGGTGTAGGTAACTGATCCAATAGCTTCTTGAAATCACTTTCATGAACAACAGTGAGTGGAGGCAAGTAAAGACTACAAATAATAATGTGAGATGTTATGTGTACGCATATTGCATCTGCCTGCAATGATGTGTTGGGCTGGACAGTATTAGGAAAGTTACAAGACACAAGAATGCATACATCTCAAGAAACAGTATCATGAGTAACATCTTTTCTCACACAGTTATAACCATGCAATTTAAAGCAACATTGAGGTTTAAGAATATTTCTTGAATGGCAAAGTACATTGGATTATACATATTATATATATAATAATGGTTTTGATATCTTTTATATAAGTGTAAAGACTTCGACATTTCCAAGAAAGAAAGAATACCATTAAGTAAAACTAAACGTTTCTGCCTTAGAGCAAGCCATCTGGGATTCAGACGAATCTTAACTTTAAAGTGTTTCATCATCTGAAGGTTCTACTTTCAACGCACCTTTTAGAAGAAGCTAAAATTCTTTTACTTGTAAAAGGTGATTTATGGGGCCCCTCTCTAGCAACTTCAATTTTTGTGATCATTAGGATTTTGATTTTGCATACGATTTTGGAGAAAGCTGTTTTAAAATAATTGAGGCCTTTGTATTAAAAATATTTGAAGATAATTTTGAAATTGAAAGACTTAAGCAATCTTTTTGGGTACTACAAGATTTCATGACTTTTTTGAAAGCTTGTAAATAACTAATATATTGTTGAGGATGACACAGCATGCCTTCTTTCGAGGTTTTGTTTTATTTTCACTGTAATTTCTTCTTCTAATATATATATTGGGCATGACCAGGAGTAAGGGGTATGTTCACCACTGCAACTGACACATTTTCTTGTAATTGACATGTACTGCTGTCATGTCCAACAGAAACACATCGAGCACAAGTTAAGGATCCCTTACAAGTAGTTTTTGCATGTTCAAAGTATTGACATTTAAAGCCATGCAAAGGGTTTAGAATTAAAGGTCAAACACTGCAATTTAGATAACCAGCTTTAATGGATTGAGGTAGTGTAGGAGTTGCAAATGTGAGTATGAGACACTTAGCTTTTTAATTGTTCCTTCTCTTTTAATCGTAATGTGTTGTAAATGTCATACTTTTTAATAAAGATTATTTTGAATTTCATCCTCTGAAATATTGAACAAATTATCCCCTGAGATCACTCCTTGTATAGAATTTAAACTTCTGGGGACAGATACTATAACATCAATATTACTAAGAGATTTCAGTTTTAAAATGGTTTCAATCTGTTTAATTGATAAAACTTTGGTCAACAGATCCCTAAATTTTATCTTATGAGCATTTTTCAAATATTCAGCTGTAGCAATAAGACTCTAATTAATTAAGAAAGGGGAAACATTATCAAAATTACTCTCCGTTCTTTTAATGACAAAATATTTTTGATCACATATAATTTGTTAACTCACAGGGAGTAAAGAATTAGAAGTACACTCTATAAGAAAGTTGGATTATTTTAAGGCCCACTGCACTACCCACCATGGAGTCCAACAAGGTGATGCAAGATAACTGAACCAATGCTAGCCAAGCCCTATTTGATTTCAATGCACCTCTGAAGTGGCCTCAACCCTTATCGAGTCACTCAGCAGATATACAGTCACTTGATCCATTTAAGAAGATTGATGTGTTGAAGACCACAACACACCTCCCATTTACCTGAAGCAGAGGCCAGAGTAATATGTTGGTCTCTGGGAGACTCAATTACTAGGACCCTCCTTTCTAGGGACACAGGTCTCCATGCACAGCATACATGTGGAGGATTTAGTCTCTGGAAGAAGCTAATAGCAACAGGCCGGTGATAGTATCATAACCTTTTACAAGGCAACCACAATGAGGGAGAAAAGCAAAGAGGAGTAGGAGAAGAAAAGAAAGAATAGAACAGATCACTGGAGTACCTCGGGATTGTGACACCTGTGTTTACTTAAAGAAAGTAAACCCCTTCTGGTTCATCTTGAAACTCCGGTTCCACCTTGTGAAATACTTTTTATCAGTTTAAACTTATTAATAAATTAATTCTGATTATTTGAAAAACAAGTTAATTATATTTAAGAAAATAATATGTATCAAACATGTAAAAATAGTAACAAATTTCTTAATTGGTGAAAATTCATAATCTTAGAGCTGCTAATTAAAAAGTCAACTATTATAAAAAAATTCATCAAAATTTATTATAAAATTATTCTAAATGATAGCAGTCTAAATATGCATGCTTTTATTTAAGCTTTTCATTTGCTGTGGTAAAGAAATAAAAATTGAAGTATATAACGGAAAATTAAATAAAAAGTAACTTTAACAATATTAATAAAAAATCATAAATTTTATGGAAACAATGTTTAAATACTTCAGATTTTATGAAATCATCTCAAAAGGTAATAAAATGGTGAAAAAGATAAATATAATTACTAAGCATTGTATATAAAATTTATAATATTTAATAATATTTGATTATTAAGACAAAAACATGTACACATGAAGATCCATTCTTAAACACTAGTTAAAAGTATAAAAAATCATAAGTGTAATTAATATTACAGTAAATTAGTTTAAAAAACTTTGTTGACCATAGAAATAAAAGTTTTAAGTTATAAAAGCAATTAATATAAATACTCTTTCCATTTATTTATAAATTTCTAATAACAAATTTAAATTGTTCAATATATTGTAAACAAAGGAGTACAATGCAAAAATACTATTATAAAATAATTCCAATCAAGAGTCTCAATAAATAATGCAACTTAAATAAGAGTATTTCAAAAATAATAAATAACAAAAGAAATAGAAATTTTATAATTTTTTACATGAAATAAAAATACAAACTTTACAAACAATACAGGTACAATCAAAGAATGCTAATGCAACTAAGGCTCATGTATGTGAAATTAAGTCTTAGGTCTTTCTATTATAGAAAAAAGTTTAGAAAAACGGTTTTCAGTCCAAATACTGATCTTCACCCTTAATCATGATTTATCATTATGGGGTCTAACAAGTAAGAATTGGTCAATACATGAAACAAGAACTTTATAACAATAAACAAACATTTTGGGTGGGAAATATAAAATAAATAGAACTTTAAAAGTGTCCTTTAAAGTCCAAAATTATGAATGCAGACTCAATATGTGAAAAATTGCTTTGATAGGTGCCTTCATTCTACATGAATATCAAAATATTAAATAGCACTTTTTTATAATTATACCAGAAAATATAAATCTGAATAAATCAAATTAGATTATTTTTGTTTGAAAACACTATTATAAATTTTTGTAATGGGAAAAGTGCAAAGATTAGTTTCTCAATAAATAAATTAACAATTCCTAATTCAAAGTCATTATCAGAATTTTTTATCATAAAGACAGTGAAACTTGTAATTGATCAATAATCAAGTAAATATCTACCAAAAACTTTTAAAAAAATGAATTCTCATAATAATTTCAAATATTAACCACATAAAAACATATTTCAGGATTAAAAATTAAACATAGATTTTTAAGATCATACATACTTCATTTCTTCTAAGCAATTTTGATTACATAAAAATCTGTTTTATTATACTTAATAATACTGATTATTTCTACATACTTTTCAAAAAAGGATTTTAATAATTATCGCAAGTTTTCTATTTTAATGTTACATTAATTATGCTTAAAAAGTTCTTATTTGTTTTCTAAAGAACTGTATTTTAAAACAAACACATAATACAAATATATTCTATATATATCATTTAAAAAGGATACAAAATATAAAAGCTATTTAATTTATTGTAAAAACTTTGATTTTACTATTGATATTACTTTTCAACAAAAACCAAATGAATACAAATCATAATAATAAAATGTTTTAAAAATATCAAAAGAAATTTACTTACTTCAAAAAAAATAACCATTTTTTAAAATAAGCTCGATAATTTCTGAATAATAAGTCTTTTTCTTTCTTATGATATTCAGGTGCTTTCTTTATAATTTCTTGCAACTCTTCAATATTTGTTCGCTTTATTTTCAAATGTGATAACGTTCGATTAGACGTACTTGTTTTCTTTTGCCTTTGAGCAGCAAAATATGTCTTAGCAAAACTTTGCTGAAATGCATAATATAAAGATAAAATATAAACATCCATACAAATAATAATGCAAATAATTAAACTAGATAAATTGTTTTATTATAGAATTGTTTTATATACTCCCTGTATAAAATTTAATCTACTATGAACAGACACAAAAACATTAAGAAATTTTGGTTATAAAGATTTAGGCTTATTTTGCTTATATATAAGTAAAGAAATCAACAGATTTCATTTTGCAAACGTTTTTCATATTCCCAACCATACTGATTATTTTCTTATTAGTTACAAAAGGAGAAAACACTAAAATTACCTTCCATTCTGTTAATCACAAAATATTTTTGATAACATCCCATTCATTGTTCCAAGGGAGAATTATTAAAAGTACAGTCCACAGAATAATTTATTTCGGGACTTTAATTGCACAACTCCCTATGAAGTCTTACAGGATGTCGGATAACTTCATGAGTTCTAGTCAGGTTTTACATGTTCTCAACACATTTCTGAAATGTGCTTTATTCTATCAAATAACCCAGCAGATGTGCAATCACTTGATCTATGTAAACCAATTGATGTGCTAAGAGGCAAAATATACATCCTGTTTACTTAAAGAAGAGACAAAAATAATGTATTGGCCTCTGACAAAGACTATTTGGTAAAGATTACCAATCTTAATATAACTGAAGCATTATATGCTAATAAAATATTAAAAGGAAAACATTGAATTTTAAACAGCTAATAATGATTTCAACATATAATAAAATAAAAATAAGGAAAATAAGTTTTTGAAAAGAGGAATATAAGAGCTTAGTTATTAATCTCACAGCAATAGTTTCAGCATTCCTTTTTTTAGATAACTGGATTTCCGTCTCATCTGCAGTATCTTCTGATTCTTCATCATAATCAGAATATTCATCACTATCTTCAGGATCTGAGTCTATATGTAAGGACTTTAAACTAGCAAGGTCTATAAGAAAAGAATATTAATTAACAGTAATTTCAAAGAATATTCACAATAATTATTAAGTTTAAGAATACAGTTAGATTATTAAAAATATGTAACTTTAATTCAATTTTTTTTAATAAATTATCAGTGAATATGGGCTTAGTAATTCTGGAATTAAATAATTTAATTGAAAGCCTAAATTAAATGTAAACTCCAATCAAGCTAATAAATAAAATAACTAATCAATAAGAATCATTGAAAAATTTTTGAAAGGAATTCTCAAAAAGATAATAAACAATCTATAGAAGAAATTCCAACCATTTCAAATATTCATTTACAGTATATCAAAAATTAATATACATATGTGATAAAAAGTTATCAATTTCACAAAAGAACAAAAATTTGTAGATTAATATCAAAATACACAGTTTCACATAGTCAAAATATGAATACAATATATTCATGTGCAAAACAATTTATTAAATAACCCAAGTAATTATAAAAATCAACTTTTTAAAAATGTGACATTTAGGAATTTAACAGACAGAAAGAAATCAATTTAATAATAAGAAAAACAAAATTTAAATAATAATAACCAAAAAAAGACTTATGAGGGGAAATTAAGATGTATTAATCAATAATATATTCAAATAATAAAAGAAAATTATAATTATTCAGCTAAGAAGCAATTTTTGCAAGAAAAAATACCTTATTAAATGAATTTGTAAGATTTAATTAAGTTAATAGCACACAAATGAATTTTATTTAGACAATTAAATTTCTTATTTTTTAATATATTTTTCAATTTTTTTAAATATATATGAAAACTCTCTCCATACTCTTTATTTAATATACTTCTAAAAATATGTATTTATAATAGCCTTTGATCTTAAATGGGAAAATAAGTTTGTTTTTTGATTTAAGTTTGAAATAATTAATATGATAATTAAAAAATTCAAAGTTCTTATAAAAATAAATTTACTAAAAAATGATGAGACATCTCACATGCATGTTGTGGCCATAAGTATTATAAGAAAAGCAGGATTCCTCATTAGAGATCATAATCTTTCAAAAATTATTTGATTTGCCTCAAATTATTACAAATAGAGAGAATATTGCTAATGTTGAAGAGCTAGTTGGAACTTCCTTAATAAGTGCCAAATCCAATCTCAAAGTTAACCAGACATCCAGAAAAATAATGCCTTGATATTATTGGACCCCTATGAAGTTCCATATGACACTAAATAGATAATAGTAAAACTTCTGATATAGATTGTCTTTTCGAATACCTAATCCTTTGGCGCATTTGTAGCCTAGAGTTGATTTGATCCATTCAAATGCTTCACTATGCCTTCTTACATCAACAATTATTATTGTAGCACATAATCCTAATGTTGTTTCGACAAATATATTGTTCATACTTCTATTTAACTCCCATAGGGCTTATAATGGGAACTATTTCTAAAGATAGATAATTATTCATATCATTATTAAATGTCATTTCTTTACTTTTTGTACATTAAATATAATAGTTCATTTCTAGTTCTCCTGCATTCAAATAACAACTCTTTTAAATAGTTTTAGGTATGGAACTCATGTTTGTGTTTGACAAATCTTGTTCCTGAAATATTAATAATTTCATAACTCGTTGAAAACAATCTAGTCAAATTTCATAATTCTGCCTTAATTTTTTTGAGATGATTATTATTTTTTTTCTTTTTCAACAGAATGAGTTATGATTTTTATCTATGTTTTATAACTTAGAAAACTCAAATTAGATATATTAATTTAATGAAAAATTCTAATTTACAATTCATAACATTCTCAGATAAAAAAAAAATGCATCTCAAAAATTACGGAAATCAAGTGAAATATTTAATTATGTATACATTTACTCAAGCACATGGTATATAATTTTGAGTTTGTTTGGAAAAACAAAACATTTCAGGAATTAATATCAAGAATATCAGGTATATATAAACACATTTAACTGTAGAAAATTATAGCATTTAATTTTAAGGTATGATAATTAAAATTTGTTTACAAGCTGATGTGTAAAACCAATAATTAAGTGAAAAAGGAAATTAAATTCAATAATTTGAATAAAGAATAAAAGCAGTTAATGAAGATAAAGTCTTTATAATAACATGTATTATCTTCAAGTGGGATTTTAAGAGTAAAATAACAATTTTAATGCATAAATAGAAATTATAAAGTTTTATAATGAAGTTTAATAAAGTTAAATAATAAAGTTTTTATATTTTTATTACCTTGCTTCATTTGTAGACGCAAAGAACATCGATTTTCCTTAGGGGTTTCAGATTTTACAGGTATAACTTTGTGAGAACATGGTATTTTAATTTCTGCAGAGGTTTTAACTAAAAATATAAATATTTTATGTGACATTATAGTTATAAATTATTAAATATTAATGGTATTATGATAACAATTTTAATCTAAAAAGAAGAAACTATAATTAGTTCTAATTTCCAAAGTATTAATTACTTCAAATCATACTTTTTAAGTTTTTCCCTTTTAATTATCTAGAAACTTATATTACACATCCACAAATTTTAAAAATTATTACATTGAATATTTATCATAACTGCTAAATATTCTCTTGTGAATAACAAAAGAAATAAAGATATCTATTTAACTAAACAATTGGAAACAAATTTT
>JAPDSC010161684.1:0-11231 GCA_026290005.1 Latrodectus geometricus | reverse complement strand
AAAGTGTTTATGAATTTCTTTTCGGAATTGAAGAAAAAATGTCATATGCTCTTCAAAGACACTGCCTACTTCAATATTTAAGATATATTTCAAATTCCTAGACTTTTAGGATTGAAATTTGAATCCAGTGAAGAAGTCAAAAAACATTTTTGGGAAATTCCAGGATAACGTTTTCACCTTAAGAAATTGAAAGATAAAGTCTATACGAATTGCAAACGCATTCGTCTTCTCGATAAGTCATGTCTCCTCCAATAATGATCAGAATACCGAGAAAAATTGTCAATCGTAAAAAAAATGTAAGAATTTATATTACATAACATGCACCCATAATAAAATAACATTTCAACATTAATTGTAGATTTTGTATAACACTAATTATCACTTAACGTCCTTTTTCATGCTTAGGAATTCTAATAGTAAAAATTATATTATCATCTAATAAATGTTTTTTTTTTCTGAATCAAGCTACCATCTGAAAGAATTTAACAAAAATGAATCTATTATTTGCAGGCAGACAGAAGAAATGCGTTCATCAGAATGATTATCATGTATCCGAAAAAAAACATGTTCAATCCATTGATCAGATTTGAAAAGCTTCTGTGTTAAAATTACCGAACTAAAGCAATGATGGTCTAGACTTTGATTTGAATAGTTCATCGTTCATTCGTTGCTCAGGGATAGATTTCAATACTGTGCTTTCTGAATCAACTTTTTGATACAAATATAATCAAATTCCCATCCATGCCTTCCGTTTACAGTAAATGCTAAATCCAAATATTGATTACTTATGGGATGTACTTTAATGTAAAAGAAAAATAATAAAAAATGCAACATTAAATCTGTGATTTTGACAGGAAAACTTAAAATGCCTTTCTTCTGATGCATTTAATGATGTCAAAGTTAGCTTACAAGTCACTTACGGTGGTTCCTTTTGACAAATATCACTTAATTCCATAAAAAATAATTAATTTAATTACATATGATCTTTTAGATATGAAATAATCATATTAATAAAAAGTTAAGCTGTAATTTTATGCTTAATACAAAACATTGAATCTATAATTCGGAAAGATAGCAGCTAATGACAAATCAACATATTCAACTTATATAAAAAAATATATATATACTGAATTTTATACCATTATTAATTCTCTTTATCTAGAAAATATTCAAAACAACTCTCAAGTTTCCATTTCAATACATGTATCTGAAAATTAATTTTTAATAAAAAAATTATCCCATGTGGGCACTTAATTATAAATAAATCGTTCTCTTAAAATATTCACCAGTTCTTGTGAAAGTTTTACTTAATGTGATAAAGTTCCCTTAATCATAGAGATCATATTCATTGTGTTTAAAAGTGAGTTTAAAAAATTAACTAACGAAATTTTTTATGTTTTGGAAAAGCATTATTTACTTATAAACAATATGTTTTAAAAGTTTAATAATTTATTGATATATGATCCAAACATTGGTAAATTGTAATTAACATTGTTTCTAATTTAATAAATGTATTTTTATAAATACAATAAAAATAAAAAAAAATTTTTCATTATGATATGATTTGATATCCTAATGTAAAAAAATTTAATAAATTTTATCTATATTTTTAACAATTATTGCATTTAGGTTGCTCAAAAAAATTAGCTTACTTTATTATAATTTTTAACAAAAGCCATATATAATACATTCCTTAGATTACACATTCTATTTAATGAATATAGATACATAATTGTCCTTGTAAAATCTTGAATATTAATTTTCTTATACATATTCAAATATTTCTTCAAAGAAAATGTTTTCATATGTAAATTATTGTCATTATAACAGATTTTCAATATTCGTTCGAATTCAAATTTTATTAGCAATTTAAACATTAGTTATTTCGTATTTTTTAATATCTTTTTTATGTCCGAAATGTAACCCTTTGTATATGATTTAATAAATTTCTTTTAAAAAATTTACTAAAATTAACTTACAAAAGTGACTGTTATTTTATTTCGTAAATTAAAATATTATGTTTTATTCTAAATTATCAAAATATTCTTCGAATTCTAAAGATCAAATTGATAAATATTTTTTAAAAATATTTTTTTCAAATTAACTTAATTAACAGTATTATATAACTTAATCATAATTTGTTATATTTCTCATTTCGAGCAGGGTATTTAAAAAGCAAACCAGTAAACGTGATAAGTATTCATTAATTTATCACATTTACCAAGTTTACTGGTGATTGTGAATAATCTCCACGTTTATTATACATAATCACTGATTAATCACTTTAACTGTGGCATTTTTATTTTAGAGACGTTGAAACTGTGATATATTGAATAAACATAAAACAGAGCTTATATTAATTAATAGCTATTAAAATAAAAATTCCTTCTGATCTAGCGGTTTAATTGTTGTAAATGTATAAGGTATGAAACTTTAATGACTTGTTTTTAAGTAAGCCAGAAGAAATGTATTTTATAAAAAGTATGCGAAATAAAAAATCTTGTTTTCATTTATAGGGAAAAATGTAGAAAGTTTATTATGTAAGGTTAATTACTTTTTCTTAAAAATTCTAAAAGTTAAATTTTTAAAAATTTAATAAATTATTTTGCTGTTAATTATCATTTGTTAAATTATAGTAATTAATTGTTAAATTATCATTACTTTTAAAAGATACCAATAAAAAAATATTCATTGTAACTCTGGTCAAGCACATAATATGTTGAATTTCGAAAATCACACTTTACATTTTTGGAAGCACTTATGACACACGACAATTTGAACTGAATTTGAATCTATCTGCGCTGAATGCTCTCTGAATATTTAGATATTTCAATGAATATTTTTTTATGCTAAATTTACATAAAAACAGAATTATTTACAGTTGCGTACCGCTGACCATTAAAACTGTTCATTTTAATTATTAATTCCAATACATTAGTCAAAGTTATTGATACAATGTGGGTAATTTACATGTATAGTGCAGTAAAGTTGACTTGAGAATAACATAAAGTAGCAATATTTCAAGCAACTTTTAATTTGTGTTTTTATCTGTTGCTTCCCCTCTATATAGTGCAACATATTACAGTAGCCATCAAATGAAGATATAAAAATAACTAAAAAACATTATACATCAGTTTCATGCATAAAAAAAAAAAAAAAGAAAAAAAAAAAGAAAACCCACACCATTTCATATTTTTTAGTTTAACTTCACATTTTGGTTTAAAATCTTTACAACTTTGATTTGTTTCTATCAATAATAGTTGTGGAACACTTATGCTTTAAATGAATAAATGTTAACATCTAATGTTATCTCTGATATCATGTATTGTATAATCGATCCAATGAAAATATTATAACATCAAAATTTAATGCCTTTATTACACAAGCAGTTTTCTTTTCGAAAGGATTTTTCATTTATAATAGTCCAAATTTATTAACAGTAGAACAAATATGAAGAAGTCTACTATCAATCAAGTTAAATGAAAATTTTTAAACATTTTGAAATCATTGTAAATATTTTGGAACACAACGAAGTTTTTAAAATAAACTATTAAATATTTGCTATCGTTGTGCATAGTACTCATTTATAAAGTCTGAAAATTCTTTATTTCTCCTAATGAAAAATGTTTGCATATTATTAATTTTGTAGTTTAAAAGTTCAGTTGTTATTAAAGTTTTTAAGACATACATTTTTTCCATCAAAGTAATGTTTCTCTATACATTTAAACAACTCCGACCTATTGTTTTCGATTACAATTACTGAGAAGTTCTGTAAGTTCAATCCAACCGGAAAGCCATATTATTTTCAGCTTATTAATGTGAGACATTGCACTCGCAGAAAGTGCAGCAGTAAATCATTAACGCCATTGCAATTATTAGGCACTAGACATGGAGAACAGTTGAAACACTTTGTGATAATGATCTGCGAAACAAATGCATAGTTAGGCTGAGTTGTAATGTTAGTATATAATATTCTCAACATTAGTTTGAGTTGATTTTAAAAGTTATTTTTTACTGCAATATATTAATTTCAGTTAAATTCTGGAAGAAAAAATTTCTGTTGTAGCAATTACGTTCTATGGAAAGATTGCTCATATTTTTACCAAAATTAAATTAAAGAATTTAAGTAATTTCATTAAAGAAATAAATTTTAGATTTGAATACATTTTCTTGAACTTAATTTCCAGTACACGTAAGGAAACTTACATTTTCAGTCAAAAATTATTTGAATTTAAAGAAGCAAATTAAAACACTGTGATTGTTTGTATTCTTAATTGATATTTTAATCTCTTATTATATCAAATATGTTAACAACTAAGTTTATTAAAGCAGTTGTTAATTTTATTTATATCAATATTAATGTACATAATTATTTTTAAAATTAATATATATTATTTAAAGATTATTTAAAAGTTATATTTTACAAATATTTATGAGCAGCAGAATTTGAAATTACTTATCAATGTAAATACTTAAATAATTCTGCTAAAAAACTAAAATTGACATAATAATATGATTTATTGCATACGTTTTAAGTATAAAAATGTTTGCTTTAATTTTCCATATTCTGTTACATGCAAAACAAATAAATTTAAAAAAAAATAAATGTAGTTATTTTGGTGTGTCTGGAAATATTCCATTAAGATTCAAGTTTATAAATAGCTTAATAAGTTAAACTATTTTAGCACAAAATGTATCTTTGCAATTCGTACTGCAAACAAAATTAATAAAAAAATATTCACCCAGTAACATTGCTCTTATTAAATTAGTTGGCACTAGTCTCTTAGTCTATAAAAATAACTTATCTTTATTATTTACATGAATACGAAATGATATAAATCACTGAAAATTGATCCTACATCATGATCTCCATAGAGAAAACTATTTGAATAAAAAATAATACGTAATGCAGTTTAAAGAAACCTATTTTGATTTGTAAACAAGTTTTATAAGGCAAAAGTATATAAATATATTTCGTATAGTAACATGCAACAAAATAAAGATTGTTGAATTTTCAAATAAAAACACAAATATAAAGAACAAAGAAATAATAGAGATTTAAACAAACATTTCTTAGACGCACTTAAATGTATCTTTAAAATATAACAACTCTGTTTACATTTTAAACTTAATTTACAGTTTTCTCTTAAACTATTTTTTTCTACTTTATTATTATACAATGAAGAAAATTGTTTTAAATATATATGGATTTTTTATACTGAATATACTTTTAAATGTTACTATACATTTATTTCGTAGATACATACATTTTCATATTTATTTGTTTAATAACATGGATAATATTAAATGATCCTAAGATCCAGAGGCAATAAGTTAAATGGGGGTGAAAGAGGGAAGCAAAGAAATACAATGCTGATTGTAGCAAATATGAAAAGAACAAAAAAATGTCCTTTGTTTTTCATAAGAAACTATTTAATGCCTAGTTTGAAATATTTTTACAAACTAACCAGAGGCACATCATGCTAACATTAAATCTTGGATGACTGGGGGCTTTCATTAAAATAGCCAGTAAGGATTAGATTGGCATTTTTTATCGGAGGAACTTAAAATTCTTATATTTGTAGATAACTGCTCTGTTCATGTTGTCAAATATCATAGGGTATATTCGCAAAGAATTATTCTAGGCTTGAGTTGGATGCCAGTATGAAATTGACCTTCAAGGAGAAAAACATTTGTCTACAAATATCTGGAATGGTGTTGAAAGAAATGCAATTTAAAGAGCACTTCAAATTATAGGATTTATTAAAAAGCCACTGTAACTGATGAAAACTAATGCAATTTATCTAATGATTTGAGTGAAGACGTATCCCTCATGCATAAATTGCAGGCAAAGAGACACTTTGTGGGGAGTTTAACTGAAATTTTTTTCAAAGAATATTTGATTATAAAATTGCATGTGATAAGTGTGGAAGAAATACTTGATAATAAAATTATTGCAAATGTAATAAATAAGAACGAAAAGAGATATAATAAAAAATCCAGATATCAAACAAGAGGATAAAAATGCAGTGCAAAAGCCGTCTGCAAATAAGCAGAATGGTTAATATAACTAAGAAATTTTTTAAAGGAAAATACAGCGATATACTTTCATGAAATGAAAAATATTTAAATTTTATAATTTAAATTTTGAACAGAAAAAGATAAAGGATAATATAATTTGCCAAATTTTTCATTAATAAAATGAAATTAAGCATTTTTTTAAGCATGAGATTTATTTTCAACGTGTTTCTTTTGGCACATTATCAATGATATTTTCTAATAGTACATTATTTATAAAGAAAACATTGCTTGGTAAAAATCATATCTTAATAATCTAATTCGTTATTTTTCTACTTTATGAAAAACTTTACCAGTCCCTACAAGTTTGTAAAAACAAGCGTCTATTGAATGTAGTCTTGTATGAGTTATCAGGTGAATTACAACTGTTATCTTTGTCAACATAATGTGTAATAATAAGAGTTTTTAAAGCTAACATATAAAATTATTCTTACAAGTGATATATGCGGGGATAGATTTTAATAACCCAGTCAAATTGTAAAAAAGTTATACTTACATTACAAATTCAAAGACATTTTTTGAGTATCAGATAAAAAAAAAATAGATTGTCAAGTTTTTAAATCTGAGAAAAACATTATAACAGTAGTGTTTTTTGAAAAAATATATAAAGACTTCTATTTCAAAATATATACAATTTTTAATCTTGAAATTTTTGAAGAAAAAGGAAAAATTAAATAATATTTTCTGGAAGACACTTACTTCTAAGTAAATCCGTTTCTTAGAAATAGTTTTTCTATCGGCAAAAAGCAATATCTGAAATATGAAGGCAGACAACATTTGAAAAATGAATCAGTAACACTTAGGCAAGAAACAAATTCTTTTTTGTTTGTTTAATTTTATTCTCTTGTAAGAAATTCTTTATTTTTCTAACTGATATATTTCATTTAAGCACTATTCAATTATAAACGACATGTGCTTTGTTGCAGAAATCGGCATATGTGTCTAGGGAAGAAAGTCTGTCCTAAGTGCCAGCCATCTTCTTGTTTATTTTATATAACTTATTGGAAGAGAAAACCCATTATTTTTCGATTGCGAACTTTCCGTAAGAAGTTTCTTTGTTTTTGGAACTTATTAAGTTGTAGTCTGGAAAACATTGTGAACAAATAACAGAACAAAAAAAAAGTGTAAAGGAAATATGAAAGCTGCCTTGTTGATAATTTGTTACAGTTCCAAATTTGATAAATTTGACGAATAGAGAACTTTACTTTTGAATTTATGAAACTAGTAAACACTTTTCTTTATTTTATTGTGTAAGTGCTAAAAGAAATCCTTTTCAATTCGTTTAGTGAACGAAACAAAATCTATTTTGCATTCCAAAATGTAAATTGATATTAATCTTAATTGGTTAGTTTTAGAATTTCTTTTGTAAACTGGGTTATATATTCAGGAGTTTAAAACAATATTTTTTAATTTTATATTGAGAAAAAATAAATTATAATTTTAAGTAAATTAATGCTTTATATTCTTATATAGTAAGCATTGCACAACCTGAAAATAAAAATATTAATTTTCAGAAGACGTTTAGGGATGATAAAATGTACTCTCACTATTTAAATCTTCAAAAATTTATTACTTATTAATCTAATAGTGCAACCTTCCTTTGAAAACAATTTAAAATTGTTAATATTACTTCACAGAATTTATCAACCTAAAACAATTCTTAATGAGATTGATCTATTATCTTATCAAATCATCCGAATACATATATCACAAAATAAAAAAATACATTTTGAATGCATGAAATTTAATTTTACATTGTAGTTAGATAAAGTGACAATCATAGTTAGAAAATCATGTAATAATCTTCTACCCAATTTAAAATTTCAAATATTTAATGTTAGGTTAAAAAATTCTATTTTTTACATTTGCTTTATATCCCAAGAAATTTCATATTTAAAATACTTAACTCACTTAATATTTTCATATTTAGACAAAAATACAAAACAGACTTTTATATAAATTATGTTATAAAATTTAATACAAAAAATTCTTTCATGTAATTAATATGTTAATTAACAAACATCAGTTAATTAACATACTAAATACATGATAATTCATGGAAAACTTAAGAAGTTTGTTAACTTAGGTATACATTTATAGTTTTACATTTCAATATTGGTATTTGAATTAATATGTTCATATCTTCTAAATAAATATGACTATGATAGATATAAAAATGTTTGGAAATTAAATTTTGCAGAAAATTCAACGTCTCAAATATAGCTACCAATCTAAACATTATATAAAACTGCAAAGTTCAAAAGGATTAAGCATCGCCATGGGAAAAAAAAACTTTCAGTATGCAGACCTTTCAGATTAAATGAAAGACAAATACCTTAAAATGAATTTGTTATTATCTCTGTTTTGCTTTTAACTTAATAGCTCTTACGACAATAAATGAATCTAAAAAAATTAGAGGATTGAGATTATTAAAATTTTGAATTAGTTATAATTAAGAAAGAAATTCTATTATGTGTTGTTCAAAATATATATTATTGGGCATTAACTTTTTAATTTAAGTTACAGTTTATTTGGAAAGTAGGAAAATGTTGTATAAGATATTTCATGAAAATATAAAAAAAGAAAATGACATACTTAAGAATAAAACAACAAATAATACTTGGGTTTTAAATAAAGGACTATTTCTTGGTCAATTAAAATTCTATAAATTATATATTTCTATAAAGAAATTAATTATACGATAAACTTGCGTACTCTGGTATACCACAAGTCATAAAATGTTAAATAAAGCACTACTTCTCTGGCCAATTAAAATTCTATAAATTATAAATTTGTATAAAGAAATTTATTATGCCTTAAATTTGCGTACCCTTGTATACCACATGTCATAATGGCATGTGTATGTATTTAGTGAAAATAACATACATTTATTGTTTATTCTTATTACATGCTTTTTCATAAGTATTCTGCTTATACTATGTCACATTTATCATATGATAGTAACGATGATATCATAGAATTACCAATTTAGTATTCCACATTTTTTTTTCGTAATGAAATCAGAGCTAAGCATTTTAAATTAATAAAAGTTATCATGTTTCTTCTTTCAAAGATAACTGAAAAAATTCATAAGCACATTGCGTAATACTATACATATAAAAACATACACCTATTAATTAATTATTTTAATTTGTTATTTCATTAATACAAACATTTCCTGATTGATTTAATGGGGATTTCAAAAAAATGTTTAAGAATATTTGACCTTGTATGACATAGCTTTTGTTTTAAATTATTAAACATCACCATGAAAACATAATATACATTATTACAATGGGATAATTATTTGATGGAGCACTATACATAGAATCAGTGTTTTGCCATACAGTGTTTGGATAAATACAATTTATTTTTTTATTTTTTTATTTTGACAAATTAAACAACTAATTGAAAAAGATAATTACTTTAAGAAAATTTCCATTGCGAAATTAAAAATGCTATTTGATGATAGTTTTATAAAATACAATTTGTTACTGATGAATAATGTATTTTTAATTCTATGTTGATTATAAAAACAATAGTCAAGACTCATCTTAATTATCAACATTGAAACCTTGAAATAGATTAACAAATAAAATTATATAATCTCAAGATAACGAATTTAATATTGTTTATTATGCTGTTTGCTTTTCTCGTGTTTTAATCATCCTTTTACAATGTTTATATTAACAAATTCTATGAATGTTTATTTTTTGTGGTTAATAAACTATAAATTTATAATAGCAATAAGATTTTTCTAAATTTAAAAGACACAAAAAAGTAGTAATATGGTAATTAAATATTAATTGTAATTATAATATGTAATTGTAATAAAATATCTTTAATGATAAGGCATTAATTTCCACGTTTTTTTTTTTTTTTTTTTTTTTTTTTTTTTGAAAATTTAAAAATCTTTTTCATTTAATTAATATTAAGAATATTTTATAAATTAAAAGCCGTTTAAAAATGAACAATTTAGATGATTTTGTATTATAAAAACGTATTTTAAATATAAATGTATCAAAAAGTTAGATACCTGAGAATATTAATAAGTAATAGTGAAAAATATCCCTAAATTGAAAATTCCAAAAACTGAAAATAAGTGATATAAAAAATACTATTATGTTGAACACAAATAACAAAAAAAATAATCTTATTTTTTTAATAACTATTGAGAATCTTTTATAAAATTAAACTGTTTAAAAATTAAAAATTTAGATGATTTGTTTGCATTACAAAAAAACGTATGTTTAATATAAATGTGTCATAAAGTTTAAATTCTGAGCATATTAATAGGTAATTGTGAAAAATATCCCGAAATTGAAATTCCCTAAAATTGAAAATATATGATATAAAAAATAAATACTAAGAAAACCAGAGTGTTATCTCATTGGAAAATGGTATTTAGTACTATATGTATTTTATAATTTTGATTATTATGAATATAAATTAAAGTGTGTAAATGCGAAATTATTGATTTTATTTGATTATGTAGGAGTATTTTCATCAACAAAACAAACAATTATAAAATTTCAATAAAATGTAAAAAAATATTTTAATACATATTATTTCAGTTTTATTAAATTACGTGCTTTATTAGTAATAATTTATAGAATTCTCATTGAATCTCTTTATATTTGTCATTGAAATCTCTGCAATAATAATACAAAAAAGGAAAATTTATAAAAATAAAAATGTAACGTTCAAAATTAATTTTTTTGAAAATATCAAATGGTTGTAATATTTTAAAAGTCTACTTTAAACAAATCTTATATATACAAATTTACTATTTAAAGGATAAAAATAATAATTTAATATTGAATTAATTCTTTTGAATTGATTGACAAGATTAAATCATTGGCTCAATTATGGTATTTACCGTAAAAAATGAATAAGATAATATTGTTATGTTAAACATTTTTATTTTCTTTCACTATGCAATTTAATATAGTCATTTTTCAAAGCATCATTTATGTAAACGAAATGTCAATTTCTACAAATATTTCACGATCATTTTTTTGCGTACACGAATGAATTATTAAGATTCACTGTGTAACTAATCTATGACAATCTATGGTTCTGTTCTCCCCGCTGCCGACACACTTTCGATGTGTTGTAGTTTTTGCTAAATAAATTGTGTACAAAGTTCCTTC
>JAPDSC010161681.1:0-13419 GCA_026290005.1 Latrodectus geometricus | reverse complement strand
TAAATTTTTCTTATTACAAAAAATGTATTTGTACGATAAATGCATGCATCAAATAAATTTCAAAAACTTTAATAAAAATTTCAGAATTGAGTATAAAATTTTATACTGCTTAGTCATAATAGCACAAGTTTTCTTATTTATAATTAATGAAGAGCCGCCCAACCTGTCTAGTGGTTAGCGTAACTAACTACGGATAGGGAGGACCTGGGTTCAAATCCCGACTCGGGCATGGGTGTACTTCCTCTCTCTGTGTTTCTTGTCCTTTACTCAGATGATGGATGAATGTGACCAGCCCTATAAATGAGTTTGTGGTGGTGTTGTGTGGGCGATGCAGCTCGTACCTCCGTGACTTGGTTCACAGGTGCCCACCGGGTAACGATAAAATGAGTAGCAGTTTCCGGCCTTGTTGTGGCAAATGGGCTAATGTACTTACTTGCTCAAGGGTGACTGCCATTTGAAATAAAAAAATAATTAAGTAAGTACTTGATATTTTATGTGTATAAGTGTTTGAAATTAACAATAATTATAAGTTATCAATTTATAATTTTAATTATGCGTTTTATAACATAGATTTTCAATAATTGACTATCAATATATAGATAACTATCAAATTTTTATCACTTTTTCATTGTCACATTTATTGCACGATAATATGATAATTTTATAGGATTTCAAATTCTAGCAAGTGCAGCTTGAATGTAAAAATTAAATTTCCATCAAAAATTTAAAAAATTCTTATTAAAATTCATTACTGAATACGTTATTTTTGAATTAGTCCATAACGTTTTGTTGAAAAAATTACCTTAAAATACTTTTGACATTTTAAATTAATTATGAATTACCGCAGAGACCAAACCTAGACATTATTTTTCCCTTACAAATTGAACTATAATGTTACTGACTAATTAAGATTTTCCGTGATGAGCAAATAGAGTTTAATTATAAAAATTTCCTAAAAAGTTGTTTTCAATAGCTTAAAATTAAATAGCGGAAGAAACATCAAAAACAATTTTTTTTATTAAAAAATTTTAATAGGTTAATTAATTTACTTTTTAAACCTTAATATTATCGGCTTAAGTTGTATAGAAACAAAAATTCTTTTTAGTATGATCAATATTTCTTTAAAGAAGATAACATTTTCAAGATAAATGTTGCCATTCCAAATTTCAAATCACTTGATCTTTTAGAATTAGTTTTGAAATATAAAAGTAATTACGGTTATGGCATAACAATCATTTTTATTACGATTCTTGATCCTTAATTTGCTTAGTACCTCGATTGCTAGATAAATAATAAAAGTTAGGAGTAACATTATTCCAGAAGAAAAATCTTGGTGATTTTGTTCAAACACTCTGTCGAAACAAATTGCCCCTCGTAAAATGTTATGATAGAAAGAAATTACGGGTCTTATTATATTTTGTCCATTCACTAACATAAAGCTTCTTGAAGTTATTACTGTCTGAATTGTTATTTGCTAAAAGAAATAACATCTAATGAAAGATAAATAATAAAATTTAAATTATTAATTGAGATGATACTGAGGAGAAATTATTATTAAGTCTTATTTTATAAGCATGTAATTAGATACATTAATTTAATTTGCTTAGTTTTTAGATTTGTATAGTAAATAAGAAGAATTGCCCTTTTTAAGATGATAATACATTTTGACTTTAATTTAAATTACACAGCTTGAGAGATTACCTAAAAAATACTTTGCGAAACAAAACAATGATAGTTTCTGCCTAAAAATTCCCAAGAATTATTAATTTTCTTTTGAAATCTGATAAAGAGAAAAAATAAGCGTAATCGTAATGATTATTAAAGTAATAATCATTTCGATGAATATTTTATGATGGTATTTAATTACAATTTTATATTACCCATCAATTCTTTTATATAATTTGAACTATATTTCTTACAGAATTTTTATATTTTTCTGTCGTTAACAATCACACATAAGTACAATTTTTTCAACACAAAATCAATGGGATTAATACCTACTGATCAAAGAAACATTTTTAAGGCATTCTATAATCTTATAGAAAGAAATGCATGAATTAATTATATTACTATCTTCTCTTAAATAGTAATATTAGGTTGGGGTAAAAGTTATCCATTATTTTTTGAGTAGACGTCTGTAGTGATCGCTATCTCGTGAGGTATCTATCAAACAATTTCAAATTTATGCTCATTGGAAAGGTGACATTTGACACTAAAATATTCTCTTGCGGTTTTTTGTTTGATTCATTCAGTTATGAGTACAAGGTTTTAAATATAGAAGACAATAAACAGAAAATTCGATACATTTTAGTTTTTCTTTTATAATGGTGAAAATGCTAACCAGGTGGCTAAAATTGTGAAAGGTGTTTATCGTCCTATGTATGACTGTAACAACCAGTTACGCACAATTTTGGTTACGTCGATTCCGTTTGGGTATTTGGATGCTAAAGATGCACCTCGCGTGGATACAACATCGTCGAGAATGTCTATAAGATATCAAAAATTATCAAACTTGACAGCATGTCAGCAGCCGTAGCTTCGCACAAGACCTAAAAATCTACATGAAAACTGTTTTAAATTTTTTTTACAAAGCGAATCTGAAAGAAGTTACAAAAAGTTCACGTGAATATAATATATTTCTTTTTCTCCAACCTAATATAATTGAGGTAACTATTTGAGATAGCTAAACAAGCACATTTAACATGAATTTTTGTACCAGTTTGTTTGGAAAATATTTCTGTACCAAGACAGGTCCATTTCTTTATGAAGGAAGTTTTAAAGCATATCATGCAGTCTTAATCCAAATATAGCACTAGATTTCCTCCTTTTCAGCAGTAGGTCACAGATTATTTTTGTCAAACTGTCTGACGTGCTACCACATCATATAATAGCTATTTGTACTAAAAATATCATCAACATATTTATCCTTTGTATTATAGCATTATTTTCTGAAACTGATTGTACAGAATAAGAGTTCCTTCGTTTTGATTGGCTATTATGCCTCAGCTGACGCTATGAGTTCACTGGTTTTTATTTTAAATTTCCTTGATTAAGTTCTTTTAATTTCAAATTCTTAAAGAAAACATAGATTCTCTCGAATAATGGATAACCATTCTTATTTTTTTTAGATGAGTCAAATTACTTTGTTTGTTTTTCTGTTAAAAAGTTTTTAAATATCTGCTGATTGAAGTTTTAAATATATTTATCAGTTTCGAAAGAAGCCATTTTCTAAATGATTTCTGTTTATTAATATAATTTTTATTTCTAACCTTTCAGGTTTTAAAGCTTTGAGAAACAATGTCAAACAACAGAAAGAGTAAAAAACAAAACTTAAAACTGGGATAGTTATACGATCTAAAATGATAAATTATTATCTAAATTTTTGTATGCAACTCTAGTTGGTTTATTTCGAGATAAGATTATACGATCTTAAATGAACATATGATCTAAAATGATAAATCATAATCTAACTTTTTATATACATATGATCATTTTAGAATAGGATCTAAAATTATATACGATCTAAAATGATAAATCATTGTCTAGACTTTTATATGGAATTCCATTTGGTTTATTTATAAATCAGATCAAAAATGAAATAAAAATATTTTTTTGCAGACATAAATTTTTAAATTTGTTCATTTCAAAATATAATGCTGAAACAATATGTTTGTATATGAGAAATTTTCAAAACAAACTTTTTAGTATTTTGTAAAATTGAATAAATATTATTTATATATGAGCTCAATTATTTTCTAATGAAACTTAAAGCGACAATAATAAGCCTTTTTATGCAAAATCATTAAGAGTCTACAAATATTCAAGCAATTAAATCTGGAAACATAAAAATACTGAAAGAACCATTAATATTTCTTTAAGATGGAGTTTTTTTTACAGTTATTCATTTCTTTTATTATATTTTTTACTCTCTTACTCAGTATACAAAATTAACAGAATTAATCTAATAGATTAAAATACAGTAATGTATAATCATTATAGATTAAAAGAATTCTACACACATTTATATAATGAACTTTTGTAAATAAACTTATGGAATCAATTTTAAGAGGTTTTCATGTTGGTAATTCGTATTAATGCAAAATTTCATATCGCTACTCAGCAAGACACACATCAATATTTTACAGCATATATTGATGTCACTATTATAATTAGCACATATTTAATAGCATAATATTTTATAGATTTTGTTTATTTTACGTAGGCATACTAATTTTTTCTAGCTAAAGGTATTTAGAAATGTAATAGAACTACATGTAATAGAATTACTCGTATTAGAAAATCGTCAACGGTTATAGAAATCATGTAAAACAATGGTTTTCAAATCTATACTTTCAAGATTTTCTTCGCTCTTTTTTGTGATTTTTGAAATTTAATAAAATTAATTTCAATTTTGTTTATTGTTTATGTAATAATTAGTTAAGATATTCATAGCAATTTGAAAATATTTTCAAAAGTTTTACTACTAGTGTTTATACAATTTGAATTCTCTTCGTAAATATGTTTTAGGTAGAGAATAAATTAATATTTGTCTAAGATAAAGAGAATGAACACAGTTGACAAATTTGCTTGACAATTTTTCAAAAACAAGCTCGATTTTGTCTTCATATCATTTTAAAATATTATAACATGTTTCTTAAAATTCAAGTTACAGAATTTTATATTAAAAAGAATTTTTCAAAGTTTTTTAATTAAATACATTTACAAAATTAATTTAAATGATTGTTGAATTAAAAAATGCTTTCATTAAAAATACATTAATTTTTAGAACAAATGTCAGAACAATTAAGTGCTAAAATTAATTTAATTATTAAAATAATTAAATCTATATACTATTTATTACATACATTCAGGAATGTTAATTATTGGATACATTTGTGTTTAATCAATTTATAAAATTTGTTAAAGATTTAGTGATGGATAAATTTATTCCTTATTAAACCATTATTAATTTATTTCATTATTAAATAATATTAACAAATCACATAATTTTCTCTAAAATTCTTAGATACTGAAATGTTTCTATTAAATGTGTTGTGATATATATTATGATATTTAACAGGTTATTTATGTTAGTTCTAATTGAGACTACTATTTTTGCATTAAATAATACCAGTTTCTCACCAATTTCATTCCCATTTCAAATTCAGTTTTATTAAAACTTAAAATTTGAATGAAATAAAAAAAAAGAAAATATACCAGTAAAGGTATATTTTCATTTTCTACGAAGGAATTGAGAGCAGTATTGAAAGAAATGAAACATTTATATCCATAAATAATAGTTATTCCAAGTGATAAATATAAGATGGATAAAAATAAAACATTATCGAAATAATACACATAAAGAATGTAGTAAACTCTATTCAACCCCTTATGAGAGGTAAATAAGTAGTACAGTTAATGAAGAGTTTTCATTAAAATATAGAATATATGCGAACCACTAATTAATAGAATGTAACAATGAATTCCAATTTTCAAAATTTAAATATCAGGTTTTGGCATCAAATAAAGGATAATTTCCGGGTATGTTGATTTTAAACATATACTGATGCAGTTCTTTTAATATGACTTCAATCTGACTAAACTTTTTTGCTTTAAAAAGTTTTTGAATAAAATTCTACAATTATTATGAATTATTTTTTCTGTTATTTCTAAACAGCGAATTGTACTCAAGGTTGTGGCTAGCTTAATACCAATAATTAAATGGTTGTTGACTAAAAGCATAATCGTTCACGCCTTTATTTTATTGCCAAAAATTCAAAGATAAAAAAGGATAAAATCTACAAGATATAAAAAGTATAAATTTTTTTTTTTAAAAAAATGAAAACTTAAAAATGTACATAAGACAGACTAAAATACAATTTAAAATTTTCTCTCTTCCCTTTGTTTCTTTAATATTAAAATTTATCACAAAATATATTTTCTTATGAGTTTAACAAGTGATTAAAATTATTTAGCATCAAACATAGAGCTGATCAAATAGTTAACACAATGTTGAAAAGCATTAAACTATATTATAAAAAGATAAAGAGTTTTAATGATAAAATAAGTTTATCATAAAAAATTAATAATAATCATAAAATCAGCAATCAGAAAAATTAAAAATCTCGTATAATTATGGAGTAATTTTCATCTTTATAGATTACTTTCAATAAATAAATATGTTATTTTCATGAAAAAGCTTGTAATAGTTTTCAGAGCCAGTATTATCGATGAGAAACTTTTTTTTTTTTTTTTTTTTTACTAATTGTGCTATAGATCATAACTCAGGTCAAGCACCGAAGCATATCTCTTTTCAGACGTTCAGTATAAAGTACTTTACACAACTTGCTTTCATCGTTCTCATAAATATTCAAGATAAGCTTAAAATACATACTTGTTAGAACATTTATCAGATGCATGATTAAATGGAAAGCATTATTATTGCAGGGAATTTTTTGATGGCTTACAACAGTTGGGACCATTAAGTCGTCTGCCAAGGAATGGCGAGTTATTCCTTATTTGTGCCATTTGCTTAAGGAAAAGGAAGCGAAGTGAAGATAAAAGTTATTCTTAAATCTGTTAAGTTGTTTAAACTTTTAAAGCACATTTTTAAGAAAATAATTTCTGAAACTTTTACGAAATTCCTTAAGCCACAATTAGCTTTTAATGCAACTTTCCTCTCAGTTCGAATCTAAAAAATGCAATATATTTTAATTGTTATTAATCTATGATTAATTACTGCAATTGAAATATATTTATATGTGTTCTTCACATTTTTTATGCTTCTAAAACAGGAACTGATATCTCGTGCCCAACTTGTACATATATTGATGCATTTAAATGTGAATTATACAAAATCTCTACTGATATAAAAGACAGCAAAAAATCTCATTTAGATTTAAAATTCCAAGGAAAGCAGTAAAAGCTTTGTGAAAATTAAGATTAGTAAATGTAAGAAGATTTATTTAAATAATTAAAGGAATCCAATACTTTGAACTAATCATTTATTCTATAAAACAACCTTAAACTTTTTATTTAAACAATTTGTTATTCACTAAGTTAGAAAACTTTACACATTAGACAACTAAAACACTTCTGATTCTTATGTATAAAATTTATTATGCACTTATGCATATTATTTACTTTACATAATCTAAGCCATATATATATACTATTTTATAAGAGGGGCTAGTTAAATATTTTAGAAATGAAGTGTAAAAAGATTCAGGGTAGAAATATTTTGTTTTTTAATCTACGCACAGCAAAAATTAGCATTATAAAACAAGCATTTACATACGGGAAGGTGAGGCTTTAACTGCCATAGTCAACTAGGTCTTGGTCCTCTCTGAAGAGCAGTAGAGGGCGCTCATGGATGTTAGGTAAGGGGTGCTATCATCTCTTAGTCTGTACATCACTTTACAAATAAAATTTTTCAAATTAGTCTCAAACTTATTTAAAAGAAACATTAATCATACTGGCTAAATTTCAGATTGATTCGTTTGAAGTCACATCAAAACATTTAGTGTGAGAACTATAAATTTTACAATTTTTTCCTTAAGTGAATTTTCAATTTAATGAGTAATACTATTTGAATGTTTTGTATAAATTTTAGTCACATATTAAAAAAAAACATTTTTTGTGAGAATTATAAATTTTATAATTTCTTTCCTTAAACGAGTTTTTAATTTGATGTGTAATTTAATGTTTTGTAATACATTATATATTTTAAATTGTTCTAAAATAACATTGAATTTTTATTTTTTATATGAAGAATATTCATGAGATTGTATTAAATGTTTTCTTACGGGCAAATATTTCAGCATATTCAAATATGAAATCATTAAAATAAATTAATAAGTTGTATCATTAATTCGAATCATTAAATATGTCCTGATTTTGTTTTTAAAAAGATAACTTTATTTTTAAAATATTATAAAAATGAAATTCTGCAACATACTACATTTTTATTGCTTTTTTGGGTTTTTAAATATTACATAATTGATTTTGGGCCTCTTGTGTACCTAATAACCTTGAAATAGAAGATGACATAGAAATTCAAACTGTCACAAGCATTTGTTTCATAATTATGAAGAGAATTTTTACATGGAATTTAATTACAGCTATATGCTAAAGTAGGTAATATTAAAAGACCACACCCATAGATATATTTTAACTATAAGTATATAATTATCATATGCATTCATTTCATTTCATCAATCATTAGAAACCGTAATTTAATTTTCTTTTTCTACTTCATTCATAAAAGTAGACATTATGAATAAAAGTAGACCATTTGTAGAGTAACTTCATTAATTTTATTCATAAATGAACCTAAATGTCATTTATTTTCGTATACCAAAGAGTATAAAATAAAATAATTTTACTGAAAATAATAAATTTTATACTTCGTGTCATTAGCTTCTTTTCTTAAAATACTAAATTATCAATTTAGATGTGCACATATATTTTTATATTTAATCATGATACATAATTTTTCTTCCTTTAATTTACCATGTTTTCATGAAAATAACAGTTTTGATATTTAATTTTTCAATAAGCAGGACTTTATGTAAGTAGTTTTTACTGAAAATATAATTTATAATATTATCCTTATATAAAAATATTTTTTCAATTTTCTCAGCTTTTCCTTTCAAATTTATAAATTTTGAATTATTATGACAAATTTCAAATAACTTGCGCCGTAAGAAAACTTATAAAAGCAGAAAACTGCTAAGAACTCAAAATTCTTTATCTGTTTTATCGGCTTCACCTGGTGTTTCGAATTCTGTTTTTAAACGTTGCCATATTCTTTTCAGAAAAGAATCGATTTCTGTGCTGACGCTGCGCCTCACTGTTATTAAATTTTCTATCTGACATAAGTTAAGGAGATTAATGTAACAATCCTCTTAAAGTATACGGTTACAAATAATATTAGAAAAATCGTTTTATTCTCTTTTATTTTTAACAAGATATATCTCCTGAAAACGATTTTTTTAGTAAATTCTGTACAATGCAACAAAATGAAGAAGCGAGATCGTTTGACAAGCTTAAGAAGAATCGTTTTTTAAGTTTTTTATGTGATAAAATATTTCATTTTTGGAAATAAAAACTGGAATGTAACACATGATAAAATTGAAATAAAAGTGTCTACACAAAAGCTATCTAGAAAGTGAAATTGTTTTCCTGCTTTTTAACATGTAAGTTTTATAAACTATTTTATAAATTATTCATTTTTTGGACTTTTTTATTTAGTAAAATGATTTATGAGTTATGATTAATTCAAAATTGATTTTTTTGGTGATAAAATATATAATTTGTTTCTTCAGAATATTTATGGTTTTTAATATAGTTTTTAGTGGGAAGTAAAAGAGAAAAAAAGCGTACTAGGTATTCTCAAATGCCTACTTTATTAAAAAAGATTATTTTTTAATAAAAATAATTAGCCATGGAAAAGTATTTAATAGTTTGATTAATGTTTACAATTTAAGATTTACTTTTTTAAACTGTTTTTGATATTGATAATTTTCTGGTAGAACTTAAAAAATACAACAATTTATAAAATAACGTTGAGCAGTTGGAGATAAAATATATAATTGTTTTTTACAATATTAATGGTTTTTAATATAGTTTATAGTGGTAAGTAAAATTGAAAAAGCGTACTAGATATTCTAAAATGCCTTTTTTTTATTAAAAAAGAATATTTTTATCAAAAATGATTATCCATGGAATAATTTAATATTAGTTTGATTAATATTACAATTTAAAATTTACTTTTTATGAACTATTTTTGATATTGATAAGTTCTTAGGAAGAACATAAAAAATAGAATAATTTAAATAATGTTGAGTATTACATTCTTCTATATTAATACAGTGTTTCGTTCAACATACAAAAAATTATTTGCTATGTAATAGTTAGACTAAGCATTAATTTAAATAGATTAAACAGTTTTGAGTGATATTTTAAAATTATATTTGTGAATATATAATGAACGGTGTGCATTATGAAATAAATACTATTTTTTCTGATTTATCAAAATGGGAGCTGAAATTGTAAACGCTTTCTATAACGAATTGATTTATATATTATAAAATGTCACAAAATGTAAAATATAAAAACAAATGAGATTATTTTAATAATTTTTAACATAAAATGACATTCCTGTTCAGCTGAACAGATAATTCTTATCGGAACATTTTTTTCTAGTATATAGTCGGTATAGTATATAATGAAAAAGCTGTTTATTTTTATAGTCAATTCTACAATAGTATATAGTCGGTACAATATATATAGAAAAAACTGTTTATTTTTATAATCAATTTTACAATATTATATAGACGTTACAATATACCATGAAAAAGCAGTTTATTATTATAATAAATTCTACAATAAAAATATTTATGCTGTTAAATGTATGAAATTGCTTGAAATGACATACTAAACATAAAGATTGATAAATTTAATTGAGAATATAACAGAAGGAAATTATTTTATTATAAACATATTTATTAAAGATTATGTTATCATTATACATCTATCAATATATTACATCTATAATGCATATTATAATATTTAATCATATAATGAGGAATGAAACAATATAAAAATATAAAATATACATCCTGACATACATCATGCTTTTAGTAACATGAAATTGTAATTTAATATGCAAAAAAAATAATAATGACCAGAAATTCTTGAATAAAGTTGAGAGCAAATAAAATTAAACAATGGAAGATTAGTAATTTCACACTATATCATGTGTAAATGAATACTAGTAAATATAAAAATAAGGTAGCCTAAAAGCTTTAAATATTTCAAACTATATTATAATAAATTATTATGTTAAAACCAATATGAACCTGTATTTGATAATATATATTAATTTACAGAAAAAATTGGTGAAATCAATTTCATTAAACAGGATTAAAAACTCAAGCCGAAATATTTGTTATTAATTATCTATTTATATTAACTTTAAATGAACTTAAACTGTGAAAATTGGTTAAAATAAACGAAAATAAAAGACGTTTATGAATATAAAAATGTTTTTTACTAAGATGAGAAAATGCAAATAATAAATTGTTGAACAAGAAGAATATAGTGGATATTTTACAGCATATTTTAAAAAAATGTTAGTTGAAAACCCACATGAGCTTGTATGTAGCTTATTCATTTGATACTGTATTTTAATAACTTTTTATGAACTATATCAGAGTCATTTCTATTTAGAGTTATGAACTATAACTGATATAATTTTTTTACTTATTTTATATTTATATACAGAAACATTACATTATCTGATCAGTTAAAACTGATCAATAATAAATATCTAATCTACATGAGTCTTACAAATATCTAATTGGCATGAAAATCTAGATTTAAATCGCAAAAATAGATGGAAACCTTAAATAAAAATAACAGATAGAGATATTAGTTTTTTAATAATAATTCCCAAAAGAACTATAATCAAAATATATTCATTTATATTTTAAATAACTTAAAAAAACACTTTAGAGTAATTTCTTTTTTTTTTTTGAGTTTTGCATTTTTCTAATCAATTAATATTAAAGTAATATGTATCAGTTATGTGATATAATATTCTGACTTTTATTTTATTTCTTAAAGCTTGAATAATTTTGCTGAATATATATATCTGAATTTCATATTATATAAGGTATAAGGTATAAAGGTGATGGACTATAAGCTGCTTTCAAATCAAAACAATTTTTAAATAACACAGGGAAAATACCCTTAAAGAATTCGTAATACATTGTTAAAATTATTGTTTTCTACAGTTAATTTAAAATATCCCAAAAGATGCATTTGAAAAATTCCTTTTGACAAGCAAATCAATGTTAAAATTTTATTTGATCTGTTTGTCCAAAAAAAAAAAAAAAAAAAAAAAATAGAAATAAAAAAGGTTATATTTGGAAAACAAAATTTATGATTTTCCTTTTCAGAGTTTTGAAATAAAGTATATATATATATATTTTTTTTTTCTTAGATATTTTATGATTTTATGAAATATTTACCTAGATAGAAAGAAAGATAAACATTAAACTTTTAAATATCACAAAAATACTTTATGTATTGTTTGTGTATTTATTCATAGATATGCGAAAAAGTCTATATTAATTTTATCTTATAATTAACAGAAATTTCATAATTGATTTTCAATATAAGAGATTGTTGAATTGACAGAAATAAATAAGTAAAAATTTTATAACAATGTACTTTCAAAAGTACATTGTTATAAAATTTTATAACAATGTACTTTTTATAACAATGTATAACAATATACTTTTTTTAAATGTTTTCCTTGAAAAAATACTTAAAATGTTTATGAACCCCCATAAATTTAAATAATGAAAATTCTTCAAAATAAATAGCATACTGCATCTTGCATTATACTATTAACAGTAAATGGCTGATATATGGTTTGAAATATTAATCGGCAATTCAAATAATCCTTCAATTTTGTTTAAAAATTGTTTTGTTTCAAGTTCCAATAACCTAAATCATATTCGTTAATCACTATGAGCTATTAATCCTAACCTCAGGCTGCTCGAAAAAAATTTCTCAAACTAAAATTACTTTTAAATCAATAAACTCTGTTCATAGAAATTTAACTGATTACATTCGTGAAAACCATATGAGTCAATCAATCAATCATGATATATTTGTAGAACATAACAGTAAAATAAAAAAAAAGGTTACTAAAAACATACTCTTTGAAATAAATAAGTAATTTTGATATTACTACACGGTATTTGTTGTGACTGGGCGATTTTAAAAAATTGCTTCAACATTTAAATTTTTTTATGTAAAGTGATTAAAAACAGTGCATACATACTAGTGAACTATAATATAAGGTATCAATCTATCCAATAATACTTTGTGAGATGTAAAATTGTCCCATACCATAGAAATTCGCAAAGAAAATGAATAGATAATAATAATCAGACAAAATGTTTAAGAATCTGTCATCAATCAAATCCATCTGTATATGTATCAAATGCTCCGTACCACATCAGCTGTATATTCTATGTACAATTACACAGTACTCAAAAGGAATTTTTAATGTATTGATTCCATTTGTTTCAATTTTGATCTGTTTATTTTAATAAAGACATTCTTTGGGGGATTAGCAAGAATATTTTTAAGTGTTTTTTCCTTCGTGCTTGTCAGAGTCTCCTATTTGCATAGTTGACCATCTCCCTCCTGAGGAAAACGTGGTCCCTATGCCTTTTCCCTATTTGTATTATATAGTTTTTTTTCTTGATTTTGTCTTATTTGTATTCAATTGTATTATTCTTACGATTGTCTTTTATTTTTATTGCTCTTCAAGTTACATCTTATTATATATATGTATATACATTTGTTTCAAATATTAAATAATCTTCGAGTATATATATA
>JAPDSC010161660.1:15816-33277 GCA_026290005.1 Latrodectus geometricus | reverse complement strand
TATATGTTGCAGACTCTCACTTCATATGTGAAGTTAATAAATATTTTCTTCTGTGTATAATATCAAAAATTTGTTTCAATAATTTATTTGAAATTGTTACAGTTTCTTAATTTAAATGCGAATGGATATGGACAGTTTTATCATTAAAGCTGGCGTTTCCTCCCTTAGAATTCGAATGTGTGGAGCCATAAATGAAGACACATTCTTGCAAGCAGTACATGAAATGGGCCATATTCACTACTACATGTCCTATCACCACTTGGCGATGCTTTACAGAAATGGCGCCAATTCTGCTTTCCACGAAGCTGTTGGTGAAACTATGGTTTATGCAGCACAAACACCTCAATGTTTGGAAGCATTAAATATCGTACACCAGTTTAATAATTCTAAGGGTAAAAGTGTTTATCATTTATTTCTAGTCTTCTAAATTGTCTTATTTAAATTCTAAGAATATTTGGAGAGATTATATTTAGAAGAAGAAGAGAAATTTAGCCATATTGATATATGAAATGAATTTCTTAATTTTAAAAATATTAATTTTTGTATGAAGAATATAATTGAATATAATTCAATTTTTAGTAATATTGCTCAATGTGGTAATTTCTTAATTTTTGTTTGAGAAAGTTACTAATTTTAATGCGAAATATGGATTTTCTAATAATTGTATTGAGATGATTAAATGCAAAAAGTTTTAAAATGACGGCAATTTTATTTTGGCGTGAAATAAGTAATTTCAAATTTAAATCTAATCATATCTTCAATAATAGTAGCAGATTTTCAAATAACTGGATTCAAAATAATGTGACCTAAATGATCATGTTTTGGTTGTAACTTTTAAATGAAGAGTGACAGTTATTTCAACAGTTTGTGAGTTCGACTCCCACTCCAGGTGTTGATAATCGTGATGGTTCAAATGGAGTGTTGAATTAACAGGGGCTGAAGAACTGGACGAATAGGCTATTTTGTACAAAAAGAAGCAGTTGAATGACACACCAACCTCTGTCAATAGACAAGAAAATATGATATTCTTGTAGTTTGAAAATTATTATAATTTTCAGTTGTTAGGTTATGAATTACAGGATATCAAAGTGAAATTTTTGGGTCTTCATGGCTTCCTGACAAAAAGGCTCACTTAAAACTAGAATGATCTGGGTTTCATGTTATTCTCTATTGAACGTCGAAAGGTGATTACTATTTTGGCACTGCGTACTAAACAATCAAACAGCCGAAAGCTGCTGGACATCCATCACTTGTTTGCATGCCAGGAGATAATTTCATTGAAAGTAAGACAAATTCATGTATCGCAAAGAAAAAAAACCGAGAACACTCCTAAGCACCCACTACGACAAACGTGTATGCAGAAATGAAACATCCATCTCCAATTGCTTAGAGTGGCTGAGACAGAACCCGGAACATTTCACTAGACTATGGTAAATCCATGATCGTTATAATTTTCCGTTTTTTTTTTGTAAGCACCAGTCGAGGTGAGTGCTTGAGAATCTTCCTTTCAGACAAGTGAATGTAATCCTTTCACTCTCTTCAAAAATTTTATCTCTTTGGAAATATGTATACTTATTTACAACCGCTTAGAGAGAAGCTTTTCCATTGCCTTTTATCATTTTTAGCATTTATTACTGCAACGGGAGAATTACTTGGATAGTAATAATTTGTTATTTACAGAGCAGCGCTTGAACGTACTGATGAGGCAAGCGCTTTCCAAATTCGTCTTGATTCCTTTTTCTTTGACAGTGGAAATGTGGAGGTACATGCTGTTTTCTGGACAAATTACTGAAAAGAACATGCTAAAAAAATGGTGGGAGCTCAGGTAAATGTGCACTTATATATATATATATATATATATATATATAGGAAATAACAAAAAAATTACACACTTACACACACACACACACACATATATATATATATATATATATATTAGAGGCACAACATACAGTGGGGCTCTTAGACTCATTAAAGAATTTCTATAGTAACAAATTACAATAGAATTAGTATAGAACCAGTAAAATTAAATATAAATAGAAAACTAAATATATATTTTAATATATTTTTAATTAAATTCTTAGATTAAATGTCTAAATAAATTAGTTTAAATAATCATTATTAATTTCTTATAAAATGCTTATAAAAATCGTTGAGATAAAATCGATAAAAAAGTGTTACAAAAGCCATCGTATAATAAAAAATGTGATTATCAGTTTAATAATGAATAAGTAATTTGGTGTTTTTCCATTAATCACTATTTAGTAGGACATTTGACATTTACAACAGTTTTCAGACATCTGAGCATAGTATTCTGTGAAGGATGTTTATTGTCTCAACAGATTATTTCTGCAATTTTTAACCAATATATATTTAGCCCAATTTTTATTTCAGTTTCACATTTGGATATTTTAACCACCTGTTCTTTTGCAGTGAGGTGTATAGTGTTTTAATCTGGTGGTGACTGATGTTGTTGTTTAAAACATTAGGAATCAGAGATATACGTTAAGAGCGTAAGTGAAGGTCTTTATCTCGACAAAGAAGAAAGTTATATAATACCCAGATTCTGAAATGAAGTTCAAAAATTGTTCTTTTAAATTTTTAACTAAAAACTTAAATCATTAGGGCAGCAATAAATATCAAATTACTCACTAGGCAAACAACAAATATCAAATAACTCGGTCATGACGCAGGTGACCCTCCTTCGCATCTGGCTTCCCCTTTACGCTTTTTAGTCCCAAAAAAGTTCCCTGAATTTGGTTTCTCGTTTTTTCTTCTCCGTGCAATTAGGTGCCCATCGAAGCCAAAAATATTGAGTTCTTTTTCATCCAAATATAGATCAACATTTCAGTATGATTCGTGCTCATTTAGCATAGATTTTGAAAGAGAAATCTTCTATTTTTTGCAGTTACAGAAGATTTTCTTTCCAGCAGAACACCAAACAAGATTCATCGTCCAATTATGGGTGAAAGCGAAGTAGAAACTATTTCATAAAATTTTCTAGACACTTTTATAATTCTCAAACATCAAATTTTTATGATTTTTCAAGAAATATATCCCTGATCCCACCGAGTCAACACTTTTTTTTTTTCAATGCGATTTTCTTTTTCTTAGTGTTTTATAAAATTTGATAAGTTTATAAATTTAAAATTGTTTTCAAATAATTTGCCCTATTATTTGCTGCAAAAAATAATAAATTAATGAGATAAATAGGTTTTTTTTCTTTTATGAGACGTTATAAAAAATGAACTGAATAAATGAAGCAAATATTTAAAGCAAATTACTTATTTAATGTCACCAAAACACAAAAAAATAAGGAAAACAATATAATTTAATATATCAATTTATTTAAAAATATTTCGGTGTATATGATCATATTCGTGACCTGACATTTGTTTTATTAATCGTTTTTACCCAGCATGATGGATGTAATATGAAAAATTATTAGACATAGCATCTATTTTTATTCCCATTCTATTACGCATTGCTTTTAAGTTTTCAAAATATGCAAAAACACAGAGCTACTATGCACATCGTAACTCTCTAACGTGTTGAAAATATATAAAACTCTCGTTGTAGCTTGGAATTGAATATAAATTGTATATTCAATAAGTTTTCAGAATATATATTTTTTTTCACTATATATATTGTTTTAATTCATGTATAAAAAAGGTGAATTTACTGAAATTACAACATTTCAATCGTCTCATTTTAACGGTCAGACGCAAGTTTCGAACAAAGATATATATTTTTATTTCCTTATATCCTATAAACTATTGTTAAATTTAAAGTGCATGAAGAAATGATATCATAAGCATTTAGTTTCTTGCAATTACCTTTTTAAGAACATTTCCGCATGCTGACCTACAGTTTGAAAGTTTGTGAGTTCAATTCCCACCTCGGGTGGTTATTTTCAGTGATTCAAAGTCCACTTAAATTTGTAGATCCCAGTACAATTATCCCTCTTTTGTTAAAATTGATCTTAGAGCATCACTCAAACTAATCAAAATGGAAATTTAATTAGAATAAAGAAATTTAATTAATGACCTAATATACAGATCTTGTGATATTTTCTCTATCAAATTGTCAGGACTATTAAAATTTTTTTTAAATATAGTTTCTTTTTAATTTTAAAATAAACCAAAAAATAATACTTAAATAAAAAAACAAGTTTAAACAGAAAATTTCTTTCACTTATAATTTAAGTTAACGAAACTAAACTTTTACATTTTTAAATAAAACAAAATTACAATAGTTATATTAATAAATTTTATTCTAAATAAATGAAAAATGTGTTTTTACTTATTTGTATTGTGAGTATCTATTTTTACAGGGAAAAATTTCAAGGTATTCAATCACCTGACCGAGAAAGTGAATCATTATTTGACGCAGGCTCAAAATATCATATTTTGCTCAACATTCCTTATTTAAGGTAAGCACTTTATGAAACTGATAGTTGAACAAACACATAAGTGCTATTATTTGCTGGCGGAAAATAAAAATGATGTACTTATGTGTGTTATGTACTTTATAAAACCAAATATGTTATTATATTAAACGATGATAAAGATGCAATGTCTGATTTCGTCTAAAATTTCGGAAGATCCATTGCATAATTTATTACTGTATTATTTAAAATACATATAAATATGTTTGAATTCATACTTTTATGTACTAGACATTATCATGTACTAGAGTATGAGGTATATGGGAAGGAGAAATAACTCTGTAAATCAGTGGGATACTGATTTTAAATAAAGAAAGGTATCCTATTAAAATATTGAAAACTATTTTGAAATAATACCATTTAAAGATTTATCATAAACTTACCATATTATTTTTTGAAAAAAATAAAAAAAAGTTATAAAACAGCTACAGCACCAATTACACAATTTATATTTCATCAATTGGTGTATATTCATAAATTTCGATCTTAATAAAGTTGTATCTAATAATAATGATTACGAGGTTTTTATTCAAGGGAAACATTTCACTGTGTGCATAAGATTCCATTAAGGCTACGTTGGAAAATCTTAGAGAAACATTTTCCTTACACTGGAGCAGCTTTTGATAACAAAACTCTCGCGCACAATTTCTAGTTATACAAGTAGATTTTAAAGCAATGGAATTTATTTGTCAGAATATTTTTAAGAGTTTTCAAAGACAGAATTTAGAAGAATTTAAGGAACTACTTTGATATAACCCCCCCCCCTAAATCGGAAATTTGGCGACTTTTATTTCTCACCAAGCAAAATAACTGTTTTAAGCGCCTTTTTTTCTAGCTAAGATAGATTCTCGCTATATACAAATAATTAATACATAAAAAACTTTTAAAAAAACTCAAAAAATGGTACAAAATACAAGAAAATACTAAATTTGGCAACAGCAAAAACCTAAAAGCAGAAAATAACCTTAATTGGAATCACTAAAATAATAAACAGCAAACAGTCCGTAGGGAGTGCCAGATTTGGTGCGTAATTTTTTGGGGGTATATCAAAGTTGTTGTTGTTAATGACACTTGGCAACGCCAAACCCTCCTGTCACAGAGACTAGGCGAATGAAGTCAGAGAGAGCGTCTTCCGTTTTTTCAATAGAGCACCCTCATACGAAGGTGGAAGAAGACTTTTGGCTCACAGATGGCAGCACCACCTGAATCTTCCAATTTAGAGATTGAAACCAGTGAAGACCCAAAGCCTGGCTCCAACCATCCCCAAAGGTATTAATTTGTAATGGGAACATGGAGGACATTGCGACCCGACGGATTTAACGTGCCCCAGTCGCCATTAATGAACACGACGGCTCTTCGGCTAAGCCGGGATTCGAACTCACTACCGTTTGGTAATGAGAACGATGCCCTAACCAACCAGGCCATCACGGCCAGTTGGGTAGGGTTAGAAAAATTAATTCTAAATAAAGGAAAACAGTCATCAAATGTGAATGATATGGATAAAAACATAAACAAACCAATGTTAACACAAATTTAAAACAATGAGGTAAAAGTTCGGGCAATCTCCATAATTAGGTTTAGGTTGTCAAAATAAGAGTGCTCGACAAGATTTCACGATCATGAAAACAAAAGGATTGCTAAATAAAATGTAAAATTTCTCCAAGACTCAAAGTTGTACCCACCTTAAGTAAAGGTGTAGTGTAATTCCTTAAAGGAATTTCGTTGGTGACAGTGAAATATTATTGATAAATATACGTATAAATAATTGACTATTAAAAATTTTATTTATACGTAAATAAAAGCTATTACGCATAAATAATAATCTTTTAAAAAAAGAGGTTATGAACAGTGAAATTACCACATTATTGCAGGTTAGAAATTAAAATAGGCAAAAAATATGCATTAAAATTTCTAAATAAAAGAAAACAGTTATCAAATTTGAATGATATAGATAAAAACATAAACAAACCAATGTGAGCACAAATTTAAAACAGAGAGGTAAAAGTTTGGGCAATTAAATGAATAAAATTATATGCTCATATTTTTAGTTATAATCCAACCAGAATTTAAATTAATGCAAAGATTTATAATAAGAAATATATCATGTGTGACGTAATTAATCGAAAAATAAATAAGAAAAATTATATAGGAATCAAAATTAAGTATAAAAATTATGAGGAATAATAGAACTTGAAAATAAAGAATATATTCCATTAATGATTATAAAAATTTCACGTGGATTACATTCAAAAGAATTCACGCTGAAACTGTGAGCTCGGAAGTGTTTCATGATCATTGTACAAAACAGTTGCCAAAATATAATGTGAAATTTTTCCATGATTAGGTTTAGGTTGTCTGAAATGTTAATCAAAATAAGAGTTCTCGACAATATTTCACAATCATGAAAACAAAAGAATTGCTAAATAAAATGCAAAATTTCTCCATGATTCGATTTAGGTTGTCAAAAAAAGTTAACTGAAAAAGAATGTTCGAAATACTTCACCATTATTAAAAAAAAAATAGGGTTGTTAAGACAAAGCGTAAAATTTCTCCATGACTAGATCTAGGTTGTTAGAAATGCTAATTAAAAAAGACATAAATATATTCATCGAAACAAGTATTCCTACCAAATGGGTTACATGACATCTATACCAAAAACACTGTAGTTAAAAAATAATGAAATACTTTAAAAAATAAGTATATAATAATTTGTTCTTCTATCATTAAAAATAATGATAAAAGAAAATTAATAAAAAGATTTGAACAATTTAAATCATTGATACTTATTTTAGATATTTTGTGAGTCGATTTCTTGAGCATCAATTTCTGGAAGGCCTTTGCAAAATCGCTGGACAAGATGTACATGTTTGCTGCTTCATCTCTTCAACAGAGGCAGGAGATCGCTTAAAGTAAGTTTGCCAAAACAAAGAACTTTAGGTTAAATATAAAAATAACAAATTTTATAGAAAAAACATATCTCTAAATTGTGTTTTAATGTTATGGATTTAAAATATTATTTATTCGTTGTGAATGTGTACGTTTATTTTAAAGTGGTTCCTTAACCTGAAGTGAGTTTTTGGCGAAGTTTTGGTTTTGGCTCATTATTTATCACCACACCTTGTTCACAAATTCATCTTACAATCATTTTCACATATTATTACACAGGACAAAATATTCTTCATTTGGAAAATAATCTTTGAGCTTCCAAAACAACAATACCTTGAGAAAAGCCAGCATATTAAAAAATAAAGCATCATATCGTGAAAACAGCATGCAAATAAAAGATCGAATAAAAGAAAAAAATTGCAAAATCCTCTGGTTCGCGATAAAAATGACAAGTCATACCACGATTGCCATTAATTCCTTCACGACGAAGGAACCGCTATGATAGAACAACACTTGTGAATGTTTCAAAAATTAATTAATATTCGGATAGAAGTGACTCAAACTTTTATTTTATAGTCACATCATATTAGAAGAAAAAAATTTAGCGAATTTGTTTAATGGAGAAATTGTGTTGAAAGAAATTTTTAATTTATTTCGATCCATATCTATATGTCTACCAATTTCTCTGTATATAAACTGTTCATATAATTATTTTGGAGCAATTTTTTTCTGAACAAATTCTACTAACGAATTTCTTTTTCTGTAAAGGAATTTCAATGAACGAAATTTGTTAGCAAGCAACACAGAAAAATTTGTTCGGTATATCAAAATTTTTGACAACGAAATTTGTAGTTATGATTGTTTTCCACACATATGTTAAAGAAATATAATACGCTAATGCAAATTTCACCAATGAGGGGAAAACACGAAGTCGACACCTGAATGGATCCATTTTTGAACACGCCCCATTTGTAATTGAACATCGGACGCTGGAGAGCTTTTAAGGGTATAAGGACTTTTAACATTAACCACTTTTTTGAACAACTTTTTATAGATAATGGATCTTATTCACGTGTCGAAAGGGAGAAAACCTGGAAAACACTCAGGGACCCACCCTGACAGGTGTAAATATAAAAAGCAAGCCTTCGTTTTGACGGTTGATAGGGATTGAATCCGGGACCTGTCAGCACGATTGTATAAGTAAGCCAAACTGAACTCTAATTGATGAGCATGTAGAAACCAGAAACGCAACCTCCATCTCCCGTTGCTCATCAGTTGCTAGAATCGAATCTGATACCTTCCACTCTGAAGAATGCTGCTCATTCATAAAGTCATAATAACCGACTTAGTGTTTATATTATTTTTGTTTGTTTTATTGTATTCGTTTCTCGATGCTTACTTCTGTCGCCTTAATATTATTTTTTGTTAACCTTAATATTATATTGGACACATCTTAATTCTTGGTTATTGTTGAACCGTAATCAAGGGAAGAAGTCAACACCTTCTATAGCTCTTACTCTCAAAACTTTCTTCCCAACAAAAGGATGTTTGGTTCTTCGAAAGTCGCTGAATTATAGGATCAACTAATTTGATTTTCTGCAAGCTGAATTATCGAATCCACTGCTTTCGGAACACCAAAACAGTGATTTTCCCCAACATGCAACTATTTTATTCCCACTTGTATCTAAACTTATGTTTTATTTGATGATGGCATTATTATCTATTGAAATGATGAATTAACCCTTCTTTGTATGATTTTTTCTTTATTGGTGAAATAAATCAAGTTAATATAATTCATGTTCAAAATTAAAGGAAAAATGGTCAAAAAAAGCTTAGTATATATTTATAGTATAAGTTTAGCAAAAAACAATATGCTAAAAATTTCCATCATCATCCAAAGTTAGATCATTAGCTTAGTACTAAATAGAAATAAAAGAGGAAAATAACAGAAACACGTGTTACAAACCTTTCTTCCACTCATTTTCAATTTTTTAGCAATAGAAACTCTAATATAATAAATCAAAATTATAAACGAAATCATACGTTTATTGCAACTACAACAAACAGCGGAATGAGACAACTTTAAGCACTGATAATGACACTTGTTTATTTTTGACAGCTATGTTTCTTTTTATGCAATGGACATTAAAAAGGTATCCAGACACGATCAACTTAAAGTGAACTTGTTCTTTTATATAATTTTTGGGCATTATAGGTTATGATGGAAATTTCCACCATTATGCAAAGAAGGGTTAATTTTAATACGCTATTGGGATAATAAACATTATGCATATTGTAAAAGCAGGCGGAAAAAACTAAGTTGTTTTTGCTGTAATTTTTTTTTTCATTTATTGAAATTAGAAAAATATTTTAAAATACTTTTTCTTAAAATACACTACTTACAATATATTTATTTATACTTTATTTCAATTTCTCAGATCGATGCTTTCCCTGGGTTCCTCCATCCCTTGGCGAGATGCGTTGGAGCTCCTCACTGGGAAAAGAGCATTGGAGTCAGCGCCTATCATGGATTATTACAAACCTCTCTATGATTGGCTTGTTCAATATAACGTCGATAACAACATCAGTGTAGCTCAGTAAAGTTGTGTGTGTGTAATGTCTTTTAAGAATTTAAACTATCTTATGATTAATGATGTACACCATAAATATGGCTCAACTGGAAGTAGAATTTTAAGATCCCCTTGTGTTTTGTCAGATTAGCCGTAGAAGTTGATTTGTGTATTATTGTGTGTATATTAATATTATTATAATATTTATATTGACAATTATATCTGTAAAAAAATTATGTTTTTATTATTATTATAAATAAAAATTACTGTGTGAATTATCATGATTATTGTTTTTAAGCTGGTTTATATAAGTAAACTAATGATTAGAAATAAAAAAAACATCACTTTTCGTTACGATCCAAAATGATACAAAAATGTTTTGATACACCCAACAAATTCTAAATGAACTGGATACACTGTGAGTTTGGACTTACTCTCTTTTTGATGGAAATAATAATAATAAATTAATATATCAACAAATAAATAAATACAAGAATAAACATAAATTAACAAAACAATTTAAAAGGAATTAATTTAAATATGTTCAGAATGTTAGATCTTACCATGCATGTATACAATACATTGAAACCATTTGTGAAAGCTAAATAAAATGAAGTTAAGTTGTATATATTGCTTACAATTAATGAAATAATTAAATATTTCTAAATAAAAACGGTTATTGTAGAAGGATCATACTATAATGATATTAAATTAATTGTCATGGAAAATTAGATAATTAGTAAAAATAATGCATTTGGGGAATTGTAATCGAAAAATTTCATGCTGTGATTAAATTCATTTGTTATTATTATTTTTTTTTAAATCCTTTTATCTATCCAAAAATATTTTTGAAATTAGATTTTTGCTTGTTGTATTTTTTCATTAATGTTTATCAAATATTCAGTTGTCTTGTAATATTTTTTTTTAATTAGAGATAAATAGCGAAAATTTCATACATTAACTTATTTTTAACGAATATGTGTCTCATAGATGGCAGCACATTCGTTTACACACTTAAACTATTTTATTGTTCTTAATATTAATTTCTATTAAAATTTCCTCTAAAATATTTTCTCTAAATTTTTAAAAATTTTCTATCGCATTGATTCAACTATATTATTGTATATAAATATTATTAATATTATATAATTAATCTTACTCAATTAAAAAAGTAATAATTATTTAAAATTATGTAAACAAATGTGCTGTCCATCTATAGACACATATTAATTAAAGTTGCAGATGAAATTTTTGTTATATTTTTCTCTAATTAAATACAAAATTGATAAGAAAATTAAATATTTGACAAAGACTAAAAAGCAGACTAAAGAAAAATTGCTAATCTACTTTCGATTACAAATTAAAATGCTATGTATAAGGAAAGTTTTAATTTATATCTACTGAATACTGAGGCTAAACATAAGTAATTAAAACAATATTTATCTCGATTCAAATCCACAACCAAGACCTCATAAAATTTCTCAGCCTTCAAAACAACCTCTTAAAGTTATTATTATTTAGTTAAAGATTATTGAAAGAGTTTTAAATACATGAAATTTAATAAATAGTTTAGGCAAGCTGTTATCAAAAAATTTGTTTTTAAATTATTAAGGAAAACACCACAATTGAACTGAATTTCTATAGAGCCTTAAAGCTTGTTCAATAATAGCATTTGCAAAATTTTTTTCGAGGTACTAGTTTTCCAATTTAATTATTTTAGAACTTAAAAATATATTTTTATTAAAAGTACTAATAAAAATGTAAATGAAAAGAAAGTCATTTAATTTTTAAATTTAATAATTTACTTCACATTCAGTAAGTTGTTTGAGCGATATTAAAAATGAAGGATATACATTATGGCAAGTTTTTGAAGTTATCAATATTAATTCTTAATATATCGTATACATCTTGAATGGTTAAAATTTAAGTTATTTTTCGGGATATATTTAATAAATTGTTTTACTATTTAAACAGTAAGTTTTTTCAAGAAAAGGAATAACGTACATACATTAGAAATGAAATTTGTTTTCATAAGAATTCCATTTTTTGCCATTATATGTAAGTGAATTAGATTTATTTGTTTAAAAAAAAAAAAAAAAAAAACTCAATAAATGGGGTTTTTTTTAATTATACCTGAAATATTATTATTGAAGAATTAGTTAATTATTATTAAAATTAAATCCTAAAATAAATTCAAAAAATCTTTTATAAATTTAATTTCAAATTTAATAAGGTTTTCCTAAAATTTAAAAACGACATACCAAAACAGTAAATTTTGAATAAAATTTTAATTTCATTCTTTTGTAAATAGGTTTAATTTTATTTTTCAGTTTTATACTAGTTAAATAGATTTTATCATAAGGACTAATATAATTAAGTTCTCTTAAAATGAATTCTTTGTAATAAAACTAATAAATGAAAAAAGTATTATTCACATTGGCAACTGTGGTGACGGTAAAGGCTTTTTGGTTTTTTAGCTCTTTTTGAATATATATGAATGTTTTTTTACTTTCGAAACTATGAAAACAAGCAAATTGTAATTTTGACTTAATCTCTTTAACTGTGAATTTATTTTATTCATAAAAGCTTTCAACAGGTAGTTTAAATTTTCAGCTAATTTTCTTTATGAAGTTTTAAAGTTAATTTAAAGAAAGCTTTATGAAATGCCTGAGTTAAATTTTTTTTGGTGGCTTAGTGTTTATTATTTAAATTTTTAGCAGTTAAGGTCACCAGTGCTTGTAATAAACATATTATTGCAAGAAATATTAATATAATAAAAATAAAGAAATTAAGTTATGTTTCTCCATTGGTACTAAATTTTAATTTCAGTAAAAACTTTAGCTTCAAATATTTCATAAAAACTTCTGAACCATCATAAAAATTTGAATACATGGAATTGTCATATTTGATTGAGTTGCAATTTTTTTTAAGATTTTATAATTGCAAAAAAAGTTTTTAATTACAGAAAAAGTCCATTCAATGTTAGAAAATTTTTTTTAAGAATTTTATCGAAAGATTGATAAAACGGTTTAAAATAAGTAGGTACATAGTAAAAAAATTAAAAGTACTAATATTTTTGTTTTGAAAAAAAAAATAGTTTTTAATTTAAATTTTGGAAGTAATTTTAAAGTGTTAAAAAGTTTTTAAAATTACACATATATTTTGAAATTTTATTTAATTACCTTTATTTCTTTAATATTTCTAATTTATACATAAAAAAGTCTTTTTACTATTCTTTTTAAAAATAGAATAATGGATCACTCATTATTCATTAAACGATTTCAATTATTGATAAATATCATATTCTCTTTGTTTCGATTTTTTCCCACCTTATATTTATTTCCCACGAAAGCTAATTCGATTAGGACTTATAGTTTAAATTCGATCCTAATTATTAGAGGCATTTTTATTCTAAAGATGAGAATTGAACTCATGATCTTCTGATCCACATGTCAATCAGTTTCTAAATCGGTATTAATTGTTAAATTTTTTGATATTAATTTTGTTTTCATTAATTATTAAATTTTACAGTAGTTATTTTACTTTTAATTTGGTTTTATTAACAAATTTCAATAAAATATTAATCGACCACTTTGAAGTTTTATTTTAATTATCTTTTCAGTTTGGAATTTCAGTGAAGAAGATAAATAATTTAGCTTAATAAATTCTATTTATATGTTTCATTTCTAACGTAAATTTCCTTCACAAAGTTTACTTCTTAAGCAATATTTCGAGGAATGTAAGAATCTGTAACGGTAAAATATTTTCCTAATATTAATTTTTTTCTCTTAAATATAAATAATTGATTTTATATTAAATTTCTTAAAAAAAATAAACATAGAAATATATTACGTCTTTATTTAAGCAATATAAAGCCAAGAACGTTTATTTTGATCAAAATTAAAAACAATTAAAATGTTTTGATCAGTTCCTTCTATCAGATCTATGCGTTTAGTTCAGCAGTTCATGGTTTTCAATCTCACCTTAGGATTGGATATTTGTAGTGTTTCGAATCTAATTTAAACTATATGTCAGTGATTTTCAACTTTTTTTTTTTTTTTTTTTTTGTCGAGTGACATTTTTAATGATTTCAAAATTTGGTGGCACACAAAGAAAAAGATAAGTTTAGAAGTTGCTTCTGTACCTATAATTGCACTGTGTAAAAATGGTTGAGATAATAGTTTTAAATGAAAAATAATAAAAGAAAAAACTAATATATACTAAAAAACAACAGTAGATTTATGAAGGGATTCATTACAATATAATAATAAGGATACTTTTAATGAGAAATTTGAACTTGATGTTTCTTGATCATTTCATTTTTATTTGGTAGCGAAATTGTAACATTGTAACCTCGTGTCGTTATTATAAAATTAAAATCGTATTTAATATAGTTTAAATTTTTTTTTGTTTCTTATGCTGGAGAAAACAGTTAAAGATAAATTTCGCATTCTTGAACGTACTTTAAATAAATTTCATTATTTTAGCAACAATTTTATGAAGCAGGCCTAGAATTAAGAAAGTTTAATATATGTAGTTAGGGGAATAAATTATCAAATAAATTCCGTAACTAACATAAAATGTTTTCTCATTTTGATTTATAAGCAAATTTTTAGAACAATTTATTTTCAACATTCATTCTTAAAATGTTTGGAAGATGAGAAAAAAAAGTTTTGTTAAATTAATAATAAAAAAAAATAAAAATAAAAAAAAATTCGTGTAATTTTTAATCCAAAATTATAAAATTCAAAACCATTTTCTTATTTGAACTGATATTTTTTTAAAAAATTCCGTCAACAAGAATAAAGAATTTGACATTGAATATTATATTAATTGAATATTATATTGAATAATATATTAGATTGAATATATTGGATATTTCGCGAAAATGAAAGGAAAGTTTCGTTAAATTCTATTTCTTTTATCTGCTTTTGTAAGGACTTAAGAATTTCTTAAAATTATGGTTCGTAATATCTTTTTTTATTTTTTTAATTTCCAGGCAAATAAACTCGTATATTTTTACAGGCATTTAAAGCTGAGCGATTCTTGAGAAAGAATTCGACAGATTTCCAATTTACGAAAACAAATTTAGATTTATTTTCAAACAGAAAAATCTTTTTACAATTTGTTCTACTTTGACATACAACAAATATGAAATCATATACTGAAAAAATTGAATTGAAGTGTGCAAATTATCAAGAAACTAACTTTTTATAAAAATTATTGCATGAGATTCTAAAATTATTCTATACATAAAATCTTTAAAATTAGGCAAGAGAAACTGATCCGTTTCTCTTTCAAAAATGCAATTTATGATCTTCCCCTTCAAGTTGCTTGAAACCTCAGCTTTCAAATTTGAACCTTGTCTCTGCCACACAGTACTATTAATAACTGCAGCTAGTCGTTCTACGAAATCACTCAAGGCCGTTTCTAGGCACGTGCGATTGACGTCATTTACACGTACATTGCGAATTCAACCAATGAAATTCGCGACCTTCGAAATAACCTTTTTTTGATTCGACAACAGTGTCACGTGAAGGAATACGTCTGTATTTTCTCCTGGAAAAATAAATTTTCAGACGACGTGCAGACGATCTGCGGAAAAGTGCGCCAAAATTTGATTTGGGGTTGCTTTCCATGCAATCATTTATGTTTGCACAATGTTTTTGATGCCAAACTTCCTTACTGTAATATATATTTATATTTTGGGTATTATGTCAGTAGATTAAACATTTATCTTTAATGATATTAAATTAACAAAATAATTCATTTAGAATTCAGTAATCTTTATTATAATAAGAAAGGGGCAACAAATGTTGGGAAAAAGTTTATTGATATAATTTTTTCGCTAGATTACCCTCGCGAATTTTTTTTACTTGTTATAAAAATAATTTACTTCTAAAAATCTTATAAATTTATAACTTCTATAAATCTTATAAAGTAATTTAATTCCAATTTTTATAATGTAAAAAAACTAACAGTATATTGATACAAATTTCGTCTCTGGCTGAATCCATAATTTAAATTTCCTTAAATAATTTTTTATTGCTTAAAAATTCTTACCATAAAAATTTTTTCGAAAGTATTTAGTTGTTTTGAAACAATTTCTCGAAGTACTCAAATTCTTTTGAATTTTGATCAAAGTTTGTTATAATATATCATAAATTTTATATTGTAATTTATTCTGCAGAAATACTTATAATAAAAAATTTTCAAAAGTATTTAGATATTTTAAAACATTTTTCTAAATATTCTTTGCTCAAAATTTGTAGTAATACGTATATTTATATTAATGATGAAAATTACTAAATATTCTTATGTTGAAATTCTGAAATATTAGATGTTATCGTACATAAAAATAATATTTTTTATACCAGTTATTTTTTGATGTAAAATATTATTTAATTGAAATGACATTTTTTATGTTGATTTTAAGATGGAATAAGGATATTAAAAATGTTCCTTGCCTTGTATATTATAATAATTTATTATATAATTTCTGGTAATATATAGTAATTTTTTACATAATTTCCGTGCTCCAAAAGGCTGAAGCTATTAGCCCATTTAAGCTATATAATTTACATGTGCCTATCACTCTACTCCTAATTGTTTGATTAATTAAGAGCTTAATTTTTTCACGATTCTCTAAATTACACACATCAATCAACTTTCCAACAAAAATTGTAAAAAACAAATAAAAGATGCATTCTGCTTATTGGAAAATTTTTTTTGTTTAATTTTGTTTCTGCATATTGAAATTCGGTATTCAGATACACATTTGATGTCACAACTATTTATCATTTAATGATTCGGAATTATTTTCAAAGAGTTTTGGTGTTTTGAATTATTACTCACATGGTATTTATAAAATCCTAGAAGAGATTAAATCTTGGTATTATGCTGGAAATATTTATTTTTTTAGCATTTATTTATTCGGCATGTATAAAAAAATGAAAAAATTTAATCTCTTTTGGTTACAACAACGTTTTTTGATCAGTTAAATTTCTCGCCCATAAATATCTAAAAATTGACTTTCGTGTTCGTGTTAATAAAATTCATTGAAATATTATCAGATTTTTGAGAATTGTTATTCTGCACAAGTGCTTTTAAAAATCAGATTCTACTTAAAAAAAAAATCAGTGTGAGAAAGGAATGATATAGAAAAGATTTCTAAACAAACAAGCAAAAAGAAAAGAGTAGAAATAAACATTTGGGATGCATTTCACATGCTATAAAATATTTTTAGACATTATTAAAAAAAACAAAAATGATATCATTTTTATTTGCTATAACAATAAGAAAGCCAAAAATTGAATAAAAAGATTTTAAATCAATAATTCTTAAAGTAATTAGAATTATTGATTAAAATCTTTTTATTTGATTTTTGACGTACTAAAATTTTTCTTAGCCATGTAATTTGTTTGTTTTAGGCAATTTTAAAAAATTAATATGTGCATAGATATCATAGTAAATAGCATAGAATTTAAATATAAATAATGCAAAGCAAGAAACCTATACTATCATAATTAACTCCTGAATAATCTAACTCATTATATAT
>JAPDSC010161660.1:0-15716 GCA_026290005.1 Latrodectus geometricus | reverse complement strand
AAAAAAATCCAACTAACCCATTTTTTCCGAGACAAAAAATATGCCTGAAATTTTAAATGAATACTTAGTTTTTTTCACTTAAAAATTTCTAATGAATTTCTTAAGCATATTTATACTTAATCTAAAAAAATGGCGTTAAATATTCTCATAACAGAAAATGCAACATTAAAAAATATAGCCATAACCTTTATTAGACCTTTATAGTACATCATCTTTTTCCCAATAATTTATTCCTATTGAATAGCAGATTTTTATGTTTGAGAAATAAATTTTAGGAGAGAAAAGCAAAAAATTTTTAAGTTTTAGTATTTCAAAGAAACAAGATAAAATACTATATTTTAATTTATGATACATTCGATGCAATAATCTCATTTTATTGTCTTGTGATTTAAAAAATTCGAAATATTTCAACTTTAAATTTGTTCAACTTTGAATGTAACTAATTATAGCCTGGGTCAATGTAAAGAAGCAGCAACAAGAAATCAAAAGGCATCAAAAAAGGGAAAAAAATCAAACTGACTAAATTGCTTATCCATTCATAAAACCATCAATTTTTCATACTATAATTTCCTAAAAAGAATCTAAATGCTTTAAAGGCGTTAAAAAATAATATACTTTTAATGTCAAATAGCTCGTTAGAAAGATTAGCTGCTAATGCAATTAAAATAATTTCTTTGAAGAATGCATCTCTACGGTAATGCCCACAAATGCTTTTTTTACATGAGAACATTTGAATCCACTTTTTTACATAGGATTGTTTGAATCCCTTAATGCAGTGATTTTCTATTTTTTTTTTTTTTTTTTTTTTTTTTTGTCGCGACACAGAGTTTTAACGATTTCAAAATTTGGCGACACACAAAGAAAAAGATAAATTTAGAAGTTGTTTATTTATCAATTAGATACTGTGTAAAATAGTTTATGATAACAATTTTAAATGTATAAAATAAAAAAATAACATAATATTTACTCCAAAAACAACAGTATGTTAATTACTTTACTCGCAATAAAGAAAAGGATTCTAATTTTTGCTCTACATATTTCTAAAATTGGCGGCACACAAAAGTGTTGGGGTACAAGGGCTGAGAAACACTTCCTTAGTTTAATGTCATGTTATACAAGTCAGAAAGTAATACCAACTGTGAATTTTTCATAAGCAATGATATTTGGTCGAAACTTTCATTTTCAGTAACAGACTGACCACTAATAGAAAGAGATTCTCTTTCTTTCCAGACTTCAAAATAATTTTAAATTATTCTCTGTATCGTGTTTCTTTTCTTCAAAGCAAATGAGTTAAAAAAAAATTGTGAGAATAAAAAAAAAAAAAAAAAATTCAAATTATAAGAAAAACTTAATATAAATTTGTTTTTCTTTTTGTTTTTTTTTTATATTTCATATTTAGCATATCACTAATTTCTAAAGTATTGCAAGAATTATTTGCTGAGAAGTTGAGTGGTTAACACTGTGGTTTTCAGTTCAATAGTTTGCGGGTTCAAATCCCATCCTAGGTGTACCTCCTTACAAAGATTCGAATAATCTTTTAAATTGTTGTTCCTCGATTGATTAATTACTGTTTGTAAAAAGTGATCGAGAAGTTTTAAAAATTAAACAATTTCACAAGCTTTTATTTGTAATCAAAAATTAATTTTTTTGTATTGAGAAGTGAAAAATACATTCGTAAGGCATGATTATTATCTGTTTAGTACGTGTTTTTCAATTTATTTTATCGTTGTAAAAGTTTCAATTTAAAAGCAAATTACTTGTATTATTTGAATGGATTAATTTAAAATCAAATTGTTTGTAGGTTTTTTTACAAGAGTTTTCGTTTAACATAATTTTTTCGAGAGGTGAAAACTTGAAATAGAAGCTTTCCTAATATTTTTAAATATTATTATATAGAAAATGTTTCTCGATAATTTTATTTCAATTATGTTTGCTAATTAAGAGCGTTTTTATATTTTGAGAACCATTCTATAAAAATATACAGTAATAATGTATTACTACTTTTTTTGGATTAAATGAAAAAGAAATTGAAATAAAATTTTAAAATTAAAATTGTACATCATTATGTTAAATATATATAAGGAAAAAATTTATAAAAAGATAGAAAATATATATGCAATACAAATATTTGTTTTAAAATAATTTCTTTTTCTAAATATCTTAATTCCATTTGTTGCCAAAGTTGATAAAGAAAAAAAAAAAAAAAAAAAAAAAAAAAAACATTAACGAAATAATATAGAAAAAAATTTTCAAATAATTAAGAAAATAAATTTTATTTTATTTCCCTGTTTTTATATATAAATTTTTTTTAAAAATTTTTTCATTATTTTTTTATTTATTTAACTTTTTATTTATTATTAAGAAATAAAAGACTGAAAAATTTAATAAATAGATCCATAAATAATAAATAAAAACTACTTTTTACTGTAAATCCGAGGATTAACATAAGAAGATTTTCATCTCATATTATTAAATATAAAACTAAAGAAACATGTAACTCTTTTGCGTAAATTTTGGCTTATGCATTTATCTTTTATATCGATACATAGATGCATTATCGATATATTTGTTTTTTCCACAAATTTTATTTAAGGGGGTAAGTTGTCGTCGAAGCAAAATTCCTGTACCGATAATGTTAAAATTTCCTGTGTTAAAGAAACCTTTAAAAAATAACTGCTAAACCAAATTATTTGAATTTTTACCTAAGTAACCAGGCCATTTTTTTATTTTATTTATTTTTAAAAAATAGTTAACTTTACTAACATGTATTTTTCACTTACACAGTAAAAATGTTAATTATATAGTAAAAAAATTCATTTTGAGAAAAACATATTACTTAACATGAAGATAATATAATTAATACATTCCATTTCCATAACTTAAAAATAAAATACTTCAAAAGCAGCTGAATGAAACTTTTAGTACTACTAGAAATAGATTTTTAAAAATGTTAATAATATTTTATAAAAATGTATTTTTTAGTCCATTTTCTTGCACCTACCCCCTTTTCTCTTAATTAGCATGTTTTTTGACGAGTGTTGGCGTTTAAAGTACTTGTAAAATCTAATCAATTTATGAAAGCCCCATAACATTTGCAGCAATTAACTTCAGTTTAATAGCTTTTATCCTTTAATGATTATTCATTATACTTTATTTAATTTTTATGCAAAATGAAAATTTTATGCCAAAGAGAAGTTTCAATACAAAGTAAAAGAGAAGCCTTTTTTCATACTGTTTTCCAACTTAAAAATTAATAACAACACATATTTTTATTTATGTATTGAACTATAATATCAGAATATAATTTATTTTATGAAAAACGTGAACTATTCGTACTAAAAAACTTTATACATACTTTTCTATTATGACTGAATTCCAATCTGGAAACAGAATGTCAATTTGAAATTTTACCCCAAGTGTTGATTTGTTAGTCCCTCTATGGGCATATTTCTCACACTAGAGCTAATGCTAACGGGATTAATGCTTAAAGCGATCTCTGAACTGTTGAAAATATTCATGTCAGATGTGGGAATCGAGCCTAAGAACTTTTAAGTTGAAAACCTGAGCCCTAACTATTCAGCTGTCATCTTGGTGAGAAGGGAGTGAGAATTAAAGAATGTATGAGATAATATCGATTCGATTTTTTTTACATTAAAGTTCTTTTAATGTTGTTGTTGTCGTGTGCCAGCCAGGCCGGCAATATGGGGTGCGCTGCTCCTCTTTTCCAACTGTATTTGGTGTGGAGTCCAACTGTATTTGGTGTGGAACCATATTTGGTGTGGAGTCCGACTTCCTCAGTACACACATGCCATAGGTGCACGTTTCTAGGGTAGGCAACCATTCACACATAAGGAAAGGACAAAGACAAGAAAGAGAGAGAGAGAAAGTACATCCATGCCCGAGCCAGGATTCGAACCCAGGTCCCACCTATCTGTAGTCAGGTACGCTAACCACTAGACAGGTTGGGCGGCAATTCTTTTAATAATAATAATAAAAAAAATTATATTTTGTTTTTTCTATTAGCTAATTTGTAGATTTAAAATTACGAGTGTTGGCTGCATTACTTACTGAAATGGAGATAGATATTCAAGTAACGTATACAACCTCTATTAATTTTCTGTCATTTATTTCATGAAAAGCCTTCCGTTGCCATTCCCCTGTTTATAAATTAAGGTTTAATTTTGGAGTAATTATTATGATTCACACACACAATGAATTGGTTTTCTATATAATTAAAAGTTTATATTTTTATTGAACTTAATTTTTTGTATTTAAATAAAGGATTTTCGTTTTCTTCGATCATTGATTGTTTTACCTATATTGGTTATTTGGAAAATAAAATCACCTGAAAGAAAATATTTTAATAAAATAAATGATGAGCCAAATATTACTAATTTTTAATTTTATTTTAATAAATGTATATTGATTTTAAACTTTGTGAAAATCCTTATATTAAATAAAGAGTTAAAATAGAAATATCATAAAATGTTATGTGTTGGAATTATCTCATTTCCTTTCTCTTTTTTTGTTCTTTTATCAATAAAATGTCATACTTTCCTCAAATCATAGTTTTTAAATTAATATTTATATAAGTCTGAAAAAGGATCGTGTAACAAATCTGAATCATTGTTTCTTTATAAACATATCATTATTATAATTGAAGATTTTGTTTTTTAACTTTTTGTTTTTTTATTTTTCAACACAAATTTTTAAATAATTATTAAATAATTCTTGCTCTCCAAAATGTAATTTAGACGAAATAAATAAATAAATAAATAAAAATAAAAATGCAATTTTGAGAATGCAGTTTTTGAAAATAAAATTTTGATATTATTTCTAAATAATTGAACATTTCTCCATAATTAAGAATTGATTAACTGTAACTTACATAAATGTAGGAAAACTATTTTAAATACTTGAATAAGTAACATAAGCAATATGTGGTAAAGCAATTTTTATTGAATACATTAGAGTACATATAAGCATTTCAATCACAACGAATTATAGTAGAGAGAAAAAGAAGACATTATAAGTCTTTCTTTTAAAACATTTAGACAAAATATGAACATTTAATAATGAACAATTAACACTGATTAACAATAAGCAGTAAATCAAGGGGAACAAATGTTTTTATAATAATGCATCATAAAATCTCCACATCTAAACAGTAAGCAACAAAGATCACATGACAAATCAATTAACATATTCTGGAACCTTGAAGAGCAGAACTTTCTATTTTTAGTTCTGCGCAAAAGTTCTCTGATATTTCTGGAGCATTCAAATCTTTTACCAGTGAAATTAGTCAAATATGTAAATATATACAAATAAAATTTGCATTTTTTTATTTCACCAGCGCAAATCTTGCCGACTAGACATTTCTAGCTATAATAAGCATAAAATAAAATTAAAAAAAAAAAGTTAAATGTAATTTGCAACAGGATAAAGACTTAAAAATTTTCACGTCGCTTAAAAAATTTTAGCTCAGAAAAAAAAAAGTTATAATTTAGAATATTTTACTAGCAATATATAGTCAACTATTATGGCGTATTTATCGCTTAAGCCGCTGAAATAGAAAAGTACCAAAAAATGATTTAAATCAAATTGATAAAAAATATGTATGTGTATATTTATATTTATGAAAAAAGAACCAAATGTATAACACTATATACTATAGGAGTCGAACCTCAAATCTCTTTATCCGAAAGAAGATAATTTTTCCATACATTTTCAATTATAATTTAAATTAATTTAAACCAGAATGTTGAAATGACAATAGAAAAATACACTCTGCACGTATTCTTTAATTTATTAACTCACCGAGAAGATTTCAAATAATTAAAACGAAATGCAACTGTGAAAGAGTTTTCTCTTATTGCATTTATTTGTCTATGATAAGATTATAGAATTCGATTCTGATAAGAAACGAGATACGATCTATTTGTTTTCTATTTCTAGTTCTTTCCATAAGCAGATTTCCACATAAGTTCTTAAGCGATATTGAAAAATAAATCTGTATTCTGCAACCAACAAACGATATTTTGGTCTCTATTTTTATCCTGAAATTTTCTGATAGTGATACAACTCAAAAAGCATAAAAATGTGCTGAGTGAAATATGTCGCCAATTGAAAAGAAAGTAAAAATCTTTATTTTAAATAAAAAAATAATAATAATAAAACTAAATGTGTCTCCAATAGACCAGATATTAAAGATCATAAAACTGGGTGATAAAAACAAAAAGGAAAGAAATTTAAATTAGCTATTTAATTTTTGATGCTGATTCCTCTAGTAATTATTATAAATAAATAAATAAATAAAAAAAAAGATTCAGCAGTCAATAGAAGCAACAAAAGCAGAAGTATATCAGAATTTATTTGGATTAAGTTAATCATAAAAATTCATTAAAACTTCTCTTATTAATTTAAAGAAAAACACCTTAAAAGATTCAGTGAAAAGATTATGCTTATCAATAATATATATCTGAAAATATATGAATGTTAAAGATGATAAATCTTAATTTTGTTAGAGCTGTAAATAAAATTAGGAAAACAATTGAGAGTTTCAGAAAACAGTTACAAATAATTTGAAAAAAATATATTTGAACTTCATATCAATTCACAAAACGATACTGTGAAGAAATTATAGGAAAAATTAGTGATTTTCCGAAATTTATTGAAATTAAGAAGATGGTTTTGATGTTTAAATTAATTAAGAAAAACTATCTCCAGAGGAAAATGAAAAAAATATTGAGACTACGAAGTTTTCCTCAGATTTAAGAAAATGTATATTTAAAAATTCTTTTGAAAATTGCAGCTTTGTAAAATATGAAAAATAATTGCTTTGTTTAACAAAAAATGCCACTTTGTAAAGTATTTTGTCCCTTTACAATGTTTTATAAAATATTTTAAGCTAAAGACAAATTTAGTATAAAATATATTGTTAAATATTCTAATTAATTGTATTGAGACATATACTGCAGAATTTTTTTTTTTACTTTTCTTTTTTAAATTTATAACATTCTTTAACATATATGTTTCAAATACTGATAATATTAACTAATTTATACATAATTTAATATCCTAATATTTTGAAATTTTTTAATTTAGAATTTTTTTGTGTTTTCTTGAGAATGTTTTTATATCTATATAAATTAATCATAATTTAAAATGAAACGAAAAAAAAATTATAATTAAACTAAATAATTATGCAAATCATCTTATAAATTCTTTAAACAAAATTATAAAGCTCGGAATCTCAAACAAAAATGATATTTTAAATATAGAAATATTTTTCAGTTAGAACGACATTTGATTAAAAAGGTTTTGGATATCAATATATGCTGCAATATAAACTGTGGATATCGATATATTACTGTGGAATTTGGAGAAAAATAAAATCTTTAATTTTAATTAAAATAAAAATTTGATTTAATTAAATGCCTTGCAATACATTACTGTATAAACTGCTTTGAAAAAAACGATACATTGAGTAAACTTATTTTGATTTTCAATACTTTTTCTAGCTAGATTTATTGTCACGTGCATTTTGCTTATGAAACATATACTGCCACTTCGACTTCGCGAGGCACATATAATATTCTTCTAACTACTGTTTACTTATAAAAGAAATAAAAATATTAAAAGAAATTAAATGATTTCACTAATAGTTATTACTAAATTAACATAAATATACACATCAACTTTAGAACTAAAATAATAAAATAATAATTAACTGTGGAAACTCATTTTTCTTAAGCAGTAAATAAAACCACCAAATTTCGAAAGAAATAAATAAAAAACAGATATAACATATAACGATATATTTCTAAAATATAAAAAATATTAATGTTATATTTATATTAATTTACTTTTTATTCTCTATTGTTTAATATAAAAATATTCTTCGTGCCGAAATATACAAGATTATATTTATTTTCGAGAAGTAAAAATCATTTAGAATTTCTAAAATTATATGATCTGTTGCTCAATATAAATGTATTATTCTACAAAGAAATGTACAATATTATGACATTTAATTCTATTATATTTTTGAACAATAGAATGAAAACAAAAATAGAATTTCTTATTTCATGTCCTTCTGCTACAAATGAAAATATTATCCACAATGAAATTTATAAGGTTATCTAATTTTTGAAACTTAACTTCTGGGATTTTCTTGACTTATGACCAAGGGAAGAAATAGAATTTTTAATTTTATATGTACTGTTGTTCAATATGAAAATATTTTCACAATGAATTACACAAGATTACCTCGATTTCTTGCTTTTGTCCTAGTTTTTAAACAATATGAAAAAAAAATTTTCTAATTATATTTTTATTATTTTCTTTAGCTATCTGCTGTATTGTTCAGAATATAATTATCATTCTTGGAAAAATATGTATAAAATTATCCTAACTTTTGTGACTGTCCAAACTTTTGAAGTGTATGTAAAACAGCATTTCTAATTCTATTTTTGTTGTCTATCTATCATCCTTTTTCTTTTTAACAATCAGTTGCATTGTTCAAAATGAAAATATATTTCACAACAAAATATACAAGGTTATAATTTCTGAGATTATCATAACTTCTCAGCAACAGATTTTATAACACTATACATTTGATATATATATATATATATATAAGAATGTTCTTCATTACACAATGAAGATTATCCTGATTTCAGGAACAATATATATAACTCTATATCTACAGATATCACAATATTTCGAGTTATTATACATTTAAATTCACATAATAAATATCCATTTGAATAAGTTTAATAAATCAATATGATATGTGTTAAAACTTACTTAAATAAAAAATATATTGGGTAAAAACACACATCAGGATAATTATTTTGTCCAATAACATTTTGCAAAACTTGTACTCACAGGTGCAAAATTTGTAACACAAGTTTGCTTAAAATAAATTTAACAAGAATACATATATGCAACAAAACTGGTGATCAGCAAATGATATATTTACACCAAAGTTCATGTATAACAAATATAGATCATGAAAATGCATTCACAAAATGTTTTTCACAGCACTGACGGTCAGCCTTTTTCGTTAATCTGCGCTTTAGGTCCCCTACTCTGCCAACTTGGCGATAAATGCACCAAGTGAGGTAAGCCGAACGTTTTTATCCCTAATGAGCTCTTTATGGCAACCTCCGATGGAAATAATTTGAAGCGCTTTTCCGCGCATGCTCATTAATTGGTTTTTTTTTCTTTTAGCATTTTCATTGGTCGTTAATTAGTTTCAATTTGAAAAGTCGGTCATTTTCATTGGTTGCTGATTGCTTTTTAAAATCGGTAAAAATCGTATTCCATTATCGCCATGGAAACAGCGTTTTTGAAAACGCACCAAGTACGGGACCCACAGCACACTTTCGCCAAGTTGGCAGAGTAGGGGACCTAAAGCGTATTTTCACCGCCTTTTTATATTAAATAAGCGAAGTACAATGCCTATTTTCATCGTAGAAAGTTTTATGTTTATTACTCATTCTATGCATTATGTTCTAGACATGAAAAACATACCTGTAGCATTCTTACAGGTTCCTAAAAAAGAATTCATTCATTATAGAGAAATAGACTTAGTTATTTCTCTTGTCATTTCTATCATTTTATTTCTTGAATTATCACTTCATCTCTATTTAAGTCATGAGAATATATATTCATCCAAAATTTCGTTTAATATGAGTAATTTTAGCCTGAGCACTTGAAATATTTTGATTTTATTTTTCAACTCAATTATTTATTGTTAACAATGACAAAACTATTGTTTGCCATTGTTAACAATAAATAGCACATTGTTAGCAATAAAGTACTTTGTGTTAAACAATGAAAAAGTATTATGTAGCTATTTATTAAGTAATTATTAGTTTAAAGCAATGTAATGAGTTTAATTTTAATTGCATTGTTTTATTTACAATTTTTCCCCACTTATTATTCACTTATGAATGGATCAAGGCTGACCGCAACTGCTGTATAATATAAAATATTTAAACATATCAACATTTGCTTAAATACATCTAAAAATTCACAAACATTGAATTACAATATTTTAGATTAAAATGAGTTTTTATGGAAACACAGAGAACAATATATTTTAAAAATAAATTAACACTAACTTCAAGAAAAACTACTTTACTAGTATATTCAGCATATAAGTATAGATATTTTATGATACTATTTCTAACTACTAAGCTTTCATAAGAAATGTCTAAATATTTAATATACACATCTCTGAAGAATATTTTTAGCATGAAATTTTTATAACGAGTGAGTTTTTGTGATGAATTCTCTCTGTGTCCTTAGTAAACAAAAATAAAAAAAATCTGTCATCACATTAAGATTTTTGATTCTCTCAATATATTTCTGAATGCAGTGGCAAATGATTAAAATTAATTTTAAGCAGGAAAATAGGTTCTTTTATTCGAAATATCATTTAAAGATGATTTATTAAAATGAAAAGGAAAACATGGGAGTTTTATTGGTACTACTTTGATATACCCCCCAAAATCGGAAATTAGGCGACTTGTTTTCCTCGCCAAGCAAAATACCTGTTTTTGGCGATTTTTTTTCTAGCCAAGATGGATTCTCGCTAAATATCAATAATTAATAACAAAAAAACTTTAAAAAAAATTCAAAAAGTGGTACAAAATACAAGAAAATACTAAATTTGACAACAGCAAAAACCTAAAAGCTGAAAAATCTAAATTGGCAACACCAAAATAAGAAACAGCAACCCTAAAAAGTTCGTAGGCAATGCCAGATTTGGCTCTTAATTTTTTTTTTTTGGGGGGGGGGGGTATATCAAAGTTGTTCCAAGAGTTTTATTGAATAAACATTACAGAAAATGTAAACAATATTGTAATCTAGTCTATTGGAAACATAAGCATCTTTAGGACATTTTCTAGAACAGTGATTCTTAAACACTGTGCCGCGGCACTATTGTGCTAAACTTTGGAGGAAAAGTTTAGAAATGTATATGCTAAAAATTATAATGTTTTTCTTTATTAAGAGTAAAGATCATAAATAAAGAAAATAACTATAAAAGAAAATTGTTTCTCAAATTAAGTACTATATTTTTTACTGTTTAAAACTGTTTTTATATTCAATAACTGTGACCTGTGTGTGTGGATTATCAATGCTTTCAATTTTACACAAACTATGGAAGAAATTATTATTTCTTAAAAAAATAATACAAAATATAAATATTTTTATAAAAATTTGATATAATTTCATGAAGATGTTCAATAATACTAATAAATGAGGGCAAATGGTTGGAGAAATTAAGTTAGTCAGAATATAAAAATTTATACAAAATATCGTTATATAATAATTAAAAAAATAGTTATTTGTGAAATATATTGTAACAAAAAATTTTAGTATGTTTTTAAAAATATTAAAAACTATTCCCTTCTATTGCTAATAAAAGAACGAATGATTTAAACACATTTTTTTGAAGGAACTATAAATTTCTTAAAATTGATATAATATAACAAATTAAGCTCATTTATGCTTGTAATAATTTTTATAAAGACTCTACATTGAAATTATTGAAATGTTTTATAATGATTGTTATTAAAAAACTTGAGAGAATGTAAAACAAGGAATTGTAAAAATCGAATGAACCTTCATACGTATGCTGACGTCATCAATACTAAGTAGTGTTTAAAATTGGGTGAAAAAAATAATTTATAGGATAAAAATTTTTTGAAGAATTAATAAAGGTGTTGTTAATGCTTCAGGTAATAAAAATGAAAGACGTATTAGGATTTGCAGAGGGGGATATAGTATACATTGGAATTTTAAAACATTTATGATGGGTTTTAAAGAAAGTTTAGATGGGTTATATATGTATTTGATTTACATATACGCATATATGTAGAAGATATTTCTGTATACATGTGTAAATTATCATCATATCCTACATGTATTTAAATGTATGATCCTTCATGTATACCAGTGCAATATAAGTGTGGGATATTCAAAATAACTCTCAACATATTTTCCTTTAAATGTTTAGTCAAAGCTAAAACTTCATGGTGATTTGTGTCAAAAACAGTATTAAATTAATTTCTTTTGTGACTTTTCCATCTATAAAATGTTTTTCTTTTAAGAAATTATACCCTTTTATTACATGGATTGTACCAACACACGTATGAATTTTCGATCAGTTCCCACGAATCCTTGTGCCACAACTTCAGTGTTGATGAATGAACCTAATAGAAGGCTGCCATGTATTACAATTATACTATAGGTGAGTTATTCAAACTAATTTTCATATAATCATTAAACTAAATATTTTCATTTCTAAGTATTTATATTGTAATAAAGGTAATAAATATTTTTATACTTTGTACAAGTGATATACATAACAAATTTCTTTAGTTATGGAAGCTCATTAGTTTATTTTAGACAGTTTTCTTACACTGAAATTTATTAGATATATTCATTGAATTTATAAAAATATTTTAAGTGCAAAATTGGTTTGCACAAAATTTTTCCTATTTACGTCAGCTAAGCTGTCAAAAATATTTGTCAAACTTGTAACTGTGTTTCTAATCAAAATAAAAATGTACATAAAATACTTCAAGATAAGAGTATATACATAAATGAAATATTTTATAAGCATAAACACTTGAACAAGATATTCTAAAATATAGTTAACAGGAATAAATATATTTTTATTGCCACATAAGAACAGGGTAAAATAGAAACAAACATCGTTTCAAAATGATTGATATTCTAATAGTGCAATGAATCTCTACCAGAAATTATAACAATCTGCCATCTGTTGGCAGAAAAAATGAAAGTTTACTTTTTATGATATATTAAAAACATAGATAAAATGGTATTACCTAGTGGACTAGCAATCTTCCTAGTCTAGCTATTTGAATATAGACTAGATATCTAGAAATCTATCTACTAAACTATTTCTAAATTGAAAAAGTTACTACTGATAGAATTTTAAGATAATATTGAAGCATTTTAAATATATGACGCTGTTCATTCTAAGAAATTTTTGCTGATACCAGTAATGTCATCGTTACCACAAAGTAAGTATTCCGAGCAATGAAAACATTTTGCAAAAACTTGGCGAGAAGATTTGGAGCCAAAATTTCCTGAAAGTGAACAGCGCCATATATTGAAGTTAATTTAAAAATATCATTGAAATTAGAAATTTAATACACACGATAGTGATATTCAATTACATAATATTTATTCTCAATTGTTCTAAGCCAGGAAAATTCAACCCTTCTCAGCTTTTGAAATCGCACAATTTCATAATATTTATCAAGAAAAATCTTAAATTTAACATAGAAAAATAGTCAAATATTCGACATCAAAATAATAAAATTTTAAACAGTTATTTAATAAAAACAAAAAAACATGGATGTAATAAATAAAATGACCATTGGTAAATTATTAGAAAAATATAAAAAGACATTATAGAAAGAAAAGTTATTATAGAAAGAGCACTCCATAAAATTAAAACATATAACAAACAGTTCATTTTTATGGAGAATTCTCGTTAACAGTTGCATTCGGGTACTGGAAACGCCCTCTTTCGTGGATTTGCTTTAATGAGAAGTCTGATGGGAACGGAAAATGTCCTTGGAGGATGTAGATAAGTCAAATATTTTCGTGAAATCCAAGATAAAAATCTCTATGTTAGAAAGTCAGAAGATGATTATTTGCTCGTAGATTTCATTTAAATGGTTCTTTTTCTCCCAATTTTACTTTTAGAATGTTTTTTTAGGTGTTTGTTTCTGGCAGACTTCGTTGTAAAAGCCATAATACAAGATCCACAAGGGTATAACATAAATACCAAGTGAGTTTTCATGTGTCGTAAGAAATTACACTTTCTTATGTAACTCTTATCGCAAGTTTCACATGTATGGATTGATTTTTTAGAATGAACAAGGTGATGAAAATCTAAATCACGCTTCTTAATAAAACCCTTACCACAAATACGACACATATGAATTTTAAATTTTGTGTGACTTCTTACATGCTTGATGAAAAACCATTCTTTAACGTATATTTTACCACAAAATTCACATACAAGCGACTGGCTAACTTTAGCTTCTGGCTTCGAAAGAACTATATTTGCTTGTGGCAGAACTTTCAGTTTCTTTGATTTACATTCATACTCATCAATAAAAGTTTTTCTTTTTTTGTTTGCAGATAACCCCGACTTTAGTTCTTTTGACACTACTTCAGTGAAAATGGGCGGAAAAGTTTCATTTCCGAGTACTATGTTACTGCTACCATTTACATCTCCATGAAAAAGCTCTGCTGTCTCTGGTTCTGCTATGACCTCTTCAACTGTTTGAGAATATTGATCTGGTAACTTATCTCCTATAACTAATTCATTGCTTGTTTTAGCCGTATCTCCCTTTTCGAAGCAAATATCACTTATTTTTGCACCTGAAGACAAGATCGTATCTATATCTTCCAAAGATTCGATAGATATCTTAGGTGATATTTCAGATCTACATTCATCTAGGATGGAGTTATTTATCAGTGTTTCTGAGTCTGAAACCCTTTTTCCGATTTCAATATAATCATGATCAGCAATATCTCCATTTGTTTGAATATTTGTATTTGGCCGGTTAAAGAATCCAGCGTTTGGTGTTGATGATATCTGGGATGTTACACCTTGCAAAATTGATTCAATCATTTTATCTACTAATTTTGGATCTTCGACTTCAAATTCAGAACGAGGATTATCGTTTGTTTCTTCGTTCAAGGGAACATCTAAACTTGGCTTCCTTAACGATTTTACAGCACCATCTGGTGATAAGATTGGTGGTAGTTCAAAGACAGATTCATTGCAATATATCGTTGGCATCGATGCCCTGTTTCTGATTTCTAAATCCAAATTCTCCATTTCTATATTCGGTGATGTAATAACATCTGAATTTCTTACTGTTGTTACGGGTACTTCCTTGGACAATTTTGGTGGAGAACCATAGAAATTCATCAATTCTAAATCAGCTGTTATAATTTTCTGACTGGTTTCCAAATCTCTACTGACAATTGTTTCCATATAAGGAGGCTCTATTGTAATTATATTTGGCGTTGTCGATAATTGTTCCACTGTTAATTTTTCCGATATGGAATCTTCGGTATCTAACTTTAAGGTGGAAGCACGGTTTTTATACTTAGGCATGCGATCATTATCTGTTTGTCTATTTAATCCCCAGTAACTATCATCTTCTCGTCTGTTTAAGCTAACAGTCTCACCTAACTTTGTCATAAATTCTGAAGCATTTGCAGCTTGTTTGGAATCACTTTTCATGGACTGTACTGATGACCATTCTTTGAATATATTATCAGATTCAGAAAGATTTCCAGCAGCTTTTGTTGATGGCAAATGAATTCCAATATTGCTTTCTTCTCCAAATAAGCTCGTTTCTTTAATTATAGCCTTTTCAGGAATAAAGTTATTGGATTGAGCTGAAAACTTTGCTGGTTGAAGAATACATCTTTGATTTCCTTCACTTATGCTTGAGGTAGTGGGAAAGCTCTTCGTATTTACACTTTGCACTTTATTTAGAGAAATACAAGTGTGTTTCTTTTGTTTTCTACTAACTTGAGGCATTTTTTCATTCGAATGGAACTGAGATTTATTAGGCACTTGTTTTGAGCAAGATACTGAAGCAGAACACTTTATACCTTTATTTAAATTTAAATGTTTTTTT
>JAPDSC010161650.1:0-18202 GCA_026290005.1 Latrodectus geometricus | reverse complement strand
ACATTTATCAAGTCCATGAACTTGTGCGGGTCATGACGAAGGATGTGAGAAGCAGCTTCAGGACTCTCAAGGCTTTGAGGCACCAAAGGTCCTACCGAGGAGTTAGCGTATCGAGTAAATAAGTTAGTAAATACATACAGTAACATACAGAGTAAATAAGTTAATAAATACAATGTTAGTAAATACATACCGAGGAGTTAGCGTTACTATCTGACGTTTTGCTACAAGACTTACATACAACAAGAAGGAGGAGCCCTGGTCTATACTTATAGGTTATCAGGTCAAACCACTTCTTCAAATCCAGTGGAACGGACATCCCATACAGTGCGGCCTGACATGACCATTTTCCATACAACAGAAGCTACCCACAGGTCAACCCCGACCGACATGGCCTTTAGTTTATTTGAAATAAATCGCAATAAAGTGGTGGAACTTGTAAACCTACAACGTGTGGTCTACTGATATAAAAAATTACGTGAACTGTGATACAATGATCTACGAGTAGACGCAAGTCAGTTATTATTATTATATTATCTAGAAAAATATTTAATTTAGAATAATAATTAAAATGATGAAGTAAAATTATAACAAACAAATAGGAGTACAAAATGGGATGACTATTAAACATAATGGGACAGATAAAATAAGTTTTTGGTTAAAAGATAAAACTCCTAGAATGTTTATATGGGTGTCATTAAATTGCTCTGACATTCAGAAGTATCTTTGATGGTAAATAAGTCTCCTTTAACAAGTTTTTTCGGTAATTGTTAAAGTTTTGGTGTCTTCCATACATCATAGGTGTCTTCCGAGTCCGTCGTGTCCGTCTCCTAATCAGAAGAATATGGTCGTTGAGTTGCTTGACCTCTACTTGCCTCAAGACTTCAAGGCACGAGGAGAACATGAGGCTATTCGAAATTTAGAAGCAGGGACCAAGCAGGAAACCTCCAGATCCACGGCATACATTCCATGCCATTATTACATACACGACAGATTTCCGGTTGTGTTGCGGTTTAATCTTCAAATAACGTGAGCTAACATTCCTATTCAACCAGGTCACAATTACTATATATTGAATCTTCACGATGCATTTCTAACCGTCGAGGACTTAGCGTTCATAGGCTGTGGGTCCCGGGTTCGAATCCCAATTTGGGCATAGATGTTTGCTTTCTCTCACTGTTTCCTTATCTTTTCTTTTAAGATGATGTATGAATGCGACCCACTCTATAAATGGGTTTGTGGTGGTCTGACGTGGGTAATGCTACTTGCCTCTGTGACTTAGTTCATAGGTGCCCACCGTGTAACGAAGAATGAGAAACAGTTTCCGACCTTGTTATGGCAAAGAGTTAACCCTTCTTTGCATGATTTTTTCCTTATTGGTGAAATTAATCAAGTTGATATAATTCATGTTCAAAATTAAAGGAAAAATGGATAAAAAATCTTAGTATATATTTATAGTATAAATTTAGCAAAAAACAATATGCTAAAAATTTCCATCATCATCCAAAGTTAGATCATTAGCTTAGTTCTAAATAGAAATAAAAGAGGAAAATAACAGAAACACGTGTTACAAACCTTTCTTCCACTCATTTTCAATTTTTTAGCAATAGAAACTCTAATATAATAAAACAAAATTATAAACGAAATCATACGATTATTGCAACTACAACAAACAGCGGAATGAGACAACTTTAAGCACTGATAATGACACTTGTTTATTTTTGACAGCTATGTTTCTTTTTATGACATGAAAAAGGTATCCAAACACGATCAACTTAAAGTGAACTTGTTCTTTTATATAATTTTTGGGCATTATAGGTTATGATGGAAATTTCCACCATTATGTAAAGAAGGGTTAATCACCTAGTGCCCATCGTTAGAGAAAAACAATTCTAACCATAGTTTTAACTTAAAAATATTTTTTATTCTAATTTTATGAAATTTATTTATTATGACTCAAATTTAGAGATCTAATTTTTAGAATTTTAGACAGTTTTCGGTTTTTGAAAGTTAATAAAAGTTGCATTCAAAAGTATTGTTTAAACTCTAAAACCATAAAAATAATAAAAACAAGAAAAATAAATATACAAGGCAAATATTTTATTTGGAATATTTGAAATTTTCGTGGATAAAAGTAATGTTAGAAAAAGCAAATCAATAAGCGAACTTATTTTGAAAGAATTTTCTACAATAGTTTTGAATATATGCTTTGATGTGTTGATGGATTGATGGTAATATGTCTCAGAGCGAATTCCAAAGTATCACCAATAACTAGAATTTATACTTTAAAATTAGTGCAATAAAAATATTCAAATATAAAGTATAGATCAATTTAGTGGAAAAATGAGAAAGCTATAATTTTGACAAATAATGTGCTTCACAAAATAGGGTAATAAATCAAATGCAATATTTTACATGACTTGCATTTTGAATTTATTTTTCTTATTTTAAGTAATGTTTATTCATTGGTCATTTATTTCATATGAAGTCATTTTTAAATATTTTTAATTATAAATTTTCTGGTTGTAAATATATTTCATTAAAACAGCAACATAAGGTATAGAAAGTTAGCAAATAAATTAACGTTTTAAACATTATATACTACTAAAGAAAATAAAATGAGTTTTTTATTTTTTTTTTTACTTTAAAAATAATATATAAAAATATACTTTTGAAAAGTCAATAAATATGTTAAATTTTTAGTGTTAGTGATTCTAGTAAACCTTACTTGTATATTGATGGAATTTGTGTAACACTTGATAAACTATTTATTCTTGCAATTTGAAAATAAAATTAAAAAAATCAATTAAACCAGGGACCTATTAAAGTTTTAAAAATAATATTAAAAAATAGGTAACTTTGATGTTAATAAAATTTATTTTACTAAATTCTTTCAAAATATATTTTTTACCAATTATGAAATGATTTTACATTTAAAATCTATTATAAAATCGATTTTTCCAGCCTTTTTTTAAATTTGTGTTATTAATTATTTGTTAATATACATTTAATAAGTCAGAATAACAAGAAAATTATTTTCTTTTCTAATCTTAACAGACATTTTACAAACGATCAGAAACTACATGTCATAAATCAGATGAATATGACGGAAGACGAAGTAACTAAACACTGTTTAAAGTTTAAAAAAATGCTAAATGTATCTTATTATCCTTTATTTATTTATCTCAAATGCCCAGGCAATTGGCTACAACTCCAACAATTCTCGCCATCAAGAGTTGAAAATGATGGCATCTTATATGCATAGATATCGGTGCAGTCGAGCCAATGACTGTACTTCACGGTTATCAGACTTCGACAATTATCTAACATAAAATGCTTCCTAATTTGAACCACGTTCATGTGATGTGCCCACACTTGAGTTGGCACCTTTCTCTGCACATTCACGCCATTCCAGCAGAAGGACTAAGATAGAGATGTCTCTAACTCACTAAGCTCCAGTGAGAGAGAATGTGGAATGTCTCCAAATTGCAACTCATTCATCTAATATAAAGTGCTTCGTAATTTGAACTACGTTCATGTGACGTACTAACACTAGAGTTGGCACCTTCTCTCCACATTCTCGCCACATCAGCTGATGAACTAACATATCCACCATGGACTAAGGTGGACATGCAAATGATGCTTCACTTTGCTGATCTTATGTAAAGCGGTTTAAAGTTACTAAGTCGCCGTTTCTCATAGCATCTTAAAGAGCGGGACATCTCGTAGGTGGTCCACGTAGATCTGGAATTGGGTGGTTTCCATAATTTTTCAAGTATGCAGCAAAGAGAAGAATTCAAGTCTTTCCCTACTAGCTCTAAAAATATCATTTTACTTGGAGAAGATTGCAACCACACAACCTATATAACAGCTCTAGTGAAGGCAATGCAACTTCAACTTATTCAGTATAGAACTTATTCTCTTCTGGTAGCGAGAGCATGCTTTTAAAACATGCTCTCTCTACTGGAAGAACCAGGCTATGGCAGGCTGGTCTTACTATCATCAGGATGCAGTGCTTAAGTACTAATTCTTAGATTTCTGCTAAAGTTACCGGTCCTTCTGGTAATCATCCTGACACATTCCCTTCCACGACATTGATTTTCAACAGTTTAAATTAACTGTTTTCACATACATCTTATTTTCCTAGTTCTTTCATAGTCATATTTTGTAATCCATGTACTCCTCGACAGATGATTATTTTTTAATTTGTATTTTCCAGTGTGATATTAGGTTGGGGGAAAAAGTAATCCGTTATTTTTTCGGTAGACGTCTGTAGTGGTCGATATCTCGTGAGGTATCTATCAAACAATTTCAGATTTATGCTCGTTGGAAAGGTGACATTTGACACTAAAATATCCTCTTGCGGTTTTTTGTTTGATTAATTCAGTTACGAGTACAAGGTTAAAAATGGAAGACAACAAACAGAAAATTCGATACATTTTCGATTTTCTCTTGTAACGGCGAAAAAGATAGCCGGGTGGCTAAAATTGTGAAAGGTGTTTATCGTCCTATATAAGACTGTAACAACCAGTTACGTACAATTTTTGTTTCGTTTATTCCGTTCGGGTATTTTTGATGTTAGAGATGCACCTCGCATGTGGATACAGCATCGTCGAAAATGTCTATAAAATATCAAAAATGATCGAAGTGAACCGCATGTCAGCAGTCGTAACGCGCAAGACCTAAAAATCTACATGAAAGCTGTTTTAAACCTTTTTACAAAGTGAATCCAAAAGAAGTTACATAAAGTTCACGTAAAAATAATGGATTTCTTTTTCCCCAACTTAATATAAAGTTTTGGTTAATCATAATTATAAACCTTTGTTTCGTGTTTAGAGTTGATGTTAGAAACATCATGTCTTCAATTATTTAGCTGTCCTTATATTAATTTCTTTCTTATCTTAAGTGTGCAAAATTCAAAACAATTATCTCTCTAATTTTATTAAAAATTGATCCTTTTCAGTTCATTTATTTCTTAATGGTATGATTCACTGTCTCGCCGTGTCATAAATAATATTAAATTATTTCGTATCTCTTCTTAATTTTTTTATCTCTATTTAATTAAATTATTTATTTACATAAGTACATATACATACACACACACACACATATATATATATATGTATATATATATATATATATATATATTTATATATGTATTAGTGTCTCGAGGTAGAGCCCATATCCGGGCTCCAGATGGGAATTCTAACGCATGCGCACTTGAAGAAAGTGGTGGTAATAATTTGGCGGTATACAATGTGAACATTTAGTTTTAGCAACACTGTTTGCTTTAACTATAGAGACGGGTTTCGGGGCTCTATCAGAAAAATGAATTTCGCTGCCCACTGAGACATATCTTTCCTGTTACTTTTTAAAAAAAAGAATGATTGCAATTATTATATTTCCTTCTTTTTTCTATATTTTAATAAAGATATTATAAACTTTGTGTCATGTATTTTTTCCAATATTTTACATTCTAGCAATAAAAAAGTAGGATCACATTTCCCTCTGATTTCTGTATTTAAATATATAGATTATAAACAAAAATGAGAATAAAATATGATGTGTAAAAAAGTCAAGGTAAAATCGCATCAATTTTTTTTCACTAAATATACGAAACAAAACATTTATAAATTTTATCACTTCATCATACTTTTATGACCAAGCTATATTTTATGCCTGGTTAATAAATTCATTACTTCGAATTTTTCATTATTTTAGATTTTTTTTTTTTACTTTATCATGTTTATACGCCAAAACAATATTTTATCTGTGTCTGGTTTTTAATTATTTATCTCAAGTAATTTCTTTAAAATTTAATTTTAAATTTTTTTTTTGCATGTATAAGTTGCTTTGGATACATTATAAATTTCAATTAAAAAAAACTTCAAAATAAAAACACTTTGTTATTTAATGTGTACATTGAGTATTTTTTAATTTAAAAGTTGTACTAAGATAAATCATAAGCTTCCCATAAATTAAACTTCTGTAGTTTGAGAGTAGAACTTTATTTGAAAAAATAAGATTTTAGATTTTATAAATGAGGAATACAGCGATTTAAATAATAAGCTTCTTACTATGAATTTTGCCGAACAATCAATATATTACTATTAAATAAAAAGGAATAATTAAATATTATAATTAATCTAAGCTTCATAATTGTTTGAATTTTTTTTAATTTATGTATTTCAAATGTTAATTTATGTATTCAAATCTTATGTAATTTAATAACATATTTCAAAACATAAAATTTATTATCTACTTTGAATATAGCTGTCAAAACAGGTATTAAGATTATACATAAAGTTTGTTTAATAAACATAGAAGCTACGGTATTTTTAAACATTAGTAAATTACAAATTTATCCACTAATCAGTAATTAAAAATTCATGACTTTTTATACATTTTGTTGGTACATCTAAGAATAAAAAATAATCCTCTGTTCTAACAATACATAGAATTTATATTCACAATCACGATGAATTAATCAACGAATACTTTGTAAATGCTTTTTTTCGTTACTCTTTTTGAAAGGATAGCGGATATGTAAACAAAATACACTTTCTAGCCAGATAAATTTATTGCATTATTTACATTGCCAACCCGCTGAATCTCAGCTAAAATCTCTTACTCAACGCGCATGCGTTAGAATTTCCATCTGGAGCCGAGCTATGAAGGGCTCTATCTCGAGACACTAGTTATATCTAGTTATATATATATATATATATTATGAACATCTTATTATTTTTAAGTGTGTTTTACTATTTATGTAGGAACTTTCACAGTTGTAATAGATGTAAATGAAAATTTAAGATGGATATGAGTAAAATTCAGGTAATAGATTAAAACCCAAGTTTTTTAAACGTTAACCCATGCAAAATTTACTCGCATTTTCAAGATTAATCAAGACAATCTCAAGTTGAGTATTTTTTTAACTCCTAATCTAGTCATTGAGGGTTCTATTTACATGTATATGGATGTTCATAATGAATTGGAATAAACTTGAAACTTGTAAGTTTTGATCTGTAATTAGTATTCGTCTGCAAATATGACCATTTAGTCACAAATAAACCCCATAATCGTGTCTAGCATTTCACTCGTTAACATATTTTGAATGTCTTTTAAGGAAAATATATGGCAGATTATTAATTTTTGTTCAAACATACATTCTCATGTTAAACAGTTCCAGAACGCTTATTTTGCATGTTCTTGAAAAAATGTTTTAATCTTTAGGAATCACCAAATTAGTTATTTTCTCTAAAAATGATTATTTCTTCTTTTAAACTTCTCCAGGTAAAAAGCATTTGACTTGGTCAGTTAAGTAGCAAATGACCAAGTCAAATGCATTATGGTTTAAATTTTGTTTTAATTCTTGGCAATAAAATTTAACACGTATGTCCTTGCTGTTTCTAACTCCACACAACTAGAATTTTCCTACAAGGGGCGGAAGAAATGGTACCTTTATATAATGAGCAACTAATGGGTATGATATCCTGACAACGAAAATAGGTTCTCATTATATAGAAGCATAGAACAAGCAGAAAACCCTCAGACTGGGATTTCAATATTCGGGATGTATCATTTCTCTCGGAACACATTGTGACCCAGATCAGCCATCTTTAGTGAACACAATGATCTTGAATTCAAACTTCGTATCTTCCGATGACAAGAACGATCCCTAACCAACCAGGGGTCACCACCATACTGAATGGTGAACTTTTACCAACACTTTTGAGGGACACGTTGTTCGCACATGACGCGTAATGATCTGGGAGACATTGCCTATGATAGGGATCAACTCTGATTGTGGTATGTTTAAACTAACGGGATCGCGTTATGTTAATGACATTCTTCGACTCCATGTGGGATCTTTAATTATTGGTCTTTCAGGGACGATTTTTCAGCAAGATAATGCTCGTCGGCATACAGCTTCGAATTCCTACGTCATATTCAGACTATTCCATGACCAGCCTGATCCCCGGATACAGCATGTTTGGGACTAGCTGAAACGCCAGGTACCGACATGTCATCCTGTACATGATTTGGAGGGGCTGTTCAAGATTTGTAGGCACATTCATCTCAGGACAACTGCAGAAATCTGATCAACTCGATGCCAGATTCATTGCATCATTATGTGTATTCAGACTTATCATTATGTGTATTTCATTTCAATCCCAAGCTCCATTCTTGGTACGCTATTTTCACTGATCTTCACTGCATAAGGTATGAAATATTAATACGCTGAAAAAAAATGTTTTTCACAATATCTGTAAATACAAATATTGGATTTCATTCATCATGGGTCATGTTACTTGTCTTTAGACATATTTCTTTGATTTTCTTTAAAGAATTAACAATTTAGATCTATTTTAACATGAGAGACATAACTTAATTGTAACTGTACGAAATGCCGAAGATTTTCGCAAATAAAATCAAGCAATTTGTTGGGCAAATACAGTAATTTAATCCTATAACATAATTAAGTCTCCCCACTTAAGTTATAATTATGTTATTGGTCTTAATTTCTCGATATTTTCGTCATTGATTAGTGACTGATTGCATAATACTATAATCTCAAACAATATTTATGATACGAATATTTATCATTACATAAATATGTTGTTTTATTTATATATCAAAACAAGAGTTAAAAAAACCCGTTAAAATTATTTAGATTTATGAAATTTAATATAAATTTACGTCATTAAAAGCGGATAGTGAATTTTTTAAACCACAACATTTCGCAATTATTGTTTTTAATAAATATAGAGAACAATGTATGTTGTATAATAATGATGTGGGCTTTACGATTTGTAATAATATAAATATTGTATTTTATAATTTAAGATAATTTCTCGAATCGGCGAATGTAAATTAATTAAATAAATATAAAATTTATAATACATAATATATTATGTGTACTTATATACTTACACATATATTATACATAGATTCACAAATTGAATTTCATTATTTAACTTTCATTAAAATTTCTATATTAAAGAGAAAAACTAATAAAAGAACTTACTTATATTGCAGTTAAACTCTGCTATAAAATGAAAGAGCAATTACACACTACAACTACATTTAATTCTTAGCATGTAGAATCTAAGTACTCAAAGATAGCATGTTGACAATATTAATTTTTACGTCCTTATAAAGTCTAGAATTAAAGCTTAAATATGGATATAGATAGATATATTCAAATTTTACTTTTTCTTATTCCCCAGTTTATAAATCACTGAGACTGAATTGTTGATGACATCACATCATTATCATGAATGACGTCATATCTGCCCCGTCATTAATATCAGTGAACGTCAATTTATTATTACTAATTGTTATCAGTAACGGGAAAAAGTGCAACGTGAAGAAACATGAGAGTACAACATTGTTTTGAAGACAAGAGACTCAACAATGATGACAAATGCTGAAAAATCCCGTTGCACATATCTAGAAAATTTATTTGCTTTCTTACTCAACAACCGAAAATTAATTCATAGCATAATTCAAGCAAATATCCACGGATTATGTTAGATTCAAATCCATGAAATGTTGTTTCGAATTGAAGTCCATGCACTTACCATCTTGGGAAAAACATGCAAATTTTTAGGCATGCTCACGCAAAATGTGTAACATGTAATTTCCAGAATATATTCGTAAAAAGAAATAAGTGATAGTCAGGATAACTCACTATCAAAAAAAAATTTTTTTGAATATCATAAAAAAATGTTAATATTTAAAACGGTTTTCTGTAACAAGCTGTTATTTGTTTATAAAAAGTTTGTCCAATTTATTTTTTTTTTTAAATTACATTGTGTTGTACAGCACAATTTATCCCATTGTAACAGATACCACAGGAAACAGTTTGATCAAATTAAATTAAGGAACTAAAAAGCAACTTTTCCCAGTGGAAAAGAAAAACTTTTAAAACAAGATTTTTTATTGAAAACATGACAGAGCACATTCCAAAAATTCAACATTTTGGCTCCATATCTTGTTTAAAAATATATGATTATTTTCGTGAAGTTTGAATAAAAGATTAAATGCATTGTTGAATTAAAAGTGAAAGATGTACATATAGCTTATATTTACATTCCAAATAGATATACTGCCGCCCTTTCATGTCTAGTGGTCAACGGATATGCGGTCCTGCATTCGAATCCCGGTTTGGGTATGGAAGTACTCTTTCTTTTTCTCCCTCTCTTCTATCTTTGTAATTCCCTTGTATGAATGGCAGCTTACCCTATAAATGGGAATCAATGGCATGTGTTTACTGAAGAAATTGGACTCCATACCAAATTATAATTTAGTAGGAAAAGTGGAGCAACGCCCCCAATATTGCCAGCATGGCCGGCCCTCGACAAGAAGAAAAAAACTAAATATACTTTACATATTTAATTTTCTTTCTGATTTCTTTCACCCAGTCCCTAAAGGGCGGGTTTGGCTTCAAGTGTCATAAGTAACAACAACGATAAACTTAATAAATCTCATAGGTTTTTTCTAATATTTTTTCCTAAATGATAAAAAATAGGTAATAATATTAGGTTGGGGAAAAAGAAATCCATTGTTTATACGTGAACTTTATGTAACTTCTTTTGGATTCGCTTTGTAAAAAGGTTTAAAACAGTTTTCATGTAGATTTATAAGTCTTGCCCGTTAAGACTGCTGACATGCGGTTAACTTTCTTTTTGACTAAATAGACTTCTTTTTACTAAAGACTTCTTTTTAACTAATTTTTGATATTTTATAGACATTTTCAACGATGCTGTATCCACATGCGAGGTGCATCTCTAACATCAAAAATACCCGAAAGGAATCGCCGAAACAAAAATTGTACGTAACTGGTTGTTACAGTCTTATATAGGACGATAAACACCTTTCACAATTTCAGCCACCCGGCTATCTTTTTCGCCGTTACAAGAGAAAAACGAAAATGTATCGAATTTTCTGTTTGTTGTCTTCCATTTTTAAAACCTTGTACTCGTAACTGAATTAATCAAACAAAAAACCACAAGAGGATATTTTAGTGTCAAATGTCACCTTTCCAACGAGAATAAATCAGAAATTGTTTGATATATACCTGACGAGATATCGATCACTACAGACGTCTGCCGAAAAAATAATGGATTACTTTTTCCCCAAACTAATATTTTTGGGTTTCCCTGTCTCTTACTTTGGTCATTTGGCTGTTTTGCTTAACTTAGTTTTAATATATCATAAAAAGATAGATCTTTTCCTCAAAGAAATACATTTTTCTTTTATTTACTGTTCAAAGTATAAATTGTTTTCAACGAAGTTTAAAAATTTAGAACTTCATCATTAACTATAATTTTTATAGCTAATAATTAAGTCCTTTTTTAGTTTTTCATCGGGCTGCTTTTCACAAATTAGAATTCTTTTTACAAATTTTTCCATTAAAAATTTCAAGACTTTTTTCCTTTACATTTTCTATGTATGCATGGTTATGTGTATTTACTGATTTTTTTATATATATATTTAAAATAATTTACACGCAAAGACAAAAATTTATTGTTATTTGTTTCTGTCTCATTCTTGATTTATCATTCAGCGATATTTTAAAGCGTAATTCATTGGTTTTGATTTTTAATAATTGTTATCTAAAAGTGAAAAATATCTTTCTCATTTTGTCGGTAACCTTCTTCGGTAAACATAAAGAAAGAAATGAAAATAAATGAGTTATAAAATTTTCTAAGCTTCAGCTCATGTATGTGGGATCATGAGTTAGAGTTATGAAAGGTCAATGGGTAATACATCTAAAAGATAATTGTAAAATATGAAGAAAAATTAAAGAGAAAACTATTTTTCATAAATGTAAATTTTAATTCATTTTTAGCTAGTGTATTGATCAAAATTTTATTTGTCTTATAAGAAAAATTCGTCCATCATAAACATTACTTTTATTAAAAACTAACTGCAGAAAACCGTTTTTAATTTTTAAAGATTTTAATAATTTGTATGGACCGCGGTGGCCTAGTTGGTTAGGGCATTGTTACCAAAAGGTAGTGAGTTCGAATCCCAGTTTAGCCGAAGATCCATCGTATTCATAAATGGCGACTGGAGGCACGTAAAATATGTCAGTCACAATGTCTTCCCTGTTCCCATTCCAAATTAATACCTCTGGGGATGGTTGGAGCCAAGCTATGGGTCTTCTCTGGCTTCAATCTTAGAGATTTTAGAAGACACGGGTTGGGTGCTGCCATCTATGAACCAAAGTCGTACTTCCACAGTCGTATGAGGGGACTCTATTCAAAAACGGAAGACGCTTTTTCTGACTTCCTCCGCCCAGTCCCTGACACGTTATTTCGCCAAGTGTCATAAGTAATAACAAAAACAACTTGCATTTAGTAGTTACAAGAAAATATTCAAATTGATATTCTTAACTTCTAAAAATGAATAAAAAAATTGGAAGTAATTTTGGGTGTATAAAGAGATATGCAAATATATTAAAAAAATTCATGACTCAAATAAAACTCAAAATGAAAGGTGTTTCGACCATTATTAGCATATTTTTTTTCAATTATTCGATTTCAAAATTTTTTATTTAGATCTAAACATTTTATATTTTTGGTTGGAAATATGACTAAAATCTTAAAGTTTTTCATTTAAAAATTGTATATTTTATGCATTTATAGATAAAAATTTTAGATTTTGTGACAAATTCATTAAGTAAAATTTCAAAATAGTTTAAAATTAAGTTAACATATCCTACGGTGACAATTTAATATCGAAAAAGAATATAAATTGACATGTTAAAATCCAACAATAAAAAAATGGCTTTAAATTAATTATATAAATCAATAAAAATTATCATTAATAAAACATATGTAAATAATAACTATTTATATTGCTTTTATACAGTTCATTTAAATCATTTATCATTACTTTATATTAAGAAATTTATTGAAATTTAGAGAGCAAAACTATATAGTGTAAATGACATTTATATATTAAATTAAGATATATATGAAGAGAACGACATTTGCTGTGTAGTTATTGGTTTCGATGGCAGTTGATTTAAATCCGTTAGTACTTCAAATTCATGTAAAATGAGTGATAGGAATACAAGACATAAAACGGCATATTTTTAAATAAACGCAATAAAGGCATCACGATAAACAACAACCTATTTCACCTTAATATGCAGCTTTGCTCAGTTCCTTGCAGAAAGAAAACAGCATAATCTTTAAAGAGCTATTGTAAAAGCGGACACAGTCCTTAATATCTTCCTTAAACATCTCCATATTAAGCCTTAAAATCCTCATTAAGAATGCGCGGAATTTTATTGCACATTAAATATTTCGTTATGCAGCACTTTAATACAAGTGCAATAACATCAGCATTCGGCTTCCGCGACAACTAATTTTAATCACTTCGGTGACTGAGCATTTAAGATTATTAATACACGATGGCATATGTAAAATTTAAATTAAGATTTAGAGAAAGACTTTTGAGTTTCTCGATATTATTAATGTGAAATATGAGCTGCAATCTTATAACTTAAATTGGTTCAGTAAATTATATAAAAGCATAAATTTAGTCCTTTTGCATGTACTCGAATTTGAAATTTCAAGTAAATCACTGAAATGGGGAAAATATTTCGGATCACTTATTTTTACACTACTGGCCATTAAAATTGTAACATCAGGAAGAAATTCAGATAACAAAATGATTTTTATTGGACAAATATATAATACTAGAAATAACAAATGATTAAATTTTCAAAAAATTTGTCTGGATAGATCCTGAGAAATCAGTACCCAGAACAACCACCTCTGGCAGTAATAACAGCAGTTATACGCCTGAGCATAGAGTCAAACAGAGATTGGATTGCATGTACAGGTACAGATGCCCATGCAGCTTCAACACGATGCCACAGCTCATCAACCGTAGTGACTGTCGTTTGGCGACGAGCCAGTCGCTCGGCAACCATTGCCCAGACGTTTTCTATTGGTGAAAGATATGGAGAACATGCTGGCCAAGGCAACACCCGAACATGTTTCGTATCAAGGAAGGTCCGTACAATACCGGCAACATGCGGTCGGGCATTATCCTGCTGAAACATAGGGTTTCGCAGTGCTCGAATAAAGGGTAGAGCCACGGGTCGTAACACACCAGAAATGTAACGTGCACTGTTCAAAGCACCGTCAATGCGGACAAGAGGTGACCGAGACGTGTATCCAATGGCACCCCATACCATCACGCCAGGTGATGGGTCAGTATGACGATGACGAATGCACGCTGCCAATGTGTGTTCACCACGATGCCGCCAAACACGGATGCGACCATCATGATGTGCTGTACACAGAACCTGGGTTCATCTGAAAAGATGACGTCTTGTCATTCGTGCGCCCAGGTTCGTCGTTGATCACACCATTGAAGGCGCTCTTGTCTATGACGCAGCGTCAAGGGAAGCCGCAACCATGGTCTCCGATCTGAGAGTCCATGCTGCTGCAAACATCGTCGAACTGTTCGAGCAGACACTTGTTGTCTTCCAAACGACCCCATTTCTTGACTCACGGCTCGTGACGTGGTTGCACGATCCATTACGGCCATGCGGATAATATGCCTGTCTTCTCGGCTGCTAGTGATAGGTGGCCGTTGAGATCCCGTATGGCGTTCCGTATTACCGTCCTGAACCCATCGATTTCATATTCTGCTAACAGTCATTGGATCTCGACCGACGCGAGTAGCAATACTGCGATAAGATAAACCGCAATCCCGTTACGCTACAATTCGACCTTTGTCAAAGTCAGAAACGTGCTGGTACGCATTTCTCCTTACATGAGGCATCACAACAACTTTTCACCAGGCAACAACGTTCAAATGCAATTTGTGTATGAAGAACCAGCTGAACAATATCCTCATTTAAACACAATGTAGGTGTCTCTACTGGCGCCTGCTTTGTCTGAATGCGCTGAAAAGCTAATCATTTGCATATCACAGCACCCTCTTCCTTTCGTATAAATTTCACGTCTGTAGCATGTCGCCTTCTTGGTGAAGCAATTTTAATGGCCAGTAGTGTAATTTAAAGTTATTTCATTGCACAATATTATTTTATCCAGATTTTTATTTTCATTGCATAAATTCTTCATTAGAAGAAAGTAATTTTATAAATTGTAGATGTAAATTTTAACTCCAATTATTTATGGGGAAGCTTTTTGGTATCTAGGTGGTTTTATAAATAATGTATTATAAAAAAATTGGTTATATTTGTGTTATTGGCGAAGCCTAGCCCACCCGTCAGGAACTGGCCCAATTAAGAAGGAGCGTCTTCAGTTTTTGAACAGAGTACCCCCAACGAGGGTGGAAGTACGACTTTGGCTCATAGATAGCAGCACCATCTGGGTCTTACAATTTAGAGATAATAAGCGAGAGAAAACCCAAGCCTGGCTCCTAACAACCCCAGAAGTTTTAATTTGAAATAGGAACATGGAAGACAATGCGACTACGACATATTTTACGTGCTCCAGTCGCTATTAGTGACACGACGGACCTTCAGATAAGCCGGAATTCGAATTCACAACCTTTTGGTAACGAGAACGACACCCTAACTAACCAGACCACCACAGCCGGGCAATATTTGTAATATCAATAAATTAGTGTACATAGAGAAGCGAAAAGTAAATCCCGGTGACGTAACACTAGTTATTTACACTCCAATAACACAAGTGTGGGATTCGATCCTTGGGCTGGATAGGGTTGACTTAGCCTTTCATCCAGTCAATGGATCGATACAACTGAGTACCAAGTTTACCTGTCAACTATTTCAGATTTAGTCAGATTTTATAAAAGTAATGTGGCTGCTCTGTATGACAAATTTTGTAAATAGTATTTTCTCATTTTAATTTATTTTCAAATAAATATTACATTTGAAAATAAAATATATTTTCAAATGTAATATTTATTACATTTGAAAATATATTTATTACATGTACATAGCATAAAACATTATTCGTTTCTTTTAGATATGTAAATTACATAAACATTGTGGAGTTTTCAGTAAAGTGAAAAATTATTTATTTAGATATAAAACCAACATTTCGGCAATACTCTGTAAAAAGCATAATTGATTTCTGAAATCTCCGAATAAATAATTTTTCACTTACCTGAAAATTCTACAATTTTTTTCCCATTATTCCTTCTAAATAAAAAAAGAAAAAACACACATAATCCGGCTTTTTTTTCTTTTAGTTCATTCTTATTGCAACTTGGGGGCGCTAAAAACTGTTTAAAAAATTAACATTGAGTCTCCAAGTCCGAAACGGGTGGTCTATGGCCAGAGCCTTTCTCATGCGTGTTAAAGTCCGTTTCAGACTAGTATTCTGACGTCATGTTACAATATGATTGTATTTTGCGGGATTTTTTTCGCAACTGTCATGGCGTTGATGTACAATAGTTGTTTGAAACGAACTCTACCATTTTGTACTAAGTGGCAAAGGGCCACACAAGAACCCGCAGGTTCCCCACCTATGCTCTATACCAGGAATGGGCAAACTTTTTCGATCGCGGGCCAAAAATCGAAAATATAAAGTTTGGCGGGCCAAGATGAATTTTTCTAAAATTTTAAAAACAATATACAACTATTACAATTTAATATATTAATGAGATGAATGAAATTGCGATTTCATTTTTAAAAGTTCCTTATATTCAGGTTCGAAGTGAGGTGTACTGATTCTAAGGAACGAGGCTAAATGCTCATCTGTCAGTCTACTTCTGAAATAATTCTTTCTAAGGTTCATAGTTGAAAACACTTGTTCACATATATAAGATGAAGCAAACATAGCACTGATTTTCTGTGCATGGGATATTAAATTTGGGAAACTTACTTTCGATAATGATTTGTAAAACTCTAACTTTGGCATATTTAGAAACAGTTGCTTGAGATGATTGTTAGATTTCAACTCAATTAATTCAAGCTGCAAATCTGACCTCACTGCTTCACAATTTACGTTGAATGTCATTGTAAAAATATCCAATTCTGCTTGAATGGTACTGAAACCTTGAAATCTGCGTTCGAACTCAAAATGCAGTTTTTTACCAGCTCTTTGAAAAAAAGGAAGAAAAAATGTAATATTTAAGCGAAGTAGAAAAGGAGATGGATATAAAATATATGAATATTTCTTTTAATTTGCCTCGGACAGGCAAATTAAAATTCTATCCACGGGGCGGATAGAACCTTGCGGCGGGCCGTAGTTTCCCATCTCTGCTCTATACTATTATTATACAGAAAATAACTACTTTTGAGTTAAGCCGATAGAAGGTGTTTAATAAAATTCATTTAAGAAAAATAGATTGAACTTTAACTGGGGGTGGGGAAGAAAATACTTTATTGAAATAGTTTTTTCATATCCCTTTGTTATTGTCATTTCTACTTTATTACTTAAAGAATATTATGTTTAATAAAATGATTTTTTTCTTTTAAGCTTGAAGCTGTACGAATCAAATGTTTTCTTATTACCAAATAAATATCTTGGTTTAATGTCATACTGAAACAACGTTTAAATTATATAAAGTAAACATATATATATTTTAAGCAAACTTTATACATAATCATAATTTATCTAAGAGAGATAGTACATAAAAAGAGAAATTTATTTATAGCTGCAGAACAAACTTCTGAAGATATTCTTGTTAAAATCATGCATCCTATTTGGTTGATATTTTAAAAAGAAAACATACTTCCTCAGTAAACATAAAACCTCTGTTCTAGCATATTTCACTCCCATTTAAGCTCAATATATTTTATCCTTTGGCATCATTAGGGATTTTCCTGGCTGAATAGGGAATAAAGAAAATTAATGGCAGTACTATGTTAGTCTTATGATATATGTTTTCAGTGTCTATTGTAAGACGTGAATTTCGTTTTCTTAGGAATCAAAGATCAGCATAGATTTCTATCAAAATATTTCAACAAGTTTGTAAGCTTAATATCAGGAAATTCACAGTAAAATTTAAATTAATCTAAATGTGTGCATGTAACATTTTTATAACTACAAACAAGATTTTATAAGTGTTTGTTATTGCTTATACGTAGTTTAATATTGTTTTAGCTGTATTGACAGGAAATAACATCATTTATAATTCATGCATCTAACTATATATATATATATATATATATATATATATATATATATATATATATATATATATATATATATATATATATATATATATATATATA
>JAPDSC010161642.1:0-10602 GCA_026290005.1 Latrodectus geometricus | reverse complement strand
TATATATATATATATATATATATATATATATATATATATATATAATATAGTGAATATTTCAAAGGCGCTTGTTATTCTTTCACACTTTAAAGAACACACAACTAAATTATTACATTGCAAAAATAAAACTAAATACCTCAATGTTTTAAAACGAAATCGGATTTTCTGATGACGTCAGATACTGGAAGAAAGCAGCTTAAAAACGAATTCACTTATTGCTTTTTAAGAGCTAATAGTTAAAGTCATGACGAAAAACACATGCTACTTAATGAGCTAATTACTAATTTCAAGAAGCTTTATTTCTCTAAAAACAATTAATATTGCAACCGTGATCATTACGAAGATATATTTTGGCGTTAAATACGCAGGAATAAAAGCAGCTTAAAGTATGAAAAAAGATATTTCAAACGAACCATAACTTGTGCACTGTTAACATAATTAACAGAACTGTCAATACATGCTGCTTAGTTGGGAAAAATGATTCATGTAAAAATAGATCTTTTATTAATTCATGTTGTATATATATTTTTTTTTTCGAAAAAGTTTTATGCTGGGAAAATTTTATTTTTTTATATTTTAAAGTATTATTGTTTTGAACATTAAAAATGGTAAAGCATTTAGAATTTTTTTAAAAAAAGAAATACAATTTCTTTGACATCAATTTAATCTGCTTTGTTTAAATACCTCATTATTATTGTCTGAACAAGTTTTTTTGCGTTAAAAAATATACTAGTTTTTATTGGTTTAGTGAAAATTCTCTTCAATATTTTCTTTTAATAATATATTTTGTATATCTAATTTTTACTGTCTCATTCACTTTAATATATTTTTCAAAAAATTGTGTTGAAGCGTAAATAAAAACAGAGGCTAACTATTGTACTCAAAAATTAATCTATACGGATTTTTTTCTAAACGTGTTTCCAATTAAAAATATTTGAAAATTCTGTTGTAAAATTCATGAAAAAAAATCTTATTTTATAAACTTCATTGAAAGTTTTTGTACTTCATATTTCTATTAGCTATTTTTATATGTTTTTATTTCATATCATTTTTAAACTGTAACCATATGTATAATAAAATATAAGTGTATTGCTTTTTATGCAATATTTTTCAATAGAAAATGTTTGTGGTTCTAGTATTCTATTTTAAATGATACATTTATTTTAACTTTCACTTATAGTTAAAATAATTAATTTTTAATTATATTTTTGTGTGGAGTTGATTGGAAAAAGATACTTTCACATGAAATTGACGTCATAGATAAGTTTTTTTTTTTTTATATTTTTTTTTTTTTTAAAGTTGCATAAAATTTTGAAATGTATAAAAAATTGAGGTTATTTTGTATATTTAAATTCGTTTCTTCTTTGTTTATTTATTATTTTTTTATCATAAAAACTTTGCACTTGATGATTATTTTACCTAATAAATGTTTTACTTTTTACCAAAATATACATGCATTATACTTTTTCTGGTGATAATGCTTTTCATTTAATATTCTTTCTTCAATTAAAGGATTTTACAAATGTGTTATTTACATTATATGCATAGATATATAAGAGTTTAATTGTCAATGACCAGCATAATTAATCGAATAAGTTGAAGATTTTCATTTAATTTTATAAAAAATATAAATAATTATGATTTTAATTTAATTATGGTAGAACACTGGTGATAGTAAATTTAATTTCATTATGATTTCAAATGCTTAACTCTTGTTTAATTCTTGTTAAAATGATTAAATCTTGTCCGTGTTCATGAAATTGTTATTTATTTATTTTTTTACATTGATTTTGTAAATAAAAGAAGTATACAAGTTCTTATTGATTGATCAATAAGCAAAAAGGAAATGAGAGACTAAATTATTTGTTCATACACAATATTTAATAAATATTACGCTCTTAACCTTAGTATATTGATTTTTAATATGAATGGAATAGAGAATTTTAAGCTTGCATTGCGCAGTTTTAAAGCTATTTCATGCTTAATTAATTTCACTATAGAATTTTCTTTGTTGATATTGAAGACCAGTGCATTGTTTTGAACAAACGCCTAATGATGGACGGCATTGTTAGACGTAAATAATTATCAAGATTTTACAATATTGAATGCATTTTAAACGTTAATGCGCAACGCAAATATTTTAATTCTTTTCTAATGAACGTTTCGAAATTTGCGCTTCATCGTTTTAAAACTAATCAGGTAAGTTCCCGAACAATATATTTAAGTTAGAATGCATTTGTTGTGCGTTTAACATGAAGGCAAATGGAATATTTTATTAAAGAAGGTAATTTCTCCCTAATGACTTTTCTGATGCTCATTGTGTTTTCAACTATCTGTATGGATTTTTTATATTTTTGTTCAATATCGAAGTTATATTTCAGTCGGTAAAAAATTTATATTTGACTATAAAAATTTACTTTTTACTATAAAAAGATTACACATTTTACACTTTTTACACATTTTTTTAATTTACTTTTAACTATAAAAAGCAAGAAGCTTTATATTTTAGTTCCACGGAACTGAGAATAGTGAAAACCAAATAACCTATTTAAAATAGGAATTATATGTATCAACTGTCTGAATCTAACCGTGTAAATATTATATTTACCAAAAAATGTTAAGTATTTGTACATTTACTACATGTAGGCTTCCAGATGAGCTTTTCGTAGATTGTATTTAAATGTCATAAAGGTAATCCACAATACCAAAGAGCAAGATTCATCGTAACTCTGTACCTAGAAACTCCAGATTACTCATCCAAGACGTGCATTTAGAGAGTAGATGAGCAACACCCATCTTTCGTTGTTGAAATGGAGCTTTAATTGAATTCGAGATTACATGCACCAACTAGCAAGATTCCCCATAACTCTGTACCTATTTATCACTTAATTTTTTGATTAACTTGTATGTATATGATACCGCTATTTCAAGGAATATGCTTAAAGTATTGCTGTATATTTACTCTATATGGATATTATTACGTTCCGATAATTTAGTCTTACGAGATTTCAAACCATGACCTACCCTTTAAATAGAGTGACTAATCTCAAAAATAATTTTTTTTTTATTTATGACAAATATCTTATTAAGATTTATTTTATTCCTCAAATTAGACATTTATTCCTTTATTTTTACATGGGATAAAAGTCTACTAGATAAAGGACAATGGTATTCGGCATAGAAGATACTCTAGATTCTACTCTAGCCGATATCAGATTACGACAGATACTTTTATTTTCTATAGGCATATTTTACAAAATGAGCGTTTGAATATTTTTCATGTTGTTTTTCATTGTAACACATGAATACAATTACCCATCTGTGAAATCTTCTGAAGGGCAGTAAAAAAGCAAGTATTCAAATGCCTTACATTTGTCTGCGCCTGGTCTGTTCGCTACGTCATGTCAAATATTAAATAAATTTGTCTTAAGTGTTTATCTAATAATAAAGTCTTTTGCTGAACTAAATGTATTGAAAATATTACATTCTGTAAAATATTTAACTAGCGTTGCATTTTCTGTACCAAAATGTGGTTTTTCTTTTTCTTCTCTACTTAGAAATTCTATTTCCCTTCGAGTAAGAGCCTGAAAACGGAACAAAAAGTCAGCGTCTCATCAGGGCAACATATTCCCTATTCAGCAGAGTTCCATACCTTCCTTCTTTCTTTTCTAAATTTTTTTTCCCTTCAGTTCTAAATCTCTCGTAGTCATCTCTTAAGGGGAAGTTCCTCGGTCCCGAACAATGGTGACATTTGATGGATGGTTGGAAACTCGGGAATGTAATAAAATGTTTGAAATTCATTGCACTGTCCCGCTTCCTTCGACACTGTAATCCTCCGGTATTAAAAATGAGTAATGCTCTTTTCATCGATTTCTCCCACAGGTTATCACACTTTAATTATTAGTTTTCTATCAAAGCTCTGTTTTATTCCTCGCCATCGATTTGCTTCCTTAGCATCGGCCTTTTCATGATTTTACAACGCTGCAATCTTTCGTCTTAGGTCTTGGTCGAAGAATCATATGGAGGAGTTTCTTTGTAATTACTTTTTTTTAGTTTTTCTATGATTGCTTATATTTTAACTTTGCCTCATACATGTTTTTCATTTTGATATTAATATATTAGGTTGGGGAAAAAGAAATCCATTATTTTTACGTGAACTTTATGTAACTTCGTTTGGATTCACTTTATAAAAAGGTTTAAAACAGTTTTCATGTAGATTTTTAGGTCTTGCGCGTTACGACTGCTGACATGCGGTTAACTTCGATCATTTTTGATATTTTATAGACATTTTCGACGATGCTGTATCCACATGCGAGGTGCATCTCTAACATCAAAAATACCCGAACGGAATCGACGAAACAAAAATTGTACGTAACTGGTTTTTACAGTCTTATATAAAACGATAAACACCTTTCCCAATTTTAGCCACCCGGCTAATGATGGATTACTTTTTCCCCAACCTAATAATATATATGTTACGGTTAAATTATATAATGCAGTTATTTCATAGAATGCCTAGTTATTCCATGAAATAACTGATCGTGTCCGTTAAAAATGATTTGTTAATAATTTGACACTTTAATTAGTTATTCTATGAAATAACTAGGTATTCTATAAATAAACTAATGATAGACAATTAAAATGCGAAAGAAGCAATTTATCTAATTTATGCAGCGTATAAATGGTATTTATGGAAACGTAAAATCATTCGTTACAACATGAATTACTAAAATTCTAGCTCTCTTATGTTTTGGTATTTTTGCTGTCCTTCAAAAATTATTTTTATTTGAATTCGAAATTAACGTTTTTTCCCCGATACTTTTCATATTGTTAAACGAAACGTAAATGCATCGTATACTAAAAAACGAGATATTACACTCGATTATTTTACACTTTAACGGGCTGCAGATCGTTATTTTATGAAATAACTAATTTAACCATGAAATACAAGAGAGTTTTGCACTTTAACCAACACGATCTGCTATTTGATGGAATAAGTATAGGTATTCTATAAAATAAATGCATTATATACTTTAACGGTAACATATATATTCTGCGTGTCATTTTATATAAGGCAGATAGTACATTTTATAGTTCTAAGTACAATGTACTGAAGTAATTAATTTTATGGTACTCACATAACTAAAAAGCATTACATATCTAGGACCTGTAACGAAATTTAAATTATTCTCAAATTAACTTTTGCTCATTCTTTTAGATTAAATTTAATGACTTATCGAAGACCGTATTCTTTCTTATAACAATGTGACTAAAAATGACTAAATATTAATTGGTTGAAAGCATGTAATGGTGGTGTTTAGAAATCGCATATAAAGAATATTAGTTTAGTAATAATATTAAAAATATTTTAATATCATCTCTCAACAGGAGAATGTCTGAAGATGGACCACTTTTACAGAAGCGAGTTTAGTTACTATTTAATCCTAATTTACAAACCTTGTTGTTCTTGGGTGTCGTTCAGGCTAAACCAGAATGCTATTCCCGCACATGTCTCCTATGGAGTGACTCCACTGCTGACCATGGTGAATTCCTTTGAGCAATAGTGAACCTACTGTTACTCAAAGAAATATTCCTGAATCTATAAAATCGTTGCTATTTTCTTTAAAAAATGCGCGCCTTCGTTCAATGTTTTATCATGATCATATGACAAAAGAGACCTAGCAAGAACTAATTAATAAAAAGACTGAATCTGTATACTCACACAATTATATAGACGCAAGTCACTAAACATAAGTCAGCTGAGAGATTATTATAATTTGTCAATAAATAGATCATATTATATTGATGATTTCGTTTCTTTCCAAGTATACTTTTGCAAAGTAAACTTACAGCCGAATGGTTGACCTCTCGATTTTCATCTGAGCAGTTCGTGGATTCGACTGCTTTTGTGCTTGTAGAGTTCGACATTATTTTAAGTTGTAGTTCACGGTTAAATTAACATTCGTACATGAAAATAACTGTATAGCGATGATAAACCTAACAAATTTGTATGAGCAAATGAAGAAATGAAAAATAATTCACGAGTAAAATGTGCTTGTAATCATACCTTCATTGTTGAATATTTTCATCACTATGATATATAAATATGAGTAATATATATAAATATAAGATAATTAATATATTTTCATCACTAAGATGTATAATATAATAAGTAAAAGTGAAATTAAGATTCATTTTCAGTATATAAATTCATGCTTTCATTAAAAATTATTGGCTCAAATCATTATAATTGACTCAACACAAGAAACTTATCGACGAGGCTATATTTTTAGTTGTATAAAACTATAGAAATCTGGGTACACTTTTAATTCATGTCTCTAAAACATTTTTAGCTTTATTAAAAAATAAACATTATAATCAATTATAAGCAGGAAATAAAACATTTACTATTAAACAGCCAGGTACAATTTAATTTGTTCATCGTATCTTAATTGTTAAATTAAAATTTTAAATTTTTCATTGTATCTTCCAAGATATTTTAAACATAAATTTCGTATCTTTAGTCAGAAGTATTCACCAAGAGTTATTTATTGCTCGCCTATTTCTTTTCATGCTTTTTCATGCGAAATTAAAGTGTGGTAAAGAGGGGAATATTTTCATCTTTTGTTGGAATCATGTCGTTCTCTTAATAATAGCGCGATATTTCACTTTCGAGAATAATAGGATGGTTATTCCAAGTTTGGAAAAAGTAATGGCCGGGGAATTAGGAAAGAAGTATGGATGAATTGGTACCGGGAATGCACATTTATTGCCCAGTCATTTGCTTCGGAAATAGGTTTTAGTCCTCTCTCCTATTGTGCCTAATCTTGCTCATCAATCTAAATTTTCATTATAGTTGCCCTAGGAAAATACAGTCGGGTAACCTAACAGCTTTGGTTGAAACTGAGTTTTGTTTTAAAGTAAATGCCTATTATTTGAGATTATAGTAATTAATGATCATTTTTAATTATCAATTTGTTTTGTTAATTTTTTAAAGTTATATATTTAAAGTTCATTCTTACATCTTAGGGAACCCTCATTGCGTGTGTTTTGTTCATGTCAAAATTTATAATTGAAATGAATCTGTAAAAAGATAATTATTATGTGTGTAAATCATAGTATAGGCACAAAATACACTCTACATCATAGTAAAGATTACGTAGTGATAAATTATGGAATGTTCTGATACGTAATTTCGTAAGCTACGTAATTTCTGAAAAACTGAGCGAAATGATACGGGTTCGATCTTAGCCTTTGTTGAAAACAGGTGATAAATGTTCTCTTCTACTTGCACACCTGTCGGGATAGATGCTCTGTAGTTTTCGGGGTTTCCTTCCTTGAGACCCCCCTTAAATATTGTCTATTAACTATGAAAAGTTTTTTCGGAAGGCAAGTTACATGGTAGATATTTAAATGCTTTACTACAGCTTCAGGTCGTGAATGTTTCTTTTCTCGGAATCAAAGAATGTCAAAAACTCTATTGAATAAGAATGTAGCTATAGAAAGAGTTTTATTATGTTTCAAAAGTTATTTTGAAAAGCTAATTTTGAACGCAATTTATTGCGTTTTAAATAAAATTATATTGAATCTTAATTTATTCGAAATGTAATTAATTAATCTTACTATACTTTAAATCGAAATTTAGCATTAATCTTTTTTGAGAATATATATCAAATTTGTTTTCTTTATTTAAAAATATGCTGAAGATAACAAGAAAGGTTTTGTAATAATCAAATTATTTAATTTGAAATTATTTTTTATGCTTTTAAATTGAAAAGTACTACCGTTTGATACTAAGCAAGACATCATGATATTAGTAATTTTTTGGTGACAGTAAAATCTATTATATTTTATATTTCCAATTTTTTTCAGAAATGCATTTGCCAGCTGCTCAGAAATTATGAATCTTTATTTATTGAGATATAATTTATATCAGCTAATATATTAAGTTCTGACTTTTATAACACAATGACAATAAAACATGTGATTAGATTTTTACCATAATGAATTGAATGATACATTCTAATATCAGTAGTTCGGCCATTTTATGCATTATATGGACCAATCACTGAAAGACATCGTCAAATATTTGCTTTGTAATGTTTCAAAATTTATAACGTTTCTGAATATCATTATAAGGTATTTGTGATGGTGGAATTTATCATTTGATGATTAGAAGATTAGTCTACTTCTTAAAAGTGATGCAAATAAGAAAATTCAATGTTCTGTTTAAGAGTAAACTTGAAAATTTTAATCCAAATTATGTACAAATATTGTTATTAAACCTAATTGTTGATTAATGCCTTAATTTTAAAGTTAAGTTAGTGTTTTATATTGTTATTATTAAGGCATTTTAATATTCAAACTTTTATAAAAATATTTTTAATTCTGAGTAATTAGGGCTTTAACTCGTTTGGATTATTCAGTGCCAGATGTATCTTAGGGAAACAATGCATTATTTATATTAGGAATTGCATTTGAAAGAATTAGTTGGAGGAACATTTTGATCCAAGCTGCTTAGAACTGAGTAAGTTTAATTTCTCTGTGAAGGAGATTTGAAACTTGGTGAGCCTTTCATAACACTTTTAAGCGCTTTTCGCAGCCGTGGAAAGAGAGAGAACTCTCTTATGATGACTTATCTATCATGGCAATTAAAGGTGTTTGGTTTATTTCTTGTTGGAAAATAACACAGCTAACTTACTATGAGTAAGGATTAAATCTACAAATATATATCCATTTTAGATTAGAATTTTCCAAATTATAGTTTTGATGGATATAAAAACAGATAGTCATGCTTGTAGTTGGCCTTCGCTTTCCTCATTCATTTTCATGCATCTAAATCGAATTTCGTATAGTTTGTAAATGCTGAAATTCTTAATTTACACCAACTTAAGATTTACGTTTTTCATTTAGGTCGCACAATTGCTTTGGAAATTAAGACTACCCTTTCAATGTTTTTGAAAAATTTGTATCAAAATAATCAGAAGTTTAATATACAGTGTTAGAATGCATAATTCATTCGTTTTGTAATGGCTGTATTTTCAAAAGAACCAGAGACTCATAAAGTTTGTTTTGTGTATATCTGGGTACAGAATGAGTCCATTTTCTTTTCTGTCGGTTGAGGCATTACAAGGTTAATACCGGTCCAAAATGAAGAAAAGGAAAAAATTGTGTGTCTTTGAAATGCTAGTTGTTAGTATGTTATAATTGTGCAAATGCACTTATAGTGGAGAGTCATGGCCAACCAAACATGACCAGCAGTTGACCGTGGGATTATGGAAGCGAACCACCATGTAAACAAAAAATTTTGAAGTTGTATCCGCAATTCAAGGAAGCTAGTTACTTGCTTAAAAATGTATAGAATATATTCGATTATTGTTAGGGCGTGTGTGTCGCGTGTCGCCAAAAGGACTCATGATGAACATTTGTAGAGGGTGTTTAAACTTGGTGTTTTTGTGGGTCTTTCCATATATCTTTCATATTCATACATGTGATTTTTTTAAATGTAGCTTTTACAAAACGAATGAATTATTTATGCTGACTTTGTATTATGCCACCCAACTTGTCTAGTGGTTAGCGTAACTGATGGGGAGGACCTGGGTTCGAATCCCAGCTTGGGCATGGATGTACTTTCTTTTTTTCTCTCTCTGTGTTTCTTGTCCTTTCCTCAGATGATGAATGTGGACCGCCTTTATAAAAAGGGTTTGTGGTGGTGTGGTGTGGGTGATGCTACTCGTATCTCCGTGACTTGGTTCGCAGGTGCCGACCGGGTAACGATAAAATCAGTAGCAGTTTCCAGCCTTGTTGCTGCAAATGGGCTAATGTACTTACTTGCTCAAGGGTGCCCGCCATTAGAAAAAAAACCCCTTGTATTATTACCTTTTAAAATGTTTTTAAAAGTGTACATTTAAGGGGAAAATATTGCACCTGTAGACATTGAGAATTTATTTTACTTTAAAAATTCTGTGCTGTGTGTTGAAATATTAGACCAATTTCTATAGTAAGTTTTAATTGTGGTGTGTTTATATTAAATAATATATATCGTGATTTGTAATTATATAACAGTTTGATTTTTTAACAGGTATATTATATAATTCATGGAATAATTACTTTACTGTATAAAATTCATTTATATCTATAAATTTTATTTCAAATTTAAGTATGAATCGATATTTAATGCTTGAAATTCAAATTAAACTTTTATAGTTTGGATTTTAATATTATATAAGGCAAATTAACAATGGAGGATGCAGTATGTAATTTTCGAAAATGTGCAATATCCAATATCAAAAATACCCTTTTTCTCCCTCATCAGTTGTATAAAAATTTCATTATTCTTCTCATTCTTTACACCAATGATACCTTTTTGTTTTGTGTTAAAGCTGTTTTCTTCGAAGAATGCATTTATTTCTCGATGTGGGAATTTCTGGTTTTGGAACTTGAAAGATTTATGTCTTCTGTTCTTTTGAACGATAGGGACATTTCCTGAGATGGAACTCAAATGGAATTCTTATCACGTGTGAATGGCAAGAAAAAAACATGATTTACTGAAAAGTCTAAAATCAAAATGGTAGTTTTATGTAAATAATGGTAGTCATCATT
>JAPDSC010161632.1:2851-15941 GCA_026290005.1 Latrodectus geometricus | reverse complement strand
TGACATCTCTTAACGTTAACATAACGTTGGGTATATTTTGTCATGAATAATTATATATATATATATATATAAATGCTTTTTTTTAGAAATTTAATTCATTTTGTTAAATGTATTTATGTGACATCTCTTAACGTTAACATAACGTTGGGTATATTTTGTCATGAATAATTATATATATATATATATATAAATGCTTTTTTTTAGAAATTTAATTCATTTTGTTAAATGTATTTATGTGACATCTCTTAACGTTAACATAACGTTGGGTATATTTTGTCATGAATAATTATATATATATATATATATAAATGCTTTTTTTTAGAAATTTAATTCATTTTGTTAAATGTATTTATGTGACATCTCTTAACGTTAACATAACGTTGGGTATATTTTGTCATGAAAGAATTTCTTTGGAATCTTTATTTGCTTTCACAAGTATCCTCATTTTTTCTGACAATTTATGTTTTGAAATACTTATGTTCTTAAAGATTTTTATCTGAAATGTAACTTTTTTTTATGTCTATTTCATATTTCCGTCTAATGTTTGATCACTGGAACAAAACATTATTTAAAGATATTTTTTTTTCTATATAATTGTCAGAGAATCTTGCACTTTTGTTGTTAATTTCTGTAAGTTCATCGATTTATATTGATTTTTACGACTATTTTTTTTCCCACAAATCATTTCTCACTTCGACATTTCTCCTTTTAAATAAATAATTACTTTTTAATGACCATTGCAGTAGTTTTATGAGGAATAAAAACATTAATGATAGCATAATAATCGCTGTAAGCTAAAATCATTATTTAATACATTTGAAAAGTTTATATCCATATATAAGGGAGATGCATTATCAACTTTCAAATTTATCAATATTTTGTACTTAATATTTTTATTCCATGAATAATTTAAAAATTCCTGTATTTCATTAAGGCTGGGTCTAAAAATCAGTTATTTTAACAATTAAAGTCAAAGCATTTTGTAATATAATAAAACATATTTAAAAATTTTCACTTACATAGATTACATTACAATCATTATTTTACAGAAAAATCATATAAATTTAACATTGAATAAAATAATGCAATACGATTCATAATCTAGCTACTTTTATTTTACTTATACCATATTATTACCACAATTTGGATTATTATTGCAATGATTTATTAGATTTGATATTCAAGAAACCTCGTGGCATTCATTACTATCAACAAAGCCAATGACATCAGTAATCGAATTTCTGACATTTGCTGATATAGGAAAATAATGTCCAATTCATGAACTTATGTGTATAGTAAATAACTTCATCTCAAGAAATTTATTGAAACTTATCACTGGGATTTTTGATATTTTTAAGTGAAAGGAATAAGTGATATGGAATTATTTTTGATCAAAATTCATGAATTATTTGAAATAAATTTATTTCAATATACATTTTACATTTTATGCATAGAAAGTTTAAGCGGAAAAAATTTCAAACGTTTATTTACGTTATTAAGTTTAATAATTGGAATATATTAATAGATAAAATTTTGTATTGCTCTTCATCCTAGCATTCGCATTCCACTTTTTAATTATAACTTTTATGATATAACTTTTTAATATTTACCTCTACGCGATTAAAGTATGCCTCAATCGGTAATAATAATATTTTGTATAATTCATATTATTGTTAAATTGTAGATTATCCATTATTATAAATACAAGTACATAAAATATTGTTTTTTTTATATAGTTTTATATTATCTAAGTTTTATGAATATATCTGTCCTAAAAATGATTTGATTTAGATAATGATGAATTATTGTTATTAATTATAAAACATTTAATTTTCTTAATTAAACGAAAGATAATGTTTTTAATAAAAGATAAGAACCATGTACCGATAAAAATGTATTTCTCAATTTATATATTGATATAATAAAAAAAAATATTATGCAAACAGCATTGTAAAAAACTTTGATTTCATTGTTTATTATTAAATAATCAATTTATTAAATTAAGTATATATGTGTTCTAAAACTCACTAAATTCATAAAAAAAAACTGGTGGTTCAGATGCATTTCTCATTTGATAATAATAATAAAGAGAAAACCACATTTAATTTCATTTATCTGAAACCATTTTCATGTTTCCTTATTTTTCACTTTTTTCTGAACAAGGAAACGTCATTTATAATAACAGTGATGACACTGCTGATATATTAACGTCATTAATTAACACTTTTCACCCTAGAATCGTTGTTATTTTTTCATTAATTGTCTTCTTTGTTAACAGTTTTCATCAGCAACTCTAATTCTGTTTTATTAATAACTTTTTGTGGGGAGTAATCTATTGAAGGGAGGTGAAATAAAACACAATATGAATATGTATAATGAATATTTAAAAGAAGCTTTGATAAATCTTGTATTATGTCCATGTTTTTATTTAATGAAACAAAAATATATTTATAAAACTACCTGTAGTTTAACCACATTGATTGTGGATAAAAATTGGTTTTACCAAAAACAAAAATAATTATAAAATGTATATATGACCCATTATGAATGATAATTATTATAAATCAATATTATGTATCCATTATGAATATATATTGTTCACTTAAAAGTTCATTGAAACCTAAAATGTCACTTTTATTTTCAATAGGTCCAAGTCCTGGAAGAATTTTGTATATCTGCAAAAAGGCATTGTCCAAGTCAAAAAGGGGATGTGGGACCCAAAGGAGATATAGGTAAAAATTATGTTTGATATTTAATGATTCACATAAAGCAATTAATTCCAAAAATTTGCATTTAACAAGCATCTTTAAATAGTTTTATATAAAAACTACCTGCATTATTACAAATCATACTTTAAAAATGCGATGTAATCTTTTATTGGCAAGATATAAGTAGATTTTAAACATAAAACTAAGATTAACCAAAAAAAAAGTTTAAATTTATATTAATTTAAATGTGTGGCTCCCAGATTTTTATTTAAAAATATTTACTGTGATAGTTAAAAATCTGCATTAGTTGCTTTAATTGTGTCTAAAACTTAAACTCATTTACATATGTAATTATTTAAATATTAATTGTTATTTTTTGCATATGTTTTTATTATATAAAAAAACATTTATAAGAATGTTGTGCTAATATACATTATTTGCCATTTAAAGTATTAAACAAAAAATGGAAATAATGTTTATTTACAATTTTAAGATTATGTTTTTGAGAATATATATATAGACGTTTTAAAACATAAATTCCTCAAATAAATGCCTGAAATGTTTCAGGAAATAGTATAAGTATACTTGCAACCAAGTATTATGATCAAAGAGAAATTAGACATATACAAATTCAACTGCCTAGTCAGATTCAACATGTTATCTCAATTCATCGATTATTATAGTTAAATAAGACTGGTGTATGACCAATCTTACTTCAACCCTTGATCAGATATTTCCTATTCCTAAGACATCTGAAAAACGTGCTGGCTAAAAAAGCTGCCAAGTAAACCCATGCCATACTGGTAATATGCCACATGAATTATCTTGCTAAATGTTTTGCAATCTCAAATAAAATGTAGAATGACGTAATCTCAGTACAACAGAAATGTAAGAACAACAGTTTAAAGTTCAGCCATTGAAAATGTATATGTAAGGTATCCCATACTGTTTATCTATTATCCTATAGATATTAGAATGCATGCTAGAAATCTGTTTCCCATAATTCTTCCAAATACAGATGCTTCCATCACGATGCTGTCAATACAATCTTGTTTCATTTGAATGTATGCCATTATGATGTTGCTAATCCAGATACATCATTAATCACACCCTTGTAGCGCATTAATTTGTATGTGAATTGCAGCCAAATCCTTGGTCGCAAACAGTACATGTTACTAACTCAAACATTATCTAATTATTCATGATAACATTTTTTATCTCCCAAAGTGCCCAATATTTTAACTCAGTGCATATGACGTGATTGTAAAATACTTTAAAGTCAAGTAGAACTTTTTCACTGCTAGTGATATAGAGTGGCTAAGTAGAGCTTGATATTCTGTTTGATTTTTCTGAACTTATCGATTCAATATTCATCTGACTATTACGGGATATTGACCGACGAAATTTAAATCCTTATCAAATCAGAAATACGATGATAATCATTTTTCCTCTTATATATTACATCACAATAAGTTTTCGTCACGCAGCAATAGTTGAAAGTAATTTATTACGAGTAACTTTCTATGCAGTTGTTTAATGTAATGTTGCACATATTGGACTTTAGAGCTTGACACTTTCGAACTATTGTCTGTAATGCTTCTATCAAGGCCCTTAAAAATTTGAGTGGGTTTCATACACTTCCTATTTTAATTATTTGTGCAGGATAAAAGCTACTGGATTCAAATCTGATGAATGTGGAACATATACGTAATCTTTAACACAGCCATATCCAATTATTTGTTTCTCGAGTGTTGTGCTTTCGGCTATTTTGGATATGTCTTATGATCAGACTTGCCATCATTTAGAAACCATAGATTTCTAAAAACAAATTATGGTAGGTTTTTTACAAAATCTGAATATACGTTTTATAAAAATTGAAAATATCATGCATCCGTTAACGAACTATCGTAAAATATTAGTCCAATCAACTAATTATTGTAAATTGCACAATAATTTCTAATAGCAAATCACATTTCCTGTCGAGCGTCTGTGAAACATTTAGAATTTGCGGCTCACAGTTATAGATTTGCCAATTATATAGGCATTTCTAGAAACGTATGCCTCATCCGCCCATACTTCATCTTCCAATAATGTTAGTTGTATCTCCTTTCGATTCATGACGAAGTTATAACTTGAATAGCATCTTTTGGCATCGCCATCTAATAAACCCTGTTACTCGATATAGATGAATTATTAATTCTCTATTGTGGCATGATGGGGACATTAGAGGGCATGCTGTATATTTAAGTATGCACTTTCGAACATTTTAAAGACACACTATTCTTACATTAGAATGCATATTTCAATTGAGATTAATGAAACTACAATTATGTAAAATTTAAACTCTCAAGAAAGTTATGATATTTTTCTTAAACAAACAAAAATCTTTAGTACAACAAGGAATATTTCTTATGTAGTTTGATTTAGTAAAACAAGTATTAAATTGCTATTAGATTGATGATAATAATTTATGATATTTTACGAATATAATATTTTAATATTTGCATACATGAATAAATATGGATATTATCTTCGAGTTTTATAAAAAAAAAATATTTTCCATCAAACAAGAAAAAATTCCATTTTTTAATTATTTATAAAAAAAGAGGTGTTATTTGTCTAAATGACAGCAACTGATAAATTATTTTAATATTGCAAGAAAACTTTCTTATTAGCCTTATTTTAGCATTCCTGAAATATACTCAAGCTAAGCACATTCTTATGTTAATCTTTTCATTAAGAAAGCGGCAACATTGTTTGACTTGATCTGTTATTCTGATTCTAAGAAACCTGGATGGTATATGCAAAGTAGCAACTCGTGAAGTGTTTGTAAGATAAGATAACGACTTCCAATTTCGCTTAAGGGACGAAGTGTAATACCTGTCATTCTTATTCAGCAGACGTCTTTCCTGGGTTGGAGATTACTTTCCGACACTTGTTACAAAAGAAATATTTTTAATTTCGCATTTCCTCCAGCAGCTTTGGATTATTTGGGATTATAATTTACACGAAACTATTTTATTAGTTCAGGGATAGTTGATAAATTATTTAATAAAAGTTAGGAAATTTAAAGTATTTAGGGAATTTGAAATATTCTTAATTAATATATTATGAGATGACTGTCATGTATTTTTGAAATAATTAATAATATAGAATAAAGGTGCTTTCTTATTGCTTAATATTTGTGATTTTAGTCAGATGTTTAATATAATAGAATACATCGTGAATTTTAAATTAGCTAACGGTATTTAATTTACATTTATGACCCATGTGAATCAAAATTTTATATAAAAAACTTTTTAAAATTAAAATTATAATTTATTTGTGTAAAAATATGAATGAAAGTATCATGATGAATTGTCATTTAAATCATATGTAATGTGTGTATACATAATTTTTTTAAATGAACTAATTTTAAAAGTGTCATTGAACACTGTGGTGATACTTTGAACAAAATAAAAAAATAGTATATAAAAATGTTTTTCTAATAACTTTTTTCTAAACATTGGGTACATATTTTCAATTGAAAACACAGCTGGTAATATTTGGCTAGTGAACAACCTTCACTGCTTGTAATAACCTAGAATTTGAATGATCTTAATACATTTTATTCGAAAAAATATTGTTTACTTTATTTATTTTAGTATATATAAATTTTGATTACAGAATATAAATTATTTAATATTTGTATGTTTGATGTTTTAATCTTTAAGATAACCATTACAAAAGAAAAAAATATTATCAAAAATGAATTATATTTACTGAAATAAGTCTTAAGCACGTCACGTTATGTTTTAAAGTGTAATTAAATAAAGTTATTTGGTTAGTAAACGTTTATTTAATCTCGTTAAATAGCTTATATTTGGAAAAAATCTGAATTTATCCATTTCTATTTGATATTTCCAATTTTCTTTCCGAAATAAGACAATTGCCTTTTAAATTGAAACGTCCACAAAAAATGTATGAACAGTAAAAAGTTTTTATCAAAGTAATGTGAAATTCAAGTTGTATAAATAATTTCAAAATATTGCAAACAAAATGTAAGATATATGAGATAATGCACATCCCCAAGTACAGTGGAAATATATCAAGTCCATGAATTTGTTCACTCTAAAAAAGTCCAAAACCTGTAATAGGTTATCGTAAACATCCTTCCTAGTTGTCCAGATAAAATATGGACAAAAGTGTGGTGGTTAAACTCGGCATATATATGAGTAACACCGAGCTAACCCAAGTTCTTAGAAATAGTGGAGATTTAATGAGAACATATGAGAATGACACAGTTTAAATAATAATAATAATAATGTAATTTTACTGTACTATTAACATTTAAATACTTACAATTTATATTTAAAGATTAAATGTCTTATCAACATATAAATGCATATTTATAAAACATTGTGCGGCCAATGGGTCCTGAAGCAGAGATTAAAATGACTCACCCCCTTTGTAGCGAATTTCCATTTGTTGTTCTGAACCGTTGCTTTCCTTTTGTTAGACTCTTCTTTTGGTCAGGCCTGTGCTTCACTGCTCCGTACCTTTTCTTTTTATCATCGGCGGACTTTGATGTTCCCAAGGTCTCATCGTAAGGTTAGGCTTCTCTTCCTTATATATCGTCGGAGGCTTTCAGGGAATATTTATCTGTGAATCTCTGGATATATCTGGATGTCTGGATATCTGCATACCGGAATGGTGTTCGGAATCTGCATCCTCGCTAGTGTCTTCCCAATCTCGTAGGAAACATTTTGTCCTTTCAAATCATATCATCATCTGTCAATTCCGAATACTGAATGTTCCATCTTCAACTCCTTAACTTTTATATTGCCTTCATCTCTCCTCCCATTTTCTTCTATTGGATATTTTCTTGTATCTCATCGGTGTTAGGCTTCCAGGGAATGGTCAGAAATCTCCCCTCCAAAACCCTTGATTGGCCACACACAAACAAAAAGGAGAATATTTTAATTTTATATGGACCACCCATACCTCCCAAGGGAAAAGGACCCTGGGATGGAAAACTGCAATAAACTTTAAGTGCAGTTTACGGGTGCCACTTTGAAATATATAGTTTTATTTCTTTATTACCCTTGTCTCTTTATATTACAATTTTTTATGTTTCCTTTCTTTTATATTTTAAAAACTACTGCCGAGAGGAATTGTTACAGATTTTATTTACAGTAAAACATCTGTTTTCTCTGCGGCTCCTTTTATGTCGTTTGCACTACGACAAAAAGAAGCCTGTTCAATAGAGCACTTGCAGCTGAACCTGTAGTATTTAGAACCTTCTAAGAAATTCATAAAATGAAGGTATCCACTGAAAGTGCGAGTAACAGTTGTCTGATTCTTATGACAGCAAGCAAGTTTCAAAAAGCTTACTGGCCGACAACCACTATATCAGTGGTGGGAGGATAGGTCTAGCCTAATGGTCTGATTTTTGCTTTTTGCGCGATTGAGAAGAGTTCCAAATGATTAAGTGGTGACATATAGTTACTGTATTATTGCTATTTATCATTAATCATTTGACTAATCATCAACAGTCCTGAGTTGTCTAACATTTGTTATGCTATTATAGGAAGATTTTTATTTAAAATTTTAAAACCTAATGTGAACACTAATTCATATCTAAAAATTATTGTATTGTTTTTTGAAATTATCCTCAATAATATCCAAGGAAATTTGCATCCGAATAAACCAACCATTAAACACAATTAAACTATTTGAAAGTAATCTAGAAGAATGATGACAAGAGCTTATTTGGAGTTACTAAAATGTTGATCCCAAATTTTATTTTGTATGAATAGGAATAAAATATAATCATTATGAACTAAATCTGGACGATGAGACAGTGTTTTAAATTTTTCATGCTCTAACAGTAAATAAAATGCAGTGTATGATCTGTTTTTGTTCTGGTAAAGAAAGTTGAGACGACTTGTAGTTATTTTCCTTAATCCTGTAATTCCTTAATCCTACAAACCGAAGCATAATAAAGAACATTAACAATTGTATGACCTTTTAAAGAATGGGTGAGAATTATTAAAAATATCTGCAATCATATTTTTGAACAAGTTCCTTGCACAAGCTATTTTTGATAGTCTGTGGTCACCTAAAAACACTGAACAATCATCGCATTCATGGGAAGAAATTGAGATTTCGTCTTATGTTACATGCAATATAAATGCTTCCACACAGTTTGATTTGTTTCCTTGAAGTGTCGTGTATATGATCATTAGGTCCTTGAATTACTCAAATATGCTTCTATTTCTTCTTAAGTCACATGAAAATTAATAAAGATTTGTGATTTGTTTTCTGGAAGCCTTAAAGTTTTCTGTGTTCTCAGACATTTTGGTCCTCTTTCTGTGGACCAAAATCATGCGCTGCTCTTTCTAGATTTTTTTGAACTGGAAGCCAAGTAATTAACATTATTTCTTATGGTGCAGTAGTTCGTGGATTCGAGTCCCATCTCTTGCATGGATGTTTGTAGTGGCTTGAGACCCACTTTAAACTGTAGGTTCAGATCTAAATAGCCCTCGTATGTAAAAAAAAAAAATTATGGAACACGCATACCAAATATTTTTCCATTATATATCTGTAAGCTGAAAAATAAAATTATGTGGTCTTTCATATTTACTGTAGCTATGAAAAGACTTCAAAACGAAAATAGTATCCTATAAGATACTAACTATCAATGTTCAGCAAGAATGAATGTCCATTTTCTGTTTTCTTCTATTGCTTTTCATGTGCTTACCCTTGAAATATTTAAATATACTCATTCTGTGAAAAGCAAACTGTTAAAAAAAGTTTTCAAACTGTTAAAAAAAGTTTTCAAAATTTTTACAGTACGTTATACATTATTAAAGATATTTGACATTAATAATTGTCACATAATCCTATTTATAGCTTATGTTCGGCAGTTAGTTCCGATGTAATTTTAAGAAACGTTTTTGCAATTTTTTTATATTTAAATATTATTCCTGGTAAAAGCATTTTCATGTAATTGATATTATTGTATATAAGTAAGATATCTGGGAAAACATTGTTTTAGTCAAGAAAAAAGGTTCTATAAGTGATCAAAATAATTAGTGAAAAACTTTTACTCTTTAGAAAGTGGAGCTTATTTTTGTAATACATAACAAAATTTTTTTATTAATTATCTAAATTCATAATAATATGCCTGCAGATAGTGAACAATTATTTATAGTATCGACTAAATTTTGTGCAGAGTGATAATAACGCCGTCCAGTAGAAGTTGAAATAATGGTTGCATTTAGGTTTAAAACATTACTTAAAAAATAATTTAACGAAATACTTATATTTATACATAAACCACATAATATTTAATAGAACTAACATAAGCAAATCTCTAAAATTGAAAAATTAGCTTTTGAGAAAAGATTTTAAAATAAAACATTTGATATATAAATATTTACAATTAATTTAAAGCTATAATTAATTAACTTGCAAAGCTACGCATGTTAAGATTTTATTACCTATTAAATATGAAAATGTGAAAACTTTGATGTATAATTAAATTTGTAAATGCTACATAGAATAGAAAATTTACTTTATTTCTTACTATTTTAAATTACATATTTTCTTGAAAAAAATTAGTTATCTGTCTTTATTTTTGACATAACAAATTTTCTGTTCTTGGGAATAATTAAGAAAGAAGTACAAGCTGACACTTTTCGCCTCACTGATAATAGAATCATATTTGTTATTTAATTAGCGCAAGAAAATCAATATTTATGAAGGAATTGCGAGATATTTCATTTTTCTAATCGATATAAACATGTTAAACTGCTGTGTATTTATTTGGAGCAAAGAAACAAAATGTTCCATTTACAAACAAATGATTGTTGAGTGTTCAATATTTGTTTTAATGGCAGGCTTGAAGGAATTCCAACCATTACACAAAAACTCGTGTAAATTTTAAGTATTTGATTTTCCTCTTTAAAAAGTAAACTTTAATTAAGGGTGCTATTTTGTGTTTCTGTTTATTTAAAGAAATGGAAAAAAAATTAAATATTATCTTTGGAGTTTTGTTATTAATTCATAGGAAATTATAAGGTACATCTTTAATAATATTGAAGGATAATTTCAATTTTATATATGTGCATGTAATTTTTACAGTATATTGAAAACAAGTTTCCAAAATCATTATTGCAACTTTTCCAAATAAAATCTTCAGCATATTAGATTTTTTTTAAAAATTTCATAATTTAATAATTTATCAATTGCCGCCCACCCTGTCTAGTGGTTAAATAGCTGACTATGAATAGGGAGGTCCTGGGTTCGAATCCCAGTTCGGGCGTGGATATACTTTCTCTCTCTCTTTCTCTCTCCTGTCTTTGTTCTTTCTTGGTATGAATGGTGAAATATCCTATAAACGGGTACCTATGGCATGTGTGTACTGAAAAAGTCGGACTCCACACGAAATTATGGTTCAGCTGGAAAAATGGAGCAGTCCACCCAATATTGCCAGCCTGGTTTGCACTCTTTAAAAAATATTTATGAATATGTTCATACTTTTTCTTTTGCTTTGCTTTTCTGGGTTTTTATTATAACATAAGAATGTGTTTTCCTATTTTAAAATTAAAGTAAAAGGTAAAATTTCAATTGAAAATGTAAGGAAACATTTAACTTACAATTTTCTGTTATTAACAATAACTACAAGTTGTTTGCAAAACTTAAGTACTTAAATAAAAAAAAATATTGCAGAAATTTTTACATCTGTAGCACTTATAACGAAAACATATACAACAAGCGTTCATAACTTTTGAAATAGTTGATGCAATAGCATTATAGACAAATATGCAGAAATTACACGTTTGAAAAGAAAATAAAAGTTCAATTTATTGAAGTTGATGACTGAAATTATCTTATCGCATTACGCTATCAATTGAGAAAAAGAATAAAAAATAATATCTATCTAGTATGATCACGCATGCATATTAATAAAACTGAAAATGCTTGATTCAAAAATGCAGAACTATGTCGTTTTTATTAACATCAAATATGGAGAAGAAAAGAATAAACAGACATATTACAAAAATGGAATAAACTATGAGAATTAAGGAAAGGAACTCAAATGCTTCTAAAATGTGAAAAATAAAGAGGTAAAACGATTTCAGATAAGCGAGGAATTATGTAAATGTTATATTTCAGAAGATAATTTTGAAAACGTAAGAGCAAAAGTAAAAACATTAAATTTTCCTTCATTTTTAGCGGAATATTTCAAATTTAATAACCCAAATGCCAAAAGAAAATCTGAGTTGTTTTCATAAAATTAGTAAAAAATATTGATACAAATATTACACACATATTTTTATACATGGATTCCTAAATTTACTTGGAAAATAAAATTATGAACATAGTATAGTAAGACAATTTAATTCTAGAATTATCGGTATTATTTTATAATTGTAAAATTAAAAGCATCATTTAGAAAATGTATTTTAAAAAAATTAAAAACAGAAATAATTTAAAATGCTGATCATTTTTTATTTGTTCATGATATTTTTAAAGAAAATCTATTGAAAAGTAAAAAATCTCGATTGACTTTAACGTACCCGAAAAAAGGAAATTTCAGATAGAAATTAAAAGAAAACAAACTCAATTGGAATTGTTTTGTTCTTTCCGAAATAAAGCTTCTAAGAAAATAATTCAAATAAGGATTACTTATTCATGTTTATCTACGCATACTTATTTCCCTTGCAAATTGAATAAATTTTTCTTCTCGGTTATTTGTTAAATCTGTAAAGAAGTATGAGAGAAACAGAAATAGGAAAAAAGCAAAAACTTCAAGATTGAAAATGAATTTAAGATTCAGAATTAGATTAAAATAAAGCTGACGATTCCGTTTAATTCAGTTAATCCTTTTTTGAGATTTTAGGGGCTTGTAAATGTTTGAATTCACGAACTAAAAATGACATTAATTACATGAGTTACATTTGTCTTACACAAACCATTTTGTTCCTTATATTATTTGTTGGAGATTAGAACGCTTAAAAACGAAGATAAAGAACGACTTTATTAAATCCTTCGTGTTAAAAGTGAAAAGAAATTGTACTTTAATATGAAAAATAAACTAAAGAAAAAAGGAAAAAGTAGTTAAGACAGCACTGATGTCTAGTTGTAAATAATTATATTCAAATGAGAGATTCAATAGATTTTTAAGGAATTATATTGAAAAAAAATATGCAAATGACAAATGAAAAAATTTTAAAATCTAGCGCAGTTTTATTATTTTTGAACAATAAATACAAGCAAAATTTATAACGATTATGCAAAAATTAGAATAAAGTTTTGTAAAATATAAATAAATAAACAGTTATTTAACTTATATATATATATATATATATATATATATATATATATATATATAT
>JAPDSC010161626.1:0-21637 GCA_026290005.1 Latrodectus geometricus | reverse complement strand
ATAGATCACAAACTTGGGGGATGAACTTGTAGCAAATTCTTATTTCCTGACATAGTATTTTATAGAAACAATTGGAAAAAGTTTAGTTTTTTGTATATTTCGGTAGACAACTTACCCTTTCTTCCTGAGGAAATACCAGGCTTTGTCCAAGTGGCCACCACTGCATCCCCTTTGTCCCCTCTTCTGGCAGGAAAGCAAATGTTGTGGAGATAGCTCTTTACGTTCCATTCCCAGGGACTCGATTGCTAACCGGTCAGAAGCAAGTGCTATGTTGGGGAAAAAATGAGACAATATTAAGGCAGCAGTCTTACACCTGTAATTAGTTTGCAACTTGTAAAAAATTTACTTTCAATGCTGCGATTTCTTGTCAAAAAAATATTACCTTTGAAATTCCAAAAAAAACGAGGCTTTAATTTATTCGAAAATTTTAGAACAAGACTATATAAACTGATATCGAAGAAAGAAATATCCCACAACTAAATGCAGTAAAAAAAACTTAATTTTAATTACATAATTGGTATTCCAAACACATTAGTAACTTCAAATTTGGTACTGTTTTATTCTATCATTTAGAACGTACTATTCATTTTAAATGCAAAAGTTTATTCATACGCGTCCTTAAATTCGCCTATTCTGTAGTCTGATTTAATCATTTAAAAGAGTATGATTTTAGAAACGTAATAAAAATGTTTTTATTCACGATTCAGTGATTACTGAATGTCAACAGTTGCATGTAAAAATGAGAAATAATATGATACATATACTTCGGAGGAGCACTAAGCTATCATGAGGATCTTGATATTCACAAAAGGAAATCAGTATTTTTTAGATTTTAGTACTTCATGGTAACATATTCATTGATTTCGAACATTAATCATATCATAGACATTATTCAAATGTACAGTAAAGTCTTATAAGCAAAAGACAAGCATTAAGAACAGAACGTAAGTTTTCCTTTCAGAAACTTTATAAAACTCTTATTAAATCTATGTTTGTGCCATTAATAAAACATATCTAACTGAAGGCTTCGGTAGCCTTGTTGGTTAGGTCATCAGTCTCGCAATCGCAAGGTTTTGGGTTCGATTCCCCGCCGACTAATGACCATCTTGCTCACTAATGGCGACTGGGACATGTAAAATATGTAGTGGTCGCAATGTCCGTCATGTTCCCATTCCAAATTAATACCTTTGGGGGTAGTAGGTAGTACTCTCGGGTCTTCCTTGGCTTACTATCTCTAAATTCGAAAATCTGGATGGTGCTGCCATCTATGAGCCTAGTCGTACTTTCACCCTCTTGAGAGAGTGCTCTGTTCAAAAACGGAAGGCACTCTTTCTGACTTCATTCCTCTTGTCATAGACGGGTCAGGCCTTGGCTCCGCCAAGTGTGACATAAGTAACAACAACATATTTGACAATGAAAGAATCTTCTCTGTCTTTAAATTTTGTTTTATCAGATTTTAACTGCAAAATAGTTACCTATTTTATATAAATCTTCGAACAAAAAGTAGAAATTTCTATTTTACAACTCAATTAATCGTGTATTTACTGTACCCCTATTGACAAAGAGTGAAAGAGTAAGAATAAAGTCTTAAATTTTGTTCGAACATGTAGAGTATAAATTAAAATAAGATTTTCCTCACCTGTGGTTGAGAAAGCCCAAGAAGAAGCGCAATCCCCTTGATCTCGGATCGGGGTGATCATGTTCCTCCATTTCTGCCGCGAGTCGAATGATTCCGGGAGTGGTCCGTTTGGAATCTGGTGAATCTCCGTCATTTCCATCGTCTGCAGAAAATAAAATGAATTTTCAAATATCAAATATGAACAGATTTCGATTTCAATAATTATTATTGAAATTCATGGAGACATTATTCAACAAGAGAAATAGTCAGAAAAATCAATGACAAGAAATTTTATGAATAAATGAATTATATATTTGATAGTGGCATATAGGATACCTAAATATAAAACAGTTAAAGTTTTTTTTTTAAAGATTTTTACTTTCCAGTTGAATTTCTCAGTTATTGCGTATAATATTGACTTAACACAAGAGGAAACCCAAAAAAATTTTATACACTTCGACAGATTTGCATACAAATGCCAAAATCACACAATCCTTTTTTTTTTTTTTTTTTGCTTAATATAGTAGGATTCAAATGCAGAATCTTTCATCCTGAAAAACATTGTCTTACTAGAAAAAGAGGATCCCAGAGTTCTACCGATTAAATTCGTCATTCTCAAAATTGATTATCTCAAATAAGGATATACATTTCGTTAATATTACCATATTTTCCTGCATATAATCCACAGCGGCTTATTATCCGCACAACTTTTTTTTCTAGGAGAAGAAAAAAAAAGAATTGTATAATCCGCGACAATTTTTTTCGGTGAATAGTCGAAAATATATGCTGTATATGATATGAGCGTCACATAATATAAAAAAATGCATAGTATAATTGAAAATATAATAAATTGTACAGAAAAACACATTTAATATGAAAAAGATCTCTTTGGATCGCAAAGTGTGATACATTAAATTGAAAGCATGAGATCGATCAAGAGTGATAATTCCGAGAAGATTCCAGTAAAACTGTTCGATTTTTAGTTTCTTATAACTTTTAAAACGATGTTAGACACATTTTAAAAGTAAAATACATTTGCTTTGTTAGTAATTTAAATGAAAGAAATGGATTGTTTTCGAACTGCGTATTTTATACATTTTTCTTTTGTACTACGCAGGCTTTGTTTGTCACTTCACATTAATATGTTTGTGGCAATTTTTTTTTATTTGCTTTAGCTATATTTGATTTAAAATCTGGTGTGTAAGTTAAAAGTTTTCGCTTCCATATGATGATATACGAATAGGAATATTTTCAGAACAAAACGGCTCACGTCAAGACGAAATGCGCTAGCGAATTGCAACTGTAATATCTTTCCGAAGAACTGAATTCGTTCTTGAACTTAATTGGATGAAGTTGATTATAGATAAAATAAGTCAGCCTTGTCGTGGCGCCGTTATTTATCTTATGAAACAGTACTTTTCTCAAAACTTTCTTGTAAGCTATACTGAGGGGAAATGTTTTTTATCAGATTACCCCAGGCGGGATATAATGCGCACACGGAAATTCGAAGCTTTTTTCAACACATAAACCTCGGATTATATACAAGAAAATATGGTAATTAAAAATATTAATTTTTGCAAAGAACTAGTTTTAACAAGGACATGTAACAAACTTATTCCAAAAGTGCTTATATTACTGTAAAGTAATTAAACCACAAATTACAATTTAAAAAGGATTCCGAACAAAAGAAGAAATATCCACTTACTAAAATAAAAATCGACCTGTGAATAGTTGAATTGAAGACTAAGAGTCTATTTGAAAAAACGAGAGTAAAGAAACTTTTACTGCAGGTTATTTCAAATAATGTCCTAATCTTGTATACAAAGTTATTCTTGTATTCATAATAATGAAATTGAATTTGGTTAATGAAATGACATTAAGTTGGTTTAACTTTAAGATAAGAGGACTCAAGGTTAAGATAGAATATTATTTGATGATGGCTCCATTTATGATTTTAGAAAACGTTGATTCTGGTGTCAATGCTGAATGACACGCAAATCACCAAGTTAAAGATTTTCTTTTAAAATGTTTTTTTTTTCAATTGAATCAAAAATCATGAATTTGTTTGATAATATCTGGAAAATAACATGGGTTGCTTTATTCTCTAAGGTCACTATTTGTACAAGAAGGTTAATTCGACCAAGATATATATAAAATGGTTTACTAAGCATTACGGTTTGGTTTAGTTTCTTTGTCACTAAGAGTTTATTTTTTGCTCAAGAGAGTCCATAAAGCCTGGACCTATGGTTCAAAGTGAATTTTGAACAACTACAAGCATTCATGGGACTCGAATTCATGAGCTACTGAATCAAAAACCAGAGTTATCGTTTGACAGCAGCTTTGTTCCGAAGCATTTCGAGTATCCACGATGAAGGTGGGAATGGAACACAAGACCTATTGAGCTGAAGAAAGATGTTTTTAGGAGGAGTTTCTTCGGATACTCTCAGAAATAAAATCGACACTTCCACACACTATTCAATAACTGTCACTTTTTTGTACTGCAAAAGTGTGAGAGGTATTCGTGATGCCTAATCACCATTTTATGTTTGACAAACAATTGTTGTTGTTTCTGATGATACTTGGCAACGCCAAGCCCGCCCGTCCAAGACTAGGCGAATGAAGTCAGAGAGAGATTGTCTTCCGTTTTAGAATAGAGCACCCTCATACAAAGGTGGAAGTACGATTTTTGGCTCATAGATGGCAGCACCACCTGAATCTTCCAGTTTAGAGATTGAAACCAGTGAAGACCCAAAACCTGGCTCCAACCACCCCCAGAGGTATTAATTTGTAATAGGAACATGGAGGACATTGCGACCTGACATATATTACGTTCCCCAGTCACCATTAGTGAACACGACGGATCTTCGGCTAAGCCGGGATTCGAATTCACCACCTTTTGGTAACGAGAATGATGCCCTAACCAACCAGGCCACCACGGCTCTTGACATACGAGTTACAAATATAAATTCTGAAATGATGTTTCTTAGATAAAATTTACTGATAATTATAGAGTTATATCGGTATGCAGTATGTATATTTTTTATTTAACTGAATCTATATAAATCTTTTAAGATATAGTCATCAGAAATTTCAACAGATTTAAAGAAATGTGAAGATTTTCTGATTTTTGAATGCTGCTTGTTTTCAATGTATTTTCCCAACATATAAATACTTAAAACGCACATTGTGAAATAAATACATACCGTTCGAGAGGGTTTAAATGTTCCAAGACGGTGTCTGATTCCATTTTCTAAAGTTTTTCCCCAAAAGAATGAATAATTACTGGCTCTCCATCTAAAACATGCATATCAATATTAGTAATATACTTATTATATCAAGTTAACTGTTAATGATATTTATTTACAACGGTATTTTAATGAGATAAAGTTTCATTCACTAACAAACTTAAAATATTAGTATTGATGAACGTCTACATTTAAATCTTATTCATAAAATTATTTTAAATATCCATTTGTTTCAAATAATCACATAGAAACACGTTTTGGACATGTAATAGCGAAGAAATGAAAATTTACTTAAAAGGTAGATATTTTGGCAAGTATTGAAATTATGCCAAAAAATGATTATAATAATTTAAACTAATTAAAGGTACACTCTAATTGCTTTATGATTTGAAAACTGAACTTTTAATTAAAAAAGAACTATTATGATACGTATTTATATACGAATATTTCATCTTGGGATGTAGATAGCTCGATAACTAACAAAAAATTTATAAACTCGGTGACATGCCAGCTAATAGGAAGTCAAAGACCGACAGGATCATATGTTATTTGCTCGAAAACAGTGGGATACGAAGCATAATTTCTGGTTAGATTGACATCCCGGTAGATATACATCTAAAAAGGAAACAACTATCTATTCTGTCATACAAGGATGCCTAGTATTGGACTCGGAACCCTCTCCACTGTGATAAGTTATGATGAATTCAATATTTGTAAATATTTGAATACTTCCATTGATAGAAAAAAACTTGGAAAATTTCTCAGTAAAAAAATAAAACTAATTTTGTATGGGATTACTATAATTTCACTAATAGTTAACCTATTTGCATAGTTATGATAGTTTTTAAAACAGAAAATCTAAATAGAAAACTATTATGTAATATATAAAGTAATCAATTAATCAGGTATTTTGAATTGTTGATTGCTTTACCTGTACAAGTATACGCAAAAAACTATATTATATTTTAATGTTACTTAAATATCTATAGCTTTTCGTATTGCATTTTATCATTAACTTACATTTTCAGTTTAGTTATAATAACGAAATACAATTCCATTTGCCGAGACCTACTTCATTGGGTTTTTTTCTCTTTTGCATTCTTTATATTTCAAGACATTTCAATAGAGAAGTCCTTAAAAGGAATGTAAGCGAAACAATGGAATTCCTTTCTGTTTATCAATTTTTATATCGGATGGAACAACTACATGAAGCCAATCGCTCATAGTTTTGACCCGCATTAAGTGACGAGTTCGTCCCATTTGCACATATACATTCTTTTCCTAACTTTAATACCACACCACCGGAAATTTGGCTAATTTTTAATAGACAGTCTTTCAGTAGACAGTCTTCAATTAGGTCAGATATCATATTCTCTACCTTGCAAACAGATACTGGTATGAGACATTTCGATGCCAAGTTACTTGGATATGGACACTTTTATTTACACATGTTGGAGAGAACATACTTTGACAATAACGTCACCGTTATTACGTTGTAGTAAAAGCATGTTCGTTGTAAACACCAGAGATAATTTTAGAATTTCAAAGGAATTTAACTCTTTGGCAACTGTGAAAGAGATTGGTTCTTCCCTCAGCGGAACCTGGAACTATGCAGTACCAAAGAAAATCAAGTAATTTTATAATTGGGGAATAATATGGGAGCTGTAAATAGGATTCGTGAAGAGCTATAAAGTCCTTTATGACAAATGTAAATTCTCAAAATAAGTTGGAATCACCTGGTGAGGGGCTAGATGCATTCGGAGAATTTGTTGACTCTTCACCCTTTCTGATTTTAATCGGTGGTGTGGCTGAAAATATGAGTCGAATAGGGACCTCAGAAGAAGGTTCTAGAAGTTACTGGAGTGCCAGATGCTGGGGAGAAGCTGGTTTATTAAGGTTGGTTGGTTGGGTTTTATGGTGCAAGGTCCAAAAAGGACAAGCTGCGCCAACTGGTTTATAAAGAACAGGCCTGTTGGGGGCAGGGAGAGATCTTCGAGCTACGTATGCTTTTCCGAGAGACTGCTCCCGAGAAAGTCCCCGAGCGGACAAATCTAAGCGACCGAAAGAGAAGAGTGAGCGGATTTTAGCTCCTGCGGACGGAGACTGACATCAGACCTCGAGTCTTTAGTACTCTCCGGAGAGGATCATCAACTTTATAGCGTGACCTCCCGAGATTGTTTTCCGAGTACAGAATTAAGGAGTCAGTTTCCTAGTACCTGCTAGAATTTGAGGAATTCATCAGTTTTTCTGGAAACTACAATTTATGAAAGTTCCTTGTAAATTATCCTGTAAATTTGCAAATAAATATTTAGTCAAGAATATTAAATTGCGTGAACCTGATTCATTAGGGGCTCTTGACTACCTATAGTTCAGCCTACTCAGAATGAAAACGCTACAATACATTAAAAAATTATTTTTTGGCCACTGTAAATTGTATTTTTGTTTTTTTTCATAAGATTGAATATTAGACAACGAGAGATTATATATACATACAAATTTTTAAAATTGTATTTACATTCGTAACTGTAATCGTAAGCGTTATGTATGAAAATTATAATATGGTCGCCTCTATTAAGAACCATGAAAAACATTAATAGTTACTAATAGGCATGCTCATATTTATAAAACTTTTTTTTTAAAAATGCTCATTATAAAATCACATTGGCTACTATTTTCAAAAAATATGTTTATTTACACTGTCACAAAACCCTTAATATTTCAGTAATGACTCATGCGTCAACACCTTCCTCCGGAAGTGGCGAAGGGGGCATCGACAGACGTATACAACGATTTATCTGCTTCCTTCAGAAGCATTGCATCACTTACCCTTGGCGTGCATCGTTGATGGCTGTAACGAATTCCTGCCTCACGAGGCACACGTTCTGCTCACACACGAAGTCAAAAACAGTGCCGTTCTTCTGCTGGCAGGTGCTGCAAAAGAAAGCGATTGCAAATAAATCCATTCGTATGTCATCACTTTATCTAGTTCCAAAAACATTCAATATTTAATAACTAGTAAATACAAAAGAATACATTTAGTGTGCAATACCAATAGAAGTGTCTTCCGAAATATTAAAACTAATACAGCTATAAATAATAGAATTCCTTGTATCGTTACTTTGTGACAATAATCACTAATATCCTCAATGTTAGTCATTATTTTACGACAATTGTTTGCAGACGAATAAGAACATTGCAAACTGGACACAAATGCATATTTGTTAGGTTGAAAAACAGAAACAAATGGAATATTTCACTGGTGCTGATGCAGCTCGAAAACATTTAGGATTTCAAATAGATTTACTGAAAAGGTTTTAGATCTGGGAATATTAATATCATGTGAGGAAAATCATGCTAACATGTGATTTCAGATGCTGGCAGAAAATGCTTTTCACGTTGCAGTGTCGATGTATATACCGTTGCTCTACTTTCAAAATAGCTCAAATGTTATTAAGCTTTTAGAAAATGTTAGAATTTGCTTAATATTTTCATGATCGTATGTTTATATAATTATATGACAAGAGAGATTTCAGTAAACATTAAATAACTGTCATGCTTCACAAACCGTAATTTTTCATAATTTCATTTAATAATAGTGCTTTGTGTTTATTTTACTATTTTAAAACCATGAGCTTTACACTTAAGATTAAAAACTAATGTACTAGATTCTAAGATCAAATCCTTCTGTGATATGTCAGATTTAGTTTTGGTTCGATTTGGTCCATGTTCACTTTTTGCACACAATGACTAACTAGATTGGAACTAATAGTATTAAGTAGATTCCGAACCATAACTAACATCCAGACCCGAGAAGGGAATAGATCCATGGTTGTTAGTTAGTTGCTCAAATATCATTTTTTATACATGAGAATTCATTAGACAAGGAGTTGCGGCTCAAAAAAGGTTCCGGAACATTACGAACATACATGCTCAAAGTGGGATTCGAAGTCACAAACTATTTTACCAAGGGCTAGAGCGCTAATCATATAAATGAACATAAATTTTATAAAATAGTTGATTATTTCAAGATGGTTATTCATTAGAAATAGGTATCTGAAATTTTTTAAAACCACTATCCTTTTTTAGAAAGATTGCCGGTTATCCTCTCTCGTTACACATTGCTTGGATCACTATCGATGATAAGCTTTCCTGCAATACATGGTGGATAGTATAAAACCTTATGATAGTCTTCAGCCTTTATTTTGCCAGCTACGTGTAGTCAAAGAACATTTTAAATTCAAATTCATGTCAAATAACTTTAGCCAAGGCCTAAAAAATTACAAAAACAATGAAAAATGAAAAAAACATGAAATTTTTAGGTGGTCAGCATGGTCTACTGATGGAACACTGCTCTTTAGAGCGAAGGGTACTAGGTTTGATCCTAGCAGCTGATGAATGAGATGAATGTTGCGCTTCTGCCTTCTACGCGCACATTTGTCGGGATAGCTGCTTAGATACGTAAATACATCCTCATACATATGAAAAGTCCTCCAGGAGAGCAACTTGCACGATGGGTATTAAAATTCTTTACAACTTTAAGCCACTACATAGGGCCGCGGTGACCTGGTTGGTTAGGGGGTCGTCCTCGTAACCGAAAGGTAGTAAGTTCGAATCTCAGCTTATCCGAAGATCCGTGGTGTTCACTAAAGGCAAATGGGAACGTAAAATATGTTGTGCTCGCAATGTCCTCCATGTTCCCATTCCAAACTAATACCTCTCTGGGGATTTAGGAGTCATCCATGGGTCTTCTCTAGCGTCCTATATCCTAAATTGGAAGACCCAGATGGTGCTGCCATCTATGAGCAAAAGTCGTACTTCTCCCCTCGTAGGGGGGTGCTTTGTTCAAAAACGGAAGACGCTCTTTCTGACTTCATTCGCCCAGTCCCTGAAGGGCGGGCTTATTTCGCCAAGTATCATAAGTAACAACAAGCCACTACATGGTATCAAAAACATTAAATTAAATCTACTAATGTTTCAATATTAAAATTGAAAGAACTCTCTTTCATCAACAAATAATCCATTGACTTATAAATAATTTTAAGGGAACACTAAGAAATCAAAATAACAGCACCGCTAGAAATAGCAGATTAATCCTTTGAGAGAGAAATGTCTCAAGACATAGATACTAATATAAAAGCAGTAATATAAGAACATCAACTAAGCAAAAATATAATTGTTTTGACAATGCTTAGCAGATAGTTTAACAACAGAAAGCTGTTAAGAACATTTGAATATCTGTTAAGAACATATTGCGTATTACCATCGAAATGGAGTTTTTATAAAGAGAGAACCGTATTTATGTGTCTTAACAAAATAAATATGAATTCCTAAAAACACATATCGCTAACTGATTACAAAAACCAGTAATGCAACATACTTTTATTCAATAGTGGTCAGATTTAATTCTTGCATTTCTACTTCGAAGAGTACGGTATTATTGTAAAACGGTGAGCCAGACAGTTGTATTGATAAATGTTTGTAAGCAAGTATCTTATGAATGGTATTTATTATCAAGAGATAACTACTATCATGAATATCTTATGAGCAATATCTACTGCTATGAAATTTAATTTTAATATCATAATTACTTTGAATAGAAGTTCCCGAAAAACTATATGAAATTTGGCGAAAACCCCACTAGTGACTCTCTTTCTTGAATTATTTTTACATTTTTCATTGTTTTTTTTATTCATAAAATCCTTTGAAATTTGAATTTTAAAGTACATGATTCCAATAAATATTTTCTTCAGTGATTTTGATTTAAATTGACAGCATCATAATGTGATAGTATAATAGTTTGCAAATAAATAATTTCATCATTTCATTTAAATATTTTATTCCAAAAATATATTCGTGATTCTATTTTTTGTCGAATGAAAAAACTTATCACACAAATATACCATTATTTAAAAAAAAATTATAATTCACGCCTTCATATGAAGGGATATTTAAAACGATTCAAAAATGATTTATTTTTTACTCGACACGTAATGCATCTTTAAGTAAATTTTAATATTGAAATCTAAAGTTCAAACACATTTTTTGCGTGACAACTTCTATTGATTTTAGATGACAGTTTTGAGAACTGTTCTAAAATTATTTCACCTTAAGAAATTTCAAATTGATGAGTAATTAATTTGTAGAACGCCCACATAGTTATTAATCAATAAAAGAATAATCTTAAGCAACGTATAATTTCAGATGTTATGGGAGAACATCTAATTTAATTGTACTTGAACTTCAGCCTTTAAGTTAAAGGTTGATTAAGTATAATTAAAGGCCAAGTAGTTTACTCGCCCTTTAATTTACGTGCCCCCTTAATAAGACAAGTCTGCGGGTATGCGTCTCAGTCTAAATAAGACCGATGACTATAACAAATTCAAGATATTAAACAATTTAAGGCAAGTAAATATAGCTTTTGCTTTATCTTTACACACTGCCTAAAAGAAAATATAGCTGTTATTTAATCATTAAATATTTTCATATTAACTGGACTTACACGTCAAATGCTTTAGATATTTCCATAAAATCAATTATTGAATAAAGTAGATTTTTTAAATTATATTTTATTCATTAGTTTAAAAAGTATTGTCAAATTAAAAAATATATAAATTAGCAGTTTAAAGTATATTGCTTGGTTGGTTGGGTTTTATGACGCAAGGTCCAAAAAGGACAAGCTGCGCCAACAAAGTATATTGGGTTCGACATTAACTTTCGAAACTGTGTAAATAGACAATTTTTTTTCCAAAATTAGAACCTGATTTTTTTTTTCCGAGTGCCAGTTAGGTTGGCAAAATGGGGTGCTCCGCTTCACTTTTCTAACGGAACCATTATTTGGTGTGAAGTCCAACTTTCTCAACACACACATGCCATACGCAACCGTTTTTTAGGGTAGGCAATCATTCGTGCTCCATTCACACAAGTAAAGGACAAAGACAGGCGAGCGAGAAAGTACATCCATGTCCGAACCGGGATTCAACCCCAGGAACTCCCTATCCGCAATCAAGTACGTTGACCACTAGACAGAGTGAGCGGCAACCTGCCTTTTATCTTAAAGTAATGCGCAATTTCTTAATTTAATATCAGAAATTTCTTCAATGCATTTTTAGAAAAGTTATCGTTCTTTTAAAGATTCACCAGCAAACCTCGATTCTTCAGTAACAGAAATCTTCTTTGAAAAATTCTTTATTTATCTTATGCTCGTTATCGGCATCTCTGCCTTTAGTTAACGAGCAGTCAAATAAAGTGATGAGCATAAAAAAAATTTAAATATAGTTCGCAGATTTGTCTTTAAGAAACTTTGAAACAATGGGGCAATACCTGAAGTGGTCACTATCCATGTTCCCCTGGTGACAAAGAGGGCAACAAGCCGAATCCTTTACTCCAATAAGACGTAAGTGATTTCGCAAATAATCATATCCAGTAAGGAAATTAAGGCAAGCAACTCCCACACATCGAGGCAGGGAACTGGAGATTTTATTACTTTTGTTGAGCAACATAGTCCACCCCCTTTCCCACAGTTACATCATTATACATGGAGGCTTTATTATTTAATTTAAATTATTCTTTTGATATTACGCAGAGAAGAATCAGGTTGTGACATAAGAGATCCCGTTTTTTTCTTCATTTTTTTTTAATTCAAAATATAATATCCAACGAATTCATGTTTATGGATTTGAACACCTTTTAATGATATCATTTTTATCTGCAACACCTTATATTTTTAATATTTAAAGTTTTTTTTCTTTCGTATAGCAAATTTTTATCGCTTTTGACTAATGTTTCCTTTAAAATGATTCGTAAAGATAATTTTGACCAATAGTTCATTAAAAAATCTGATAATTTATTTTTAAATGTACATTTATCTAATCAATAGGGTTGATTCATCAATATAATGTATGCATTTCTGCCTTAAATTAAACCATGAATATTATTCCAAAACAATATTATGCATATATAGTTATATTATATAACAATATTTTATTGTTTTTTTTTCTCTTTAAGTAATGAATTTGAGATTTATAACTCGTTAATGTAATTTTGTGAGTAATAAATTAATAGTATATATATGAATAGGTGAGTTATTTATTTACTAAAAACATTATGCATCCTTCGCATTGTTCATTTATTTTATTAATAAGACAAATATAGGGAATTTAAACAACCATATATAAACCAAATATAAATTTATACGCACAACATATGTTAACTACTCACAAAACCAACATTTGATCATTTCATTAACCTTTTATTTTCATTCATAGTAATAAGGCAATGAAAAAGACTATATAATTACAAATTAATTTCCTGTATGCATATTTTATTGTTTCTTTATTGCCATAAAGACATTGTCGTTGCCAAATTAGCCAAGATAGAATTGTTTTAAAAGAAAAATAGCACATCTATTTAAACATATATTAACTAGTTATAAGGGCAACACTTAACCAATTCATTTATCTTTCAACATACAAACATGTAATAGCTCTTAGAATTTTTATGGCATGAAAACGACAGAAGAAAATTGTTTACAGTTTATTCCGGACAAATAATTTACAAGAAAATTTAGTGTTTTTTCGCAGTCTATGTGAGTAGTGGTACTTTTCTGGATCACGAACAACTTTTAATTTGTCTCGTGACCACTTGCAACGATGGTCGAGGGTTGAGCAAGTGTATTTTTAAGTATGAAGAATATAAAAATTAGGGATCTACCGATCGATCGTGGTCTCCTTAATACCCACAATTCTGCAATGAAGATCAGTCTTGACTATATTGGTAGCAATAAATGCATTTTAAATAAATTTGAAATACTCTATCCATACTCTAATTTGTAACATTTATATTTACACGTATAGTACATACATACATGATCTACCGATTGGTCTCTGAATACTTGCAATGAAAACTGGGCTTGTATTGTTTCCTGGAACTGATCAAGTGAAGTTATTTATCCCGTTATTTGCTGTTAAGTTTATTATATAAATTATATATTTATAAAGGAAATGTTTCATGAATTATTATATATTCCTAAACAAGCGTAAAAAAACTATAGTCACGATAGCTATACACTTTAAAAGCAAGCAGTCCAATGTATTTCAATATGATTGTAGTGCGCTCTAAGTTTATTGAAGCAAAAGCAAAATAATTCCATCTAACAAAGTTAGTTTAATATTACCGTATTTTCCTGTATATAATCAGCAGCAGTATAATATCCGCAATACCCTTTTTTTATTCAAAACTCTCTTATAAGCTTTTCTGAAAGATTTTTTTTTTTTTTTTTTTTTTTTAAATCTATCTATTACATTATCTACTACGGCGTATGATACGCTACGCACAACGAAATTCTGAGCTTTTTAGACACATAATTCGCGGATTATATACAGGAAAATACTGTATATCAAATATCAAGTAATTCGATTAAATTCTGCAAATATGTAAATAAATAGAATAAGGCTTTAATTTTTACAATTGTTATCTTTTAATTTAACTACACTCTCATTTCTAAATTGCTTAGGCTTTTTTTCCATTCTTAACACTTCTTTTCGCGTACGAGTATAATATTCTGACTTTCATCAGAATTAATTCATATCAAAATTAAGATTTATCAGGTCTTACTATGGAAAAACTTAGATGTCATTATTCTAATGTAATATTTGCTAGATATTCGTAGGAAAGATTACAAGTTCACATTATTCGATTTCGTTTTAAAATTTATGAATTAAATTCTTTAAATATGAAAATTGAAATCCAGAGAGAAAAGTGTTATCTTAAATTAACTCCTTATTTTCCTGCATCAACAAGTGGATTATACACATGTATATAAGCGAATAAAGTTAGCTCAAAGGAGTACTTTATATGCATATAAGGTATTAATAATATGTATACCATGCATATACTTCCTGATAAAATCCTAATACCTAGGACGTTTGGCGTGGTTTTTAATTAAGTTACCACCAGTATAGGTTTTTCGCCAACTGAACTTCAAAGGCCGAAATTCACAATTTATCATAATTTTTAATATTTAGAATAAAATTCTTAATTGAATCTTCGGAACAGAGTTTTAAAAGATATTTTCAAACGGAATTTCAAAGGAAATTTTCAAATAAAATTCTAAAAGAAAGTTTCAGGACTTTGTAAAAAAAAATTTTACTCTAAAGAAATATAACTTAAAAAATTGTTCAAACAGAATTTTAAACTAACTTTAAAAGCTTTAAAAATAGAACATTTTTTATTTTTTTCTGTAAGATGCAAAGGTCACCAAAACTATAATCAAATTCTCCGCACATTATAATTAATTCATCCAGCCCCAGAATCACAGATAACTGCTGCATATATAGAAACTAATCACTGTAAAATATTCATTTTGGCGCGTATCTATAGATTTAGCTTATTTGTCACATGCAGCAGGTAGTAGAATTTAGCGAGTTTATCAAGCCAAGAAAGCATTTTTATAAGGCAGGTCAATTGTTCACGATTCTTAAAACTTCACTAAAAATCTCAAACTGTTACATACACTTAAGCACTGGTCTGGTTATTAAACGCTTTTCCTTTCTGACTTCCATAAACGCGAATAAGAATTAATTCTTTCCGCTCAATTTGCCAAAATGAATCGGAGTTCTTAGCTTCTTCCTTCTTTAGATCACATATATAAGCTGTAGAAGTAATATATATCTTCTTATTTTGATTTACTGACATGCTTAGATCTTACGAAATTCCAATGAGATTCAAGTTCTCCTATTTTGATTTCTTTAGACGAGTAACATATTTACATTGTCTCATCATGACTTTCACTAATAAGAATAACATTGAGGTTAAACTTTTTTTTTCTGATTTCTTAAGACGAATAGATTTGTGTTTATAATCTAAACTTAAAACTATACACACAGATTTAGGTTTTCCAGTCTGACTACATTAAAAGAGAGATAATAGTGTTGTTGTTGTTACTTATGACACTGCGAAAACAAGTCTGCCTCTGGGATTGGGCTAATGAAGTCAGAAAGAATGCCATCCGTTGAACAGAGCACCCTTCTAAGAAGGCAGAAGTACGACTTTAGATTCACACGTGGCAGAACCATCTGGGTCTTCAAATTTAGAGATAGGAAGCCAGAGAAAATCGAAGAGCTGGTTCCTTAACACCCAAACAGGTAATAAATTTGGAATGGGAAAAGGAGGACATTGGGACCACGACATTTTTTATGTTCCCCAGTCACCATTAGTGAACACGATGGTCTTCATCCGGCCGGGAATCGATTCTATAGCGTGGCGATTGCAAGATCGAAGCCATAACCACGGCCCAGAGATAGATAAATATGCTATTGATTTTAAATTAAAATGTACTTATTTTTATAGAAAATATTTTGAATGGAATAAGTGATTTAGGCAATTCATGAAAAAATCGTATTTAACGAATTGTTGAAATTGTTATATGTTACTTTCATAAATGTTAATTTCACCGTAATTAAAAATGTCTGAAGGGCTAAATGTGGGTTATATAAAAGATTCTAATGGGTTGTTCAAATTACTAAAAATATCTTATAATTTATTATAAATATATTAAATTTCTGAAAATATCTTATATATAATTACTTGAAAATATCTTATAAACCGTGGTTGACACATACATTTTTAGGCGTTCAATTGATTTCAATTTATTGCTGAAAATACATTGAAGTCATTTGCCAGTCTAAAAATTTTAATGTCAATCAATTTATAAGATATTTTCAAAATTTTTAAACTATTTCAAAGCCAAAAATTACTTATAAATTTATAATTTTTATGAATAAATATTATGTTATATACACTATGTAATGCTTCGCTTAAAAAAAAAACAACATAAAATCATCACCTCATGTGATTATTATTAAAATATTGTTTGTATGAATTTACATACCATTTGTTGCAATTGATGCGAATAACATCTCCAATATTGTGGTATTTCCCTTGGTACAGGCATTCTGAAAAGATAAGAAAAAGAAGAGATTTAGAAAAAAAAGCGCAATAATAGAAAGTGAACAAACGTTTCGCCAATTATTAATTTAAGAAGCCAACTTCTCTTAATTACGAAATTAAAGTTATTCTCCGTAAAATGGATAAATGAAGTGTTTTAAACGGTGGCGACACACTTCTCCAAAGTTACGCAAGTCCAATCTATTTTTCTTTTCCACGTTCATTGAAAACACGCGACTATTTTTCTTTTTTTCCAACTGTTTTTCTCTTATAACTTACGATGACAGTCCCATTATCTTCCATTACAAAACCTCTGCTCGTCTCCACGCCAAAATTCCTTAAGTCGCTTTTAAAGAGTCCTATTACAACATGCCGCGCAAATAAGCTCTCATTTCCTTATTATTACGGCGCGCTCAATCGCTTTTTTTTATGAGCTTACATTATGTATCTCCATAGATGGGTGGGTGGGTGTTTATACCAGTGAGTATTTTAAATTTTAATGCTCCATATCGCTATAACTTTCTCGGCTAATTGTCTTGAAAGAAATTAGCAAAAGAGAAAAAGAGTAGAATGTTATAGCTGTTTATCATTCCAACTGATTTTCCCACGACAGTTTGTACGAATCATGTTTCTTTTTCTAATACACATTATCTTAACAACTACTTGTATACATAATTTGTTGTTTAAGTTTATGCTTATTTACCGATTGATTCGAATGAGGTTACTTAACCCTTTGATTAAAAACCATTCCTTTTCAATGTCAAGCAGGTCATTCAACTCTCTTTGAAACAAAACGTTGGTGTGTCAGTTGCACGATTTTGAGACGGTTTCAAAAGACGTAAGTGTTGTTACACTGACAGCAAATTATTTTAATCTTACAATTCAATACATTAATGATAAATTCTTTGTTGCATTTTGTAATAAAATAAATTGGTTCACCGTGGGTCAGCATTCTGCGGAATAGAAAATCCAAAACATTCGGAACTAAGAATCCAGTTCAACAATAAGATGAAACCAGATAGGCAACATATCTCTCTTGAAGAAAACGTTTGGGATTTGTTTAATTTGTGCTACGTTTGGACCTTTATCGCTAACAATTAAAAGATCATTCATGGAAGTCAATAAGTTATCGTAACTATTGGATATTATATGCATTTGGCCATTACGTAGCTTAAGACCACGAAATGACAGAAGGCATATAATATCCAATGCGTAAATTCTGGGAAGACTTTTCATAGTGTGCCGTATTCACTTGTTGCAAGGGCGGAAACCTGGAAAACTCTGAAGAACACATTCCGTCAGGCGTGTGAACTTAAGACAGAAGAGGGTGTCTTATTTGATTATGGCGTTCTTTCTCGTTATCGGAAGGTAGTTAGTTCGAATCGAAAACTAAATTCATCTTATTCATTAATGGCGTCTGGAGTACATTAAATAACGCTATGGTCGCAATGTCCTCCTTCTGAAATGATAATCTGGGGGTGTCAGGCCAAGTATTGAGGAGTCTTCTGCTTGGTCCTTGCTTCTAAATTACGGACACTTCCACCCGACTGCTTCTATCTAACTGGTACAAGGATGCATGCTGGTGAAAAAACAACTTAAGTGCTCCTGATCATCAACAGCATTTGAGATAGAGCCTGAGACTTCATGACCATAAATGTTTTACAGCAACTCAATTAGAGCCCTCACTTAACATTGTAGAGTTGAATATTAAACAGAATTATCTACAGAGTAATCCTAGATTGTCGACCAGAGTTAGCAGCTGATTGACTAATCGCTTTTCAACTGCTACCTCGGGTGTGGATGTGTGTAGTAGTTATAAATCCACTTCAATTTATAGATAATGATAGAATTCGTTCTTGTAGGCAAAAACTGACCGTTGAGCAGCAAATTATCCAAATCATGAATGGTGGAAGTTGTTTCTAATTTATTTCTTTGTATAAAATAAAACGGTTTGACTACTATTATAAACCCAATTTCGCCAATCCAAACTTTGTTCTAATTGTTCAGATTTTATTTGAATATAGCTTTATAACTTATCATTCATTTTATTTGTAAAGATCTTGCAACAAATTTTTAGGAAAAAAATAGCATCAATTTCACATAAACTCGTTAAAAAAATAAAATGCCAACTAATATTTGTTTTTTCTTAGTGAACAGCCTTACCATTTTAAGTTTCATAATAGCTTCCCTTTTGTTTTGTTATATATTTTGGATAAAAATTGATACAAATAAATAAACTCTAACCAAGTATAAAATTTATATACGTTAAGAAAAATCGCAAATATTTTTATCAAATCAAATGGTAAAACTAATATACAGTGTCACCTAATGCAATTAATTTACTTTTAGATTCTTTTCTTATACACATTTATTATTTATATTACACAACTCCTCGGGTAAATGAAAAATGCCCTTATTTTTTCATTAACTTGATGATTTTAATTGCCTGAAATGAGGGAGTCGCCCGCATACCAAAGGGGCCAGTATTCATCAAGTGATGGGCGTAATGTTTTTTGAGCCCACCTGTCGTATCATTATAATTACATAAAAAAAATCAAATTCACTCATCATTTCAGATAAAATAATGGAGGTACTTCATTTGAGGCTCATGACTGTTTAAGCAAGTTTGCTTATAAATTATCCTATTTTTTAATGCTGAATAATAAACAGCCCAACTGCTGAAAGCTGTTATAAGGTTTATTTCAAAATCTACCATTTTTCGTTAATTGGAAAAATTGGGTGGGTGCTTGGGAGTTTTCCCACTCTGATATATGCATGATGAAAGTAGAAATGACATTCACAGCATTCAATGAACATTCACGTCATTCATCAGTGCCTAGTTTAAAAAATGTGCATGTTGGCGATAAAAAACTCTGATAAATTCTTTTCTTTAGCTAACGTAATATTAATTCCAGTGTATTTATGAATCTCATATGCACAAAGAAATATATCAGTTAGTCGAAGGTACATCAAAAGGAAGAATTAGACGTACTTTCAGTTCTGACGTACCTTCGACTTCATGGGATATTTTGATGATCATCACTTGACACAATTTAGATAAAGGATGAAAGCTGTCTTCGCCTCTCTTGCATATTTAACGCTATAGCGATAGTTAAGATAAAACCTACTTATTAAAAAAATTTGTACGTAAAATTAATTTTTCTTTTGAAACGGATAAAAATTTTCCAGAGATAAAAGTATATAAATAGAAAAAAACAATGTATCTCATTGATAAGATTTTCACTCACATATATGTGGAAAAAAGCAAGGAAATATTGAAAACGAGTTAAATTCTTGAACATAAAACAATAAGTTCATAAAGATTCCAAGAACAACATAAAGACTGATATCTCAAACATAGTAAAAAAAATATATTAATCTTTTGTCATTCAAACGTTATCTGTTCTCCAAAAATTCACCTAATATTTTGATTGTCTAAATAAATCTGAAAACCCGATATCTTTTTTTCAACTCGTCAAATACAATTACTTTGCTTGCCTTATCCAAATAAACCTCAATTCTCGAGGTTGTTGGCATTCTAAAACAAGATTAGATATTTTCGAAGACAATCGCACCTGGAGGTGGCGCGATATATTTTTTTTCATTCCCGCATAAATGTTTTAAATATAATGTTTCATTTTTCACATTTATTATTTAAGAAAAGCAAGATAAGTTCATACATGAATAATGAAATGAAAATTATGCAAATTTTTTTAGGAAAATGAATGATGGAATCGATAGGCATTCGTGAAGGAGAAAGAAATTAAAATTGATTAAACCTGATTTAAAAAGCTTTATGTCAGGGGAAAATTTAATGTTTAATTTTATCTTTGAAGAATTTTTTTTTAGTCTATCTCTATTATTTGAAGGGAGATTAAAAAAAAACAAATCTCTCTTCCTCCCTTCAACTTAACGTAATTAGTATTAGCTATAATCCGTGAAAAAAACACCTGCATTTTAATTTTATTAATATGTTGCATACAGGTAATCAAACTTCCATAAGTCATCTTTACTTTCTTTTCTCACGCCTACACCATATAATGTATTTTAAGAATAATGTATCTGTTTTAATAGCTAGTCAAGTTCAGTTTATAAAAGCAGAAAAAGTTTCTTAAAAGAATTATGTTTTCCTAAATTATTTTTGAACCTTCCATTTCTCTATACAGAAAAAGCTGCTAAATACAGCCAGTTTTCCAGTAATTCTCAATCGAGATCCAGTGACGAGGTTGACTGCCGAGTTTTTTCCTACTTCCAACGACGCGCCAGCGGTGATAAGCCTTTGTTATCATCAGAGAAAATGAATGACGTACAGACCTATGACCTCCGAATAATGAGAACGACTATTTACAATCAAAAGTCTCATTGCGTGCTTTATTGTGATCGTTCTTCGCAGATTCTTCACCGAAGTATTCCATCTTTCCCTAATAGAAATGATATTTTTCATTATGAAATTTTGTACGAAATTTTTCAATATGATCTTTGGCCGGATTAGTCATCAAAAGCTAACATTCAAGCAGAAAACAATGCATTTTCCCATTAATCTTTCACATTCATAAATTCATTTTGATAGTATTAAGATCTTTAAATTATTAATTAAAAACGTTACTCTTAAATGTTAATTCTTAAAGTTTTTCCCCCATTTGAGCATACCAAACTAAATTGATCTTTAAAAAAATTATATCAAATTTCAAGGGAAATTATGAGCCTTGTAAATAATTTTCTGCCGAAAAATATAACAGAACGCTGAATATTTATAATTTAAAAACAAACTCTATATTTTTTATTATATATACATACATATATATATATATATATATATATACATACATAT
>JAPDSC010161622.1:0-11388 GCA_026290005.1 Latrodectus geometricus | reverse complement strand
AGAATTGCTTTTTCAGTTATTTTTGCAAGGGACGGCAGTAGGGAAATCGGCCTGTAGCTCCACGGCTGCTCCTTGCACTTGCCCTGTTTGTGGACCGGAAAGATCACTGCCCTCTTCCAGCTATCAGGAAAATGGTCAGTTTTTATAATTCCATTTATAATCTCCGTTAGATAGCAAATTGCTCTGATTGGTAACTGTTTAATAATTTTATTGGTAATTAAATCATGACCAGGGCTCTTTTTTGGCTTAAGATTTTTAATGGTCATTTCAAATTCAGATGCCGGTGTTTCAACAGGGAGTTGGTGAATAATATTTTTATTATAAAATTCAAAATTGCAAGTCAGTTTTGCAAATGAAGTTGTTTAACAGCCTTCCGGTGTTGTATGAGTATGCGCAACCCCAGTTATGGTGTTTCGCATTTAAGTCACCGCCAATTATTATTTTAAAGTTGACAGAGGCTAAGTTTTCTATATCCATATTAAGAAGAGAGAAATTGGGGGTAGGGGGAATATAAAATGACACGAGAGCAATATCAGAAGAATCGGCAAAATGTAATTTGACCATGGTTGCTTCAATGAAGTATAATTTTGGAGTGGGAAATTTAGTGTGTCTGATATTGTTTTTAATTATGATGGCCGTACCACCCTGATGGACAGAACGATCATTACGGTACATGGAGTAATTGGGAATATTAATTTTGTCAGAATTAATTAAATGAGTCTCCTGAAGGAGAATAACATCCGGGCTATTTTGATTAATGAACAATTTAAATTCGGCTAGTTTATTGTATAGCCCATTCGCGTTCCAAATCATAATTTTTAAATTTTCAAATTTTTTAATTCCCATTAGTATTATTGTTTATACTGAGGGCTTTTAACAGGAGACTATCTTTGTCTGTTGGATGGACTGTTTTCTCTAAAAGGGGCACAACTTGCAAGAGCGCTGGATATGCTTTGAAAATTATATTAATCTCTTTAAAGAGAGTCATAATGGCGTGTATGTTTTCGATAGGTCCTAATTCAGGAAGGGTGGGGGTGGGTTCGGTAGTGTTTGGGGTTTGTTTATTTACATTTGCTGCGGCAATCTGCGCGAAGGAAAGATTTTTAGTAACCATAGTGGTTGGTTTGACAGGGGTTTTAGCTAGTTTTTTATTTTTTTTACGGGATTTGCCGGGCAGCCAGCATAGGAGGCAGTATGAGAATTTCCGCAATTACAACATTTTGGAGTGTCAATTCTTTTGTGAGGGCACTTTTTAGAAGAATGCTTCTCACCACACTTAACGCAGTTGGGTTTTAGATGGCAACTGGCTGAGTTATGACCATAACCCTGACAATTGAAGCATTGAGTGGGTCTGTTATTAATATATTTTTCAATCTTTATTAAGAGTTGCATTACCTCTTTTACTTCATAAATTTTTTGTGCAGCTTCATTGGGATTTAAAGTGAATAAAAAGCAAGGGATTGGTTCTTTTACCCTGTGTTTTTTATAACTGCAACAGATGCTATGTCAAACCCTTTATTTGATAGATCTTCACTTATAAGCTCAGGCTGGGTGTTACTGGTAAGACCTTTTATTACTACCTTGACAGGCTTTTCGAGCTTATTCTTTATAACTAAGCATTCTATTTGATGGTCTAATAAAAACTTAGTTACTTTCCTGTGTATTTCAATGGTTTCGGGGAAAATCTTGAGGAATTCACCCGACAGTTTGGCTTTAAGATTTAAATCACAGTTATTTTTTAAGTCATTTAGTAAGATTGGGAAATTTGTTTTTATCTTAATTAGAATGGGTGGAACATTATTTTTGGGGATGGGGTTAGACAGAACCTCATTTTGGTCAGAATTACTTTTGCTTAGTAGCGAAAACTTATTTTGTGTAACCTTTTCTTGACTGGGGGTAATAATTTTAGCATTAGCAGTTTTTTTTGGCCTGATGTACCCTTCTTCATCACTCAAATTGGCGATAGCTCTTTTACCCTTAGTTGGGGTACTATTTAATCTGCCAGCACTACTGGTGCTTGGCAATTGCGAATAACTATATGCAATATTATCATTATTTTCAGCAATACAACTATTATTTTCAACATTAGCAGTATTATTTTCATTTGCACAATTATGAGAAAAATCAGTAACACTCATAGTAACATTATTTGCATGATTAATGGATGCATTTACAGAATTAGAAATAGCACTTGAACACATATTATCATTACAGTCATTTGAATTCTTTGCAACATTACATTCATTATTTAATTGATTTTTAGAATTATTTTTGTTACTATTAGTATTAAGAATTGGCCATTTTTTATTTTTAATATTTTTAGAAGATTTTTTACTATTAGAATTAGTTTTGGCCTTTGTATTAGGTTTTACATTTTTATTAAAAACACTATCAATATCCGTATCAGAATCAGAATTCATCACATATTTATTAATTTTAGAATCATCATGCCAGGAACAATTTGAAATCAAACAATAACCAAATTGGGAACACTTACTTCTCAGTTCTTGGCTGCATAGAAATGCATGTTGGTATAGTTGATTTACATAAATCCAGTGTTGATTGGCGTGATAATTCACGTCAACCGATTCCATTCCTTCCATAATTTTCTTATTAGTAGTTACTAGAATTTGTAGCTCACTTTTTTCCTTCAATTCTCGTAATGTGTTACACCTTTCCAATTTAGTAATCGGAACACTAGGATTAAGGCAGCTTAGCTGATCCATATTCGGGACATCACTTTTAATGGAAGCTTGTATCAGATCACTTAAATTCGGTGAATCATGGCTAGCACCCTGCACGTTAATTTCGTTAACCCTAACGGGCATTACACGTGGCACACTATTATCACAGATCACTTTCTGGCCCTGAGTAGGGGCTTTATGGCCAAACATGTCACAACTATCACCTAAATGTTTCTAGAGATGAAATTTTTCATTTCCTTTTCCAGTTTACTTTTAAAATAAAAATCTTGTAGTTTTCTTCTACATTTATGTGAGATAACATTTTAAATATCATTTATTTATCATTTATATATCATCATTATCACCATCCAGTGAGCGTTCGCCTTTCGGACGAACCCTCTCCCCCTCCTCTCTTAGCCATCAGACTCTTCCTACCTATTTCTTTTCCTTACTGTCCGATTTAATACATCAAGACGAAGAAGTAAAAGCAGCTTCGCTGCTGTGTATGCTTTGTTCCTCAACATGTTTAGAAGTTTAATGAATATGCGACTTCGTTTAATAGAAATCACTGATAACTGCTTTTATATGTTATCAGTGATTTGAGTTATATGCTTTAGCCTACCGAGTTTATCACGATCTACAATAAATTCTATAACTTAAGTAATTCTGGAATCCACATTTGTGACAGCAAGAAATCAATATGAATTAATTCATTTTCGCGGACCCATGGCCGTCCTCAGGATCACCCCCACAACTAAATAATTATCTCTCTTTCCCAAACTCTAATTTGACAGTGATAGCCCCCTCCCCTCCCGTTTTTTTACAAACATTTGTTTCTTTATATCCTGGAGTGGGCGGAACACTCGTCTTCGGCGACGATTGAAGGAGTCGCTAAAAAGTTTTCTAAACTACAACGGGCTTTTTACCCAACATTTAGGTCAATTACTTTATTTTCAATAAATTTTGGACTACTGGTCCATTTCCTTTGATTATGTTGATTTTGTATATATATCAGTGTCTTAATATCTGGTAACTACTTATGAGTCACCATAAGCACTCAAACTGGGAGTACTTATTCTTTTATTCATCGTTGTAACCATGCATAGATCTTTAAGTGTAATTTTAGGTTATACCCTTGTTATTAAAAGAGGTCAACGGCTCCCGCTGGACACCTCGTCAACACATCTTCGACTAAGGATTTTAATATGCTGTGTTCATGATATTATTATACATGTAGCGAAATTCATATTGGGAGGCAGTAATCGCATAAGCTATCTATATTCTTAAATTATATTGGGGTGTATTTGTTTTCATCCATAAGTTCGAGACTAGAATACAATTTGATAGAGCAATTCTAAAAATCTGATTATCAGTGTAATGCTTCAATTTTACATAAAACATTGGTAAATATGATTTAAGAAGTGTGCCATAAAGGTATTGCTTTTACAATAATTTGCATTCATTGAATAAAATATACTCTAATTTAAAGAGTCACTGTAACATTTAATAACGCATTTCAATCACGAGTTGATTCATTTTACATTTCGAATTTATATTCAGTACCGTTTACTTAATTATTGAACAATTTGTTAAGAAAAAAATTTGAATGATTAAAGGAAATTAGTGCTATGAGTATCTATGCTATTAAATTTTGGGTTTGAAAAATGCTCTTTAATATTCACTTTGGTATTCTAAATAATGAAGTTCGTATGTAAATACAGATTTAACAATATTGCTTTATACTTGTCAGCTCTTGTATTTATTCTAGTTTTTCTGATTTTTAGAATCTGTTCGGTGCTTAATAATGCAGGAAGCCATTATCGTTTCATGAAACGAGAAAAAACCTGCTTTCTACTAAATAAAGCTAATGGAATGGTTTCTCTAAGTATAAATTATTCAAAAAATATAATTATTATATTCACATAAATTAAAGTTTCTTGTATTAAAATTGTCATTTACTCATCTAGTTACATCATCATTGTTATTACTCAACTTGTACTAAATTTATTAACTATGATTTTAGATGAGTGTAATGACCGGAATTTTAAGTATTTATAATTTCAATGAAAAAGGTTATTGAAAGTATATTCACCTATTTGATGTCTGTTTAAATTTTTATACGCGCATGTTTAAATATTATTTTCATACCATATAAACATTGTAACAAAATTACCATAAAACATATACAAAGTTTATAAAGTATTTTGTGAAAACAATAATATTTTGGTTAAAAATTGTGTGAAATGAATTATTTTGTGTGAAAATGCTTCGGTTTCTGTGTGCAAATCTTTGTGTATTCCCTTTCCTCAGTCCCTCTCATAATTGTGTATTCTCTGATGGGTATCCGAATGTCATCTGTGTGTATCTGTATTATTTATTACCCGAACAGACTGAGCGAGAATACTCTTGTCAGGTCTTTTATAAAAGTCTAGATGGATTTATGAAAATATTTTATTGAAAGTTTTCATGAAATTATAATTTCCGCACAAGGCTCTATTCCTATGTGTATTACTAACATATATCGATTTTTGCAAAGATTTTAACTTAAAGATTCTATTTCAGACTTAGTGTAACACGCACTCTTTGTTTTATTCAGTTTAGCTGCTTATATGTATAATATGTTTATTCTACATTTTTTATTGTGTTTATATGTAATTTTCACCACATTTGTTTGTTTTTGTCTGTATGGTGTTTTTTTTTACTGGTCACACTTAGAATTTTCCCTGAATCGTGAAATAGTTTTTACTTCTCACTATAATATATGCAAATTTAAAACATACTCGATTTTCTGATTATATCAAAATATATAACTTTCGCTCTTGCCCAGTTATGCATATTAATTAATATAGTTGTATTGCTGAGTCTTGAACTTATGAAAAAGTTCAAGACTAATGAAAAGAAGTCTAAATTTATAATTTAAATTCTCAATCTGAGTGCATGATATTGGTATGTATTACGATGGTATTGGTGTATCTGTGACATTGGTTTTGGTATGTGGGAAACACTGGTATTAGTATTAGGTTGCACATATCTGAATGTATGTCAATAAATACATCCGTTTCATTTTCAGATTTGGAGCTTTGATTATATATTTTGAAAAACTTTGAATTTTGTTTTCTGTGTGTATGAGTTGTTAGAAAATCGTGTTCTCCATTTCCTTTCAATGTATGATAAACTTGCTAGAAATGCTGATTGATTGTAATATATGTATACGTTGTTTTAAACCTTTTTAGTGTTTGCTTTTCGTCTGAGAACCATTGTATTGGAACATTAATTCGATTACAATAAAACATACCTTTCGCACTTGCACAGTATTACATATTTACCAATATGTTTGCATTGTATATAGACTAATGAAAAGAAATATAAATATATTTCTCAGATTTAAATTCTCAAAATCTGAGAGCATGATATTGGTATGTACTACCATGGTATTGCTGTATCTGTGAAATTACTTTTGGTATGCGTGCAACATTGGTATTAGTAATATGTTGCACATATCTGAGTGTTTCTCAAATATATCCGTTTCTTTTTCAGATTAAATTGATTTTAGATTTTGAATTACATTCAATGTTATGTTTTCAGTTGGTTAATTGGGTTTTGTGCCGCAAGATCCAAAAATGGACAAGCTCCATTATGTTTTCAGTGTGTATGATATTGCTGTATCTATGACATTGGTTTCGGTATTTATGCTTGACTCGTATTAGTAATATTTTGCATATTGTTTTATGTCTATTTAGTTTTTGCTTAGATGGAAAAACTCATTTCTTCTGAGAACCATTTATCCACATGTTTTTTTTACTCCATTTTTGTATTATTTTCTATCAGGCTTTAGTATTTATCTGATTATGATTAAGGTTCAAATTTCTTTCAGTTTAAAGTAAATTTATCTAAACGGTAAGTGTAACATTTTGAGACTATGTAATTCTAATGCTATTGTTAATGATGTTGTATATATATTTATTGTGTTGTGGTTAGTCAAGGTTCCCATAGGTATCACTTCATTTGAAGGACTTCTCCACGACCACGCTTCAGCCGCTGTTAGAAAATAGAACGGATCGTCCTATACTGGATTGAGTATAGAACCTGCTACTTAAAGGTAACTAGAACGAATATTTTCGCAATTGGGTTATTGCATCTCATGAATATCATGTAATGCTTTATTGTGTATATGATCATCTACTTATAAACATTTTATGCTTCTTTTCGTGTTCCCATGTGTCGCTCTTATTGTATTGTCTATTAATTGTGCTTTCTTTATTAGATGAGAGATTGTATTGCACAGACCATAATTTTATAATTTAAGTCTTTTACTCAATATCAGCTGAACCAAAGAAGTCTGGTCTTCATCTAAAAATCAGAGCTTAAAACCATACCTGGTTTTACTATTTTTTTTTTATACAATTTGTGTTTTATAATGTTCAATTTATAATATAATTATATTGTATATAAATAAATATTCAATAATTTAGGTATACAATTAGTGTAATTTGTTTTGTATATTTAAAAATGTGTAATTAATGTCGTATAAATAAATTATACACTACTGGCCATTAAAATTACTACACCAGGAAGAAATGCAGATAACAAAATGATAGTTATTGGACAAATATATTATACTAGAAATAACAAGTGATTAAATATTCAAAAAATTTGACTGGATAGATCCTGAGAAATCAGTACCCACAACAACCACCTCTGGCAGTAATAATAGCAGTTATACGCCTGGGCATTGAGTCAAACAGAGATTGGATTGCATGTGCAGGTACACATGTCCATTCAGCTTCAACACGATGCCACAGTTCATCAACCGTAGTGACTGGCGTTTGCTGACCAGCCAGTCGCTCGGTAACCATTGACCTGACGTTTTCTATTGGTGAAAGATCTGGAGGTCATGCTGGCCAGGGCAACAGCTGAACATGTTCCGTATAAAGGAAGATCCGTACAATACCGGCAACATGCGGTCGGGCATTATCCTGCTGAAACGTAGGGTTTCGCAGGGCTCGAATAAAGGGTAGAGCCACGGGTCGTAACACACCAGAAACGTAACGTGCACTGTTCAAAGCACCGTCAATGCGAACAAGAGGTGACCGTGACGTGTATCCAATGCCACTCTATACCATCACGGAAGGTGATGGGCCAGTATGATGATGACGAATGCAAGCTGCCAGTGTGCGTTCACCACGCTGCCGCCAAACACGGAAGCGACCATCATGATGCCGTACACAGAACCTGGATTCATCTGAAAAGATTACGTCTCGCCATTCGTTCGCCCAGGTTCATCGTTGATCAATCCATTGAAGGTACTCTTGTCTATGACACAGCGTCAAGGGAAGCCGCAGCCACGGTCTCCGAGCTGAGAGTCCATGCTGCTGCAAACGTCGTCGAACTGTTCGTGCAGACACTTGTTGTCTTCCAAACGACCCCGTTTCTTGACTCACGGCTCGTGACGAGATTGCACGATCCATTACGGCGATGCGGATAATATGCCTGTCTTCTCGGCTGCTAATGATAGGTGGCCGTTGAGATCCCGCATGGTTTTCCGTATTACCGTCTTGAACCCATCGATTCCACATTCTGCTGACAGTCATTGGGTCTCGACCGACGCGAGCAGCAATACTGCGATAAGATAAACCGGAAACCCGGTACGACATAATTCGACCTTTATCAAAGTCAGAAACGTGCTGGTACGCATTTCTCCTTCTTACACGAGACATCACAACAACTTTTCACCAAGAAACAACGTTCAAATGCAATTTATGTATGAGGAACCGGCTGAAGAGTTTCCTCATTTAAACACAATGAAGGTGTCGCTATTGGCGCCTGGTTTGTCTGAATGCGCTGAAAAGCTAATCATTTGCATATCACAGCACCTTCTTCCTTTCGTATAAATTTCCCGTCTGTAGCGTGTCGCCTTCTTGGTGTAGCAATTTTAATGGCCAGTAGTCTATTTAATAAGTTATATTGTAATAAGTATAATTATACAGTAAATTATATTTAATGCATTGAATTTGATGCCTATATGAATGTTAAGAGCAATTAAAATTTCGATTAATTACTGATAATTTTCTTACTACAGAAATTTTCATTGATATCAATGTTGCTTTGAATTTTTCTATATGTTCTATGTATTAAAAAATTCATATGAATGTTTCAAATTCATCGTATATTACAATAATTCCTCTTCTGTAATTTAGAAAAAAATAGAATTTTTTAAAAGACTAAATCTGTGTATAATTTTATTTTGTATTAGAAGAAAGCTGTTAGCAAGAAAATGATTTGGACTGCTGGCAAAAATATTTTCTCCCGAGTTTTTTCTTGCTGATTAGCTTTCAAATGGATCAAGTCTTGTCTTTTAATGAATATCTGGAATATTTACGAAAAACTGACCATTAAGTAATTTATTGTTGCAGATAATTTAAGCATCTGTAAGGTAAGTGGTATTTGATGATTTCGGTTGTGTTTTCGAGATAATCTTTCGGGGGGTTAGAGCCATTCCTTCACGAAATGCGGTCGAGTCATTGATTCCCATGTTGTTGTCGAGATGTGGGTCAAAATGAAGTAGGCGATGCCTGCGAAGCGATGATGCTAAGCTCCCACAGCGTGGTCGAGTAAATGACTCGCTTAAAGTGGTCGAATCGGGGCCCCGTGGTGAGACTTTGGACTAAAGCGAAGTGGGCGATATCTAATATTCCACATTGAGGTCGAATTCTAAGATAGACAGAATTTTTTGGCTAAAGCAATGTAATTTATGTAAATTTTCTGTTTTGCATGCGCTCGATAACTTGGTTTATTCAATGAGCTCGTGGTTATGTACGCCATTTCAATACAATTGTATTTATACTCGTATATCATAATTTGTTTATTTTATTTGTATATCTTGTATTTAATTTTATGTGAAATCAGTGAAATATTATACTGATGGCGAAACAGGTCTATGACTGTGCAGTCAATTAAACTTTATATCAAAAATTCATTAAAATGAAAATGCATTGCCAAATTTTAAATAAAAACTGCACAGTCGTGGGGAAACCACTGCCTAAAGTGGTAACGACAAGATAGTGATACCTCAAGGGTGGTGATGGAAATTCACAAATTTATCAAAATGGCCAAAAGAGTAATTTCGGTCTTTTATTTTATTAAATTTGTCACTAGTTTGATAATCATTTGATTTTTCTTCTGTAGTAAATTTATGAATGAAAATGACTCTATGTAATCATTTAGAGCAGCGTTTTAATGATGTTTTTATTTATTATTATTATTATTATTTTTATTTATTTATTTTTTTTTTGCAGATAAGACATCTACAATTATTCATACCTGACGTGGGTATCGAACTTCTGATCTATTGAATGAAAGGCCAAAAACTGTTCAGCTGGAAGCTGGGTCTACTATCATCTGGATATGAGAGGAAATTTTAGCTTTAGATAAGTGATATTTATAAGGATATGTTACAAGATTTTATAAAAAAATATTAAATATAATTAAGAGCTCATACTGTTTCTTATTTTGATAAAGAAACCAAATAATTTGATAGATCCTTTAAATAACTCAAGCACAAGCATCTAATAATTCAAACACAGAATTCATATAATAATTCGACTACAATGTGCAAGAGGAAATGCTTGCACTATTGTACATTAAAAAATCTATAAAAATAATTTTCTGAAAAGAATAATAAGAGTTTAAAATCCAGTAACAGAATAACAATAAAAAATACCTTAACGTTTGAGTTCTTTAAAAATATTTCTAATATAAATATTGTGAGAGAGAGAGAATAGTGATAAAAATTCTTGTATTTAAACGAAAAACTGATTTCTTAAAAACATTTTTGTGCTTAAAGGAATATGAAGTTATAAAAAGGTGAATTTTGTTAAACATTAGTTAGCTAGAAATACTGTAAATATGAGATTTGAATTTCCTTAATTTCTTATAAATTTATGTTGAGTTATATATATAAAGGTAATAAAATTCATTCTTCGTCCATTTAAGAGGAAGATTTTAAAGTTTATTACTTGTGTTAAAAGCGATATATTTAGTGAAAAGCTAGTTATGGAGAAAAGTAATAAACACTTAGCCATTTAAATATCGTTCGTCAAAAATCTCTAAATTTCAGAAATAATCCTATTTTTTAATTTAATCTTTTAAATAAGAGCAAATTAATATTTATCTTTATCATTTTATGAAACTGGTCTCAAATCTTTTAAAATATATTATTTTTTTTTAGTTTTGTCATATTTATGGAAAGATTATATTAAAATAAACTCTGCACACTCCATTTAAATATTTTACACGCTAGAGTGTTGTTCGCCATTATTTTTGAGAACATTTTATATAGTTATTTTCTTATTTTATAAAGATTAAAAAAGATATTAATTCTTGAAATTTCTCTTCCCCATCCATTTCAATCATTAGCTGCATCATAGGTGCATTACAAAAAGTAATTTTTGAATGTTCTTTGGCTAGGAATTCTAAAAGAATGGCATGGATTATTATTACTATTTACTTCTTCGTGTTTAAACTTTTTTCCAGAGAGATTTTTCGAATTTATCCAATTCTTCTTCTATTAGACGTTTATAGAAGTGACATAAATTAGTGAACACAAATTGACAGTGTAAATAAGAAAGGAAATTATTAAAAAATAACATTATTTAAGCTTTTTATTTAATATAGTCAATATTTGGCCTTACTGGGGCCTAGTGAT
>JAPDSC010161621.1:11845-23772 GCA_026290005.1 Latrodectus geometricus | reverse complement strand
TTCATAAATAAATGTGGCTATTGGTTTTAAATTGCACATATTTTCCTTTAATTACTGTGCAAATTAATAATATGATATTGCAGATACAGTCTCAGAACATGTTGTTAGATGGCAATTTTAGAAAAATATACATGAACTCTACTTGAAGATTTGGCGCAGCTTATCCTTTTTGGACCTTGTGCCATAAAACCCAAACAAACAAAGAAACAAACAAACTACTTGAAGCTTTGATGTAAAGTTTTACAGCAACTCATTGTTGTAAACTCAATGTAATTGCTCAAATGTAGGGTTTCACTAAGCTCAAGTAGTTATTTGTAAAGGATAAGTACTTACAAAAGGTAGAGCTGTGAGTCTTAACACAACATAAATGTAATGGCCACTGCTCAAAGCACCACCAGAGTGAATGAAAAGTGGTTGAGATGTACATTCAATTGCATTCTATGTCATCACTCCTTATGAAAGACCAATATGACAATGTTAAGTGCATACTGGCAATTTGTATTCTCTATGAATCTGCCAAATATGGATATGAATAGGAGTGCAGTGAATTCTATTATTTCATGTGTGTTGCACATAAATTTTATGATGTAGCCATTTTAACTGCATACATGTACTATTTTTTTGTACAGTTGAAACAAGATTTGATGAACTCAAAAACAAGAATATTTCTTAATCACATATTGTTTATTTACTTAACATTAATATTTATTGCAGAGTAAAATTTAAAAATAATTTGACATGCAAATTTTCTTTCATAATTTTCTCTACTGACTAATTCTTTGTTATTGAAAACATCATCATTATATTGTTGCTTAAAGCAAAATTTTCAAAATTAAAACCATAGTTTCTATCAACTAACTATTTTACAAAATTTTCTGTGGCTATTTTTCATTCACATATCAGTGATATTTTAATTATAAACGTTAAACATCGTTAACATGCATATACCAATATTGTTCCCTTCATGCTTGTATATGATATTTATGTATGTGCATATAGAAAAATATATCCTCTTACTATTTATTAACTTTTCTACAATTCATATTGGTAATATTGTTCCTCACCTATTTTCTTTCCATAAAAATAAAATCCTATATTCTATAAAAGAATATAGAAACTATAAAAGTAAATTATATGAAGAATAAGTTATTATGAATTACAGTAGTTTATGATTAATTTTCCCCAAATCTTTTTCTATTTTAGCAGAATGTATTAAACTCTTGTAAACTGACTAAACATTTTTGAGACTTAAACTCCATATTATTTTTCATTTGCTTGCATTTTTTTGTATTTATTAGATTGTTTTTTTGTTAATTTGTGTATTTATTAGATTGTTTTTTTGTGTTTTTGTTAACCAGAAATTTTCATTTATTTTATTAATCAATGATTAGTTACTTTTCGAAAATTTAATTTATTCTGTAATATGATAAATGTTTTAATATCAAAATAATTTATCAAGTACTTATTTTAACATTATGACTTACTTCGAGTCTTAGAAGGCTTTTTTTGAATTTTTATTATGAGTATTTAGTTATACATATTTAGTATATTTAAATAACATAATTATATTTAATTGATTTAAATTCAGGTGCTTTTCTAATAATTATTAAAATTTTTAAATTTAAGTTAAAATTTAGTATTATAAACAGTGAATAAAAAAAATAGAATTGATCTTAATTTTAACAATTTCATGAAAAATGTTGTTAACTATATTGAAATTAATAAAACAAATTTTTATTTAAGAAAAGAAAGTGTTTTATGATATTTAGAGAGAGAAATATTTATTATGCATTAATTTTTAAAATAACTGTTAATTGGTTCATATTAATAATACCTCATAACAATAATGTATTAAAAAATACCTTAAAGTTTCAGTGAATATTTTATAGCATAAAATGTTGTCTGCATTTAGAAACTTTTACTATCAATTTGTTTCTTTCTCGATAATTTTCAAATTTTTATTCTAGAGCTTGAAATTTTAGTTTTTTTTACTTTTAATTCTTAAATTTAAGATTCCTAATTACATGAGAGCATTACTAAATCTTGAGTAGAAACGTATGATGCATAGTATATTAGAATGTTTAAATGTGATTTTTATTTTCAATTTAATGAGTGCTTTTGATATAGTAAGGCATTTCACAAATATAATATTTTTAATGTAAATACTATTCTGCATTCCCAAAATTCATTGATTCATATTTGAAAATTTATTTTCACATTTAAGCATTTTAATGAATGGTTTAGTTTATGCTTTAAAAAATTAGATTAAAATAATGGAACATTTGAATAACTTAAAATAATTGCCTAAAACTTAAGAAAAAGCATTTGATTTGGGGTTAGTTTCTAATGTGATGTAAATCATTAATTTTTTAAATCTTCATTATTACATTATTTTTTTGTTGGTGTGAATACCTTATTAATTTTGATGTTACTATTACATAGGAATAATGTATTTACTCTCTGTTGAACTATATGCTGTAAATTCGTTTTAGTCATTTAGCATAATTGATCGTGCAGCTTTAATATTACATAATCAAAAAAATTTAATATGTTTTTAATCCATTATTATATGGTTACTTAAAGATTAGAAATATCTTATATGACAAAATAATGGAGGAAATTCACTCTTATGTATAAAGAGATTATTTAATATATTTTTCTGATTTTAATATTTATTGACAACTGCTAATTGGATCTATATTTATAATGAAGTAATTTTCTTTTGCAAAAAATTCAATAATTGTAAACTGTATCTTTATTCAAGTTGACATTCCCTCCACTAAAAATTCATATCCAGAAGTAGAACAGTTTTAACTGTTCTACTTCTTTTAAGAAAATTCTGCTTTCTTTTAAGAAAGCATCTTATGACTTTAATGGGGGGGAAAGATGTGCAGATTACGTAACCAGAACTAAGTCCATTTGTACTTATAATTTGTTGATTTAAACAAATCAATAATTTTATACATCACTGTTTCCCAATCATGTGCAGAAAATTTATTCACAATCCATCACTTGCTTAAAGCTTTTTTCAACCTCAAAAAATTTTGCTGTCAAAACGTTTTCTACTGTTTATTAATATATATTAAATTTTTTAAAAAATAATAATTTTCAAAAGTGTGCCAGGTTATCCATTTTCTCTAATTACTTAAATTTGAAAAATGTAATCAAAATATTATAATTGATTTATCTTTATGAATCAATATGACTTCCAATTATTCATAATGCTAATTTTAATTTTTAAATTGTTAATCAATTGATTGTATTCACTGAAAATTAACTCAACATGAAATCAACTCCACAATGAAAATCATGAGTTTGTTTTCCTGATTATACTTTTAGAAGCACTGATATAGATTATTGTTAAATTTTACTTGTATGTTAATGAATAGTCAACTTTTATTAACTATCTAATATATATTTTTCAGCAGTGCAGACATTCATTTTCAATATGTGAAATGCGTGCAATGTAATACACCATGTACATTGTGTATTCGTCTTGTTTATTAATAATTCAATGTATCATAAATGATGAACAAATTTTATATGGATTTCAGACTGTACAAAGATAAAACACTTTGTCCACATTAGTAAGAGTCAATAAGTAAAAAGTTCTGATTTCTATTTTTAGTTTCTCCTGATGTTAATCTGTTTTTAAATTTCTTGGCTTAATCACAATAATTGTGGATTACTGTGAGTCTCCTTAATTCCTAAATGTGTAATATAGCATATCTTTTAATTTTTAACTATTGAAAGTAATCTAAACAACTATTTTATTTATTATACTTTTTTTTGATTGAGTGCCAGCCAGCCAGCCAGCCAGGCTGGCAATTTGGAGTTGTGCTGCTTCACTTTTCCAACTGAACCATAATTTTGTGTGGAGTTCGACTTCCTCAGTACACACATGCCATAGGTACTAGTTTTTTTTTATAGGTTAGGCGACCATTCATACTTCATTCATACAAGTAAAGGGCAAAGACAGTTGAGAGAAAGAGAAAATACATCCATGCTGGAACCGGAATTCGAACCCAGAATCTCCCTTGTCCGCGATCAGGCATGCTGACCACTCTACAGGATGGGCAGCATTATGCTCGTTTATTATAATATTTATTAAATGAGATTTTTTTTAATGTTAATATGTTGTTTGGTAGATATTGTCCGGTTTTTGTAGAACTATGTGAATTAATTAAAGTACAGAGGTATTATATTAATTAGAAAATGTAATAGAAATATATTTTAATATTACGTGGCACATACTCCCATTTTCGTAACTGGTTTATATAAACGTTAAAAAATTGTATTTTAATTCTCATATTTAGGTATGATGTGATTAATATAAGAATCTTGTGAATTTAAGAATTCAGATTATGAGTTTATAATTTTCAGAAAAAAATATTTTCCATTAATTTTTAATTCATATATGTTTACATATTTTGTTTTAGTTTGATAAATACTATGTAATTATAAAAAGTCTTATGTTTTAAATTACAGTTAAATTTATTTAAATTTTAATGTTACAAGAAATATGATATTTCAAGATAGTAAGGCAACTTTTTTTTTTTTATGTAAAATGGTTATATTTTTAAATAAAATCAGCATTTTACATTTATTTTCTGTTTGTTTGATTTTGGGTTTATGTGTTTATTTTACATTAATATATATATATATATGTATGTTGTATTAATTTAAATATACTTAACTTGAAATATATATATATATATAAATTCCTGTAATTTGTATTATATTGTATACATTAAAAAAATGTCGAAGAAGCTCTTCGTTTAATTCCTGAATAAAATATTTTTAGATATTTTTATTGTTAAAAAGAAGTGAATGGAATGAATTGTCTATTCAAAATGACAAAAGTTTATTTCATCGTCAACAAAAGAATATTAATTTACCATTTTTAACTAAATCAATAACCTGTAAATATCAATCTAGTTGCCTGGTCCTTCTTAGTTTTTGGTGTTTTTGCTTTTTATTGACTATTGTGTAATTAACATCATTTCTCATACTGATCGCTGAAAGTTTGCTAAATATTTGGAACTCAAGTTCTTCTGCAGTCTACAACTTTTGCATGTTTTACGCTATTAACAGTATTTTTTCCCGAAATAATAAAAGTTTGATATGAATACTAATGATAAAATGAAGTAAAAATTATGTTGAAATAATATGTAAAATTGTAAGTCTCACATTTAAGAAATGTGAGATTAATTTATGACAGTTATGCTTACATATTGGATACATGTAATTTGATGCTTGTATAATTGATTGAAAAATTACATTTATCTATTACATAGCAGTCTCAAATATTTATATTCTTGTTTTATAATAACATTTAATTAAATAGTTTATTATATAATTGTTAAATTAATGTATTTTTTTAAAAAAAAAATTAAAACTACTGTTTTTAGTTTTATAAAAACTAATATTCAGCAAATTCACATGAATAATACAATTATTGTATCCTTACTTAATTAAATGGATATTTATAATCTATCTCTTTACATTTATTTTATAAATATGTATGAAAAATCATTCATTTTTGAACCTTAAAATGTTGGGCTATACACATTAAAAAATATAGCTTTTATTTATGAAATTTTTGTACTTAAGTTTTTCAGCCTCAAATATGTTTACAAAATTCTTTGGCAGACAAGGAATAAAATAATCATGTTGCTCATGCATTACCTAACACAAGCTTAAGATTTGGTTTTGTCATTATTTATGCTTTATTGTGAGTTTGATATCATTCTAGATAGTTTGTTGCCATCTCATATATTCCTATATTTTCATAATTAAGGCAAACTGAGAAAGTAATTTGCATAAGGCTGAAAAAGTCTATTCTGAAAGTCTATAAACATCTGTGGCCTGGATGATAATTAAATTTAAAATTGTTAAACTATTAGTCATACACTGGAATTGATGGTAATCTTCATATCTTGGTTTTTTGAGGAAAAATTTAATTTTTAAAATTTTACAAATTCAAATTAAATGTTGCACTTTGGTCTCATGCTGGTATTTGGTTTGGATGAAAAATTCAAGATTACTTTTAAAAAGATCCAAATTAGTTTTAAATCCGATTTTTAGCTTTAATTGTTTTTATGATATTACTGTGAAAGGCTTTTGCATTCTAAAACTATAAGATGCCAGCAACACATGTATGAAGAATGCTAACTGTGAATCTGCTCAACCTAGTTTTTTTTTTCATTTAATTACAGTTCTTATATTATTTTACTTTTGTTTGAGAAGACGAATAATTATTTCAACAAAATAGAATTGCTTAAAATTTTATAAATTTAAGTGTTTTTTAAAAAGTGTAAGTATTTTAAAATTAATCATTCTGTTAGTATTAGTCTTACTTTTAATGCTAGTTGTATGTAATGTTCAGAATATTTATGATTATTGCAGAAATAAAAAATAAAGTTCTAAAAACCGACTAATGAAAGTTCTTAGAAAAGAATAGTTCGCTTACATAATTTTATTTTTACAAAATCACATTTAACTATAAACTATGGCTTGTTTCCTGGTAATTCTTTTTAAAGGCAAAATGAAGATGTTAAGGGGAAAAAAAATGAATTGAAGGATCTGCTTACACAATTTTCCAAAGGGGTTTAATTATTTTAAGTAGTTAAAAAAAAGCTGTAAACCCATAGTTTGATATTTAAAGCTATGATAGAGACAATATTGTCTTTAACAAAGGTAAAAAAAGGGGTTGTTACTACTGGAAAAATTGTTTCAGATATCTATAAAAAGATGAAAATAATTAAGGCGAGATTCTTAAAGTAAAAAAGAAATTCTCTAAGTTAAATGAGTGTTAAAAAATGTGCTCTATCTAAACTGTAAATACAATTATCAAAAAGCAGAATTAATTCATGTGTTTTCTGTCTATCTCAACAATATATATATATATTTTTAATTTGCAGGGTTTTAAACTCTGTACAACTCTTAATAAAATGCTCATTTTTCAAAATATTTTTTTTTGCAGTGTAGGGCGTTTTTAAATGCTTCTAATACTTACTCCATGTCTTAATTTTAATGTCTTTTAATAACCTTTCTTTTTTGTGTATTTTTTTTAAAATATTTTACACCGCCATATATGGTTTTATTTTTAGTTGTTTCTTTCAAGAAACTTACTTTTGATTTCATTTTTTTTCTTTCTTTTTAGTTCATAATAAAAATTTTTTTTAATTTTTTTATTTCTTTTTTTCTTATATTCAAATATGTTAGGAACAGTTCATTTGTTTATTGTTTACTCTTTAGAATTTTTACACAAATGAGTTAAAAACGCTATTTATCCTGAGTTTAAAACGCTATTTATCCCTTGTTTATCCTGTTACTCTGTTTGGAAGGGACATTTTTTCAGTCTTTTCTCAATATATTTATTATTGATTTTTCGCAGCTTTTATCTTTAATTTCAATGTGCTGAAGAACCCTTCTACTGAAGAGATTAGTGTTTAAATATTTAATTATATGAAATTATAGCTGTTAATTTAATTCATAATATGTTATAAGAAGGAAATAAAAATGAGTTTTCTTACAAAAATTAACATCATCTAAAATAATTATGTATTAGTTAAAACACATCGAGTGTAAGTGCTCTTAATTTTTAAGCTGGCGGCTTTTATGAACTATGCTTGACGGTTGTTGAATTATGTAGATTTTATATTCGGAGAAATTATACTCTTATATATTTAAAAAAAAAAAAAAAAAAAAAAAAAAAAAAAAAGTGTAAAGAAAACAGTTACGCCGCAATGTATAAGTCATTGACACATATTTTCAAACTTAAATGAGCTGGCGAAAAGGTGCGATTTTATTTGTCTAGTCTTTATCTTCAGTCTTGCTCAGTGTTTGTAAAATACATCTCATTCTGAAGAGTATCTATTTACATGTTGATATATTCCAGACTGATGCGTAACGATACTTAATCAGCTGAGTTTGCACATGGTACCATACGATATAACTTTCTTATTATCATACTTCGTGCATGCTCAGTAGAGGTGAATTTATCAACTGATAATAAATAGAGGGGGGGGGACACAAAAAGTGATTACATTTGAAATATTTAACATGTTTAAGACGTAAAAAATTACTTTATTCATTTTTAACGTAGCGCCAAAATAGTTAGCGACTTTTTTATTCCAAGACTTTAAAAATATATTTGTGAATTCCAATGCCTCCAAAATCTCTAAATTCGTAATGAGTTGGCCAGAATAAATTGATTTGTGTAATAGATTTGACTCACCGAGAAAAAGTGTGTAATTGTAATGAAAATTTAGTATGTAAAAATATTTTTATTGAACATGGAAACAATTGAAGGTTTGTGTTTATATATAAAATTGATTGACGATGATAAAGGTTTGCATACAATAATAATAGCTCCAGCGCATTGAAATTGTCTATTCAGCTGGTGTATGTAATGAACGATTATTAACTTGATGGTCAAAATTTCAATTGTGGATATCTTACTCTCAATGTTACAGTCTCGTAACATATATATATATATATATATATGTATATATAAAAATAAATTACTAGCAAATGACAAAATTTGAAAAAGTTATTTCATCGGATTGAAAGAAGTTATTGTCTTGACGAACCGAACAATTGCTCAACATTTGAGTCGTAATGCTGCTGATAAATATGGATAAACAGTGCTTCAAGACAGCAACGACAAACAAACATGTACTTAAGAGCAGAAAAACAACGCATATGTTTATTGCAGTTATCACATCACCAGATGCGTATCAATTATTCAACATGTCGTTACGTGCCACAGGTGTCCTGGGACGGATTAATACAAAAGGAAATAAAATTCGTTTTTTACTCATTTTATAATTTTTAAGTTGGAATTTTGTATATAAAATTTACCATACTTTTCCAGTTAATTAACAACTAAGAATTGAGAAAATTAAAAATACAATTCATTTATATAAAATGTATTTTTAATTTTAGTATTTTTGTTATTTTACTGTAAAAGTATCCAAAATTTTTAGATTTTTGAATGTAATTTATATTATATTCAATTGATCTAAGGACAATGAACTCTAAAGGATTGATTTAAAAAAAATTCTCTGTAATCGAGTGTTTATTATATTAATTTGATTTCAAAATTATTGGAAGAGCTGCATACTCTAAGTAATGAAATAATTAATTCTGATCCTTTTATTAATTCAGTAATACATATGAATCCTGCGAACCCAAAATAAATAAGATGTGGAGAACGAGAAAATTTTAGAATAAAAGAAAATTTTAATTAAAACTAGTGATATATTAGATATTGTGTACAGACATTTTCTGAATTAGTCTCAAGAAAATAGTTTTCAAATATTTATTGCCTCTTTGAAAGTTTTAATTAGTTTTTCAATTTTTTAGGAACATACTTCTATATAATTTTTCGCAAGTTTCTACGAAAAGGTTATGGAATAATCTTGTGTTAATTTTTTGTAACTGAAATTGAACGAGTTCTTCAGTAACTTATTTCATACGTAACATTTAAAATCAAATTTTTTTCAGATTCTTTATTTATATATGTAAGCGAGGTACTGTGCTATAATATCAAAATTTTAAAGAAAAAATAACGTTTTATATTTAAAAAAATGGCAAAACTACTGAAAATGTAAAGGGAGCAAAGTGAAAATTTGAAGAAAAAGAGATAAAATGGAAAAGAAAAATTTTAATTTTCTAGATAATTTTCTTATACCCAAAAGTTCATTACTAACATAAATTTGATTTAGTCAGAAATTCACTTGATCCGAAAATTCATGTCTTACATTCATTATAATGATATTTACTATATATTTAATTAGATTACTGTTTATATATTAAAGGATATTGTTTTTCTACCCTTCATGTTTTTTTTCAGAGTAATTTTTTTATGATTATTCCACTCTCATTACTTGAATCTTCTGTTTCAGATATAAATGATTCAAATATTTTTATTCAAATTGCTGTCTGTTTATTATTGTTATTTCTTATTACATGTTTTTAAGAGTACATATGTAAAAAGTCATTAGGAGTAAAAATTATGTTAAGCAATCTATATTTTTTAAAATTTAATTTTTGTAATAAGTTACTTTTTTATCGATATCTTTTTTTAGTATTTTTGCATTTCTGATTATTCGTTCTCGTAGTTTCAGACGTAAATTACAATTTAGAAATTTTTTTCCAATTCGACAGAATGTAAACTAGTTATTTTTATCTTAAAGTAATTTATTTATCTTAACTAATTGTAAATGATATTTTATATCTTTTTGTTTTCATTTTGTACTGAATGTCATTTCTAAGATTTGTTTTAAAATGATTTATAACACTAATTGTTAAGAGATGGCGCCATTAGTTTAAATCTATTCTTTAATGACGTTTTTCTCTTTTAGGAAGTTAAGAAGATTTTATGGTAAAAGGACAATAAATATTATAAATTAATGTAATCACATACAGAATTTTCTTAGAAAATTAAAAATGAAGTTAGAGTACAGAACACGTTACTAGTGATGTTAACATAATCTCTTAATATTTTTGTTGAGTTTAAAATTAAAATAATTTTACAAATGTGCTGATTTTATTTCCGTAAATTTCTTTGCGTGTTTTTTTTTGTTTAATTATTTTTTTAATAATTTTAGAATTTGAAAGTTTATTTAGTAATTTTTACTTGTATTAAGCAGATTAATGTGTTTCATTATATCAAAATTTTTGTTATACTATGTCTGAGACTTGTTTGACCCAAATTATTAATAATCCAAGAGTAGATTTAAAAAAGATTGTTTGCATGCATACAGCGCGTACTTGAAGTATTACGTATTGATGATTCATTAACATGGCTTTAATTTTTAAGCGTGCCATTCGCTAAAATTGAAATTTTTATTCATCGGTAAGAAAGCAGGCAGGATAAGGCAGATTTTTCATCATTTTACTTTAAAATTAATTGATGTTTAGTTATTCAAATGCTATCTAAACTAGAAATTTACGAAGAGGAAATTCATAATGTTTTTAAAACTATTATTTTTTTCTTGGTTATTTTAAAATTAAGTTCTGCTTGTTTAAAACAATATATATATATATATATATATATATATATATATATATATAAACTAAATAATTATATCCTTACTGAGAGAGAGCTGGATCAATATATTAGTGATGACCGATCCATTTCTTTAGAAGTAACTTATTATCAAGCGAATGAGATGAAAGCTCAAGGTAATTGTAAGGAATTCAGCTAGGCAAACTATTTGACTTGATTTGTGTCAGAGGAAGAAAATTCCTGAAAATTTCCCTACCTTATTCTTATTTAAATGAATTATCTACTATGAAAACCAATTTTTTAAGTTAAAACTTCATGCGTTCAATTTATTTAAAGATAATCTTTCAGTATAGACATATTTAATATATATTGTTCTTTTACCATATTATTTTATATATATATATATATATATATATATATATATATATATATATATATATTAAGTAAGATACATTTAATCGATAAAGATAAAACATGAAGAAACTATACAATTTAATATCAAAAAGACAAAATCAAGAAAAACAATACAATATAATTAAGGAAAGAGCATAGGGACCACGTCTTCATCAGGAGGGAGATGGTCAGTTATGCAAAATAGAAACTTTTTTCCTGACAAACACGAAAGACAAAGGTCTAAAAATATTCGTGTTCTTCCTCCAAAGAGTGTCTTTATAAGAAGAAAATACGACTATATTAAAATTTGAAATAAATGGAATCAAAGTAATACATTAAAAAATGAGCAATACAATAAATAGGCAATTCGGCATTTCCCACAATAGCTGCTTTTGCGCTGGTATGATTATACTTGTTATACTTATTATACTTATTTATTTAATGTTGTATTTGCTTTTTCTATACATTGTATTTATTTCTTTATTTTTATTATATATATATATATATATATATA
>JAPDSC010161608.1:9102-37167 GCA_026290005.1 Latrodectus geometricus | reverse complement strand
ATTAACTTTGGCAATATGTGGAAACCTCATGAACTACCATACGCAAAAGATACAGCCAAAGTCTCTTTGATCCTATATCGAGACGTTTAGCACTAGAAAATTATAAGCAACTATAGCAGCTGCGTTAACTACTGATTTCCTATGATTCACAAGAGGTAATTTCAATCATTTTATTTTTGTATAATTCTGTAATATGCCAGTTAAATTGTGCTGTGATATCTCTATAGTGTCTTTTGAGGTTGCATTATAGATTGTCAGCAATTTGCTTATTTATTGATAACAAAATTTAACTTACTCAACCAGACTTACATAGTTACATATGTCCATTATTTCGCAATTGATGTAAGCTATTTTCTTACATAGCCGAAATATGCAAACAAAGCGATAGCGATCATGACAACAATGGCAAAGAATTTTCAAGTTACTAAAAAATTATAATTGAAATAAGGTTTTCCTTTATAATAAAGAATTCCTTATCAATTTTATTTCATTAAAGTTTGAAATTTATGGTGTTTCTTGTTTTAATTTAAAGGAGAAAGTGAGAATAATTCAAAATAAATAAAACAATGGAATAAACAGTTTGATTGAAATCAAACGAGTGGTGTTTCAGACTTTCAGAATATAAACTATTGAGTGAACAACAAACAAATTTAATATAATTAATTTCAAAACAATGATAATCTACATTTGTAATGGGAATTGAATCTATAAACTGTTGAACTGATAGCAACAACAGTAATCATTCTGTCACCAATTTTCATCCAAAACATGAAACGATTCATTCAACCCTGCATTGGTGACAAGAATAAAAAATGATCTTTTAAGCAGAAAAAACATCCTTGTCAAAAACAATCTAAATTTGGGATTCACTTACAGATTTTTATTGTATGACATAATTAAAATTTCAAAGAATTTTTGCGGTAATACATTTTAAAAAAATCTCCTTTTTAAGCGAATCAAACAATAAAAAATATATTAAAAGAAAAAATTAAAACGTTATTTTTTAAAAATTTGATTTAAATAAAGACTCGTATGGTTAAATTGAGGTATGGGTTCCCTTCATGGCCAACTTGGTGATAAACGCACCAAGCGTGGTAACCCGGACGTTTTAAATCCTTAATGCTCTTTTTATGGAAACCTTTAGAGGGAAGAATTTGAAGCGCTTTTTCGCACATGCTCATTAATTACTCTTTAGTTTTATCCCTTTCATTGGTCGCTAATTAGATTTTTGAAATAGAGGTATAATTTTGGCCATGACAACGGCATTTTTGAAAATGCGCCAAGTAGAAGACCCAAAGCACATTTTCAACCCTGGTATAATTAAAATCAGATTTTTACTTGAAATCATGATAAATGAAAATAATTTTACTTACCTTCAACAAGTAATTCCTGCAACTCTTTGTTATGTAAAAAAGTTCTATTTTCAATTGTTAATATTGAGTTGTATCGTAAATCTATTTTTTTCAAAAGTGGCATATCATAAGTATAAATACAAAGCATTGCTGCTATCATGTTGAAACTCAGATCAAAGTTCTGCAAGAGTTTCAAGTTACTGAATGCAGATGGTATAATTACTCTGATTTTATTCCGACTCAAATCTAAAGTTTCCAAGCTGGATAACTTAGCAAAAGCATTATCTTCTAAACGGACAATGACATTGTTACTCAAGTTTAAGAACTTGATTTTGGTCAAAGAAGACAGTGCGTAGGCATTCACTGCTTGGAGCTGATTATAACTTAAATCAAGATATGTCACGTGAGGTGCATCACTTAATGTATTTTCCTCAAGTGGTCCTCCAATTTCGCAGTTCTGAATAAATAGTTCAGATAAAGATGATGATTTTATGTTAACATTAGAAAAAAGTGAAAAATTATTTCCCTTTAATGAGAGACTTAGCAGCTTTGGTAAGTTGACGAGTAGATCTTCGTCAAATTTGCTAAGTTGGTTTGCTTCAATGCTCAAATGTTCTAATTTGCTTAAGTTTAGAAAATCGATAGAACTGAGCTCCGTGATGTTATTGTGGTCCAAGTTCACTTCGGATAAATTACCCAAGTTGTGAAAAAGATTGCCAACCAGCTGAAGATTGCTGTTTTGAATTCTTAAGGAATTTAAGGAAGCCCACATTTCACCAAAACCATCTCCTTCGAAATCCAACAGGACACCAAAAAGACTTAAGTTTTTGATGTCTAAATCAATATGAGGCAGTTCATCAGGGAGAGTCAAGTTGGTGTTGTTGAGAACTAACGACTCCAAATACCTTGTCGGATGGACTGCTGAAATATTCAGCAGCAGTTCGGCCATTTCCATTGCGCTATCGTTCCAACCGGAGCATGAGATTTCAATCTCGGAGCAGGAACAGTCAAAATGTTTTGAATGAAAGCAGCATAAGACGGCAGTCAGTTCGACGAACAAACAGTAAATTAACAATAGCTTCATCTTATTCCAAAGGTTCATGGTTCTCAAGGTTCAATTACCTGAAATAATGAAAAAATTATGAACTGAATCCTTCGAATTCTTGACAAATCTTACTATTTAAATATAAATTAGCGATAATTATAATTAAAAAAATTATATTAATATTTAATAATATTTAAGTACAAGTATAAGATAAATACTTATTAAGAATTTTTAATTATTTAACTACACAGAATTCCTAAATCCAATGAATACAAAAAAATATTCATTGCATTCGTATAGAATTTCTTTACGAAATTCTTTGGAATTTCTTTACGAATTTTGTGCAGACTCCACAGTTCCTGGAGAAATCTTTACAGAATTCTCACAAAATTACAAAAGTTATATTTCCCCAATCTATATTCAAAATTTCCCTGATTATCTAAAATACTAATTAGAAAAAATTGATATTCCAAATTGAAAAAATTGAATTCCAAAGAAATTGATAGAATTACTATCAATTTCTTTGGAATTTAATGATTTACTGCATCCGCCATTTTGCAGTTACTCGAGCTTAGTATTACAAAATATTCTAATTAAGAATATTGGTATAACATATTGAAGAAAATTAGGACTAAAATTAGTAATAATTGACAGTGCATACTGAAGCGCAATTTTAATTATCATAACAATAAATAAGAAAGTATCATAAATATATATAAATGTCACTAAGAATAAAGTTAAATACAAAATGAAATAATGCGCAAAATCAAATTAATTTTATAGTAAGTTAATTTGACGAATTTATTTATATAATTACAGCCTCGAATTTGTAAAATTTATTAAATTCATGTATTTTTCATTAAAAAATAATGGGACTTAATATAGTATGTGTTTCTATAAAAACTTCATACACACAATAATTTTTAATAGAATCTTTTTGAAGCTTCTTCAATATTAAACGTTTTCACTTTTCTTATTGTAATTTTTCCTTTTGAATCTACATCCTACTTTTCATCAAGCAATTCTAAAACAACTTTGTTGAAATTTTTGGAGAATTTCCAATATACTATAATATATTTTGTAACGGCGACCTACTGTTTGTCTGCATCATGCAGTTTTCTCTAATATATAAAGTAATTTGAAAGCACGTTTAATCATGAAAAAAAATCAGAAAAAAGAGAATTTATATGCAACAATTCCAAGTGAAAATATGATATAATTTTACAAAATACCATATTGTTGACCACGTCAAGAGCTCAAGAAAAAAGTTAAGCATCCAAACAAAGTTTAATCTTTTTCAAGATTTTTTAAACTTTTTCTTCACAATAAAATCTTTATAAAATGTTGACTGCCAAGAATTGAAGAAAGATATCATGCAAGTCTTCAAGATAAGTTTAAAATATCTCACATTATTTTAAATTTTTAAAATGTTAATATTCAAATTAATATTTATTAATAATAAGATCGAAACTAGAAATTTTAAAATATAAAATACAAGAAATTAAAAAATGTTTGCAATTACCATATTTTAAATCTTGTTTTTGATTGCTTTACAAAAAATCTTGAAATAATTTACTAATCTATATACATCTTATACTTCTATTTTTCTACTCATCTTTTTTTTCCTCACATAAACAATAATGGAATTTAATTTCAAATGTTGGTAAACGGAGCTTTTTTTACTAACAATCACAAATGGAGCCTAGAAATAACTCAAAACTTCATAACTCAGCTATCTTTCCTCATATAGACAATAATTGATTTTAATTTCAAATGTTGGTGAATGGTGCTTTTTTTACTAACAATCACAAATGAAGTCTGGAAGTAACTCAAAACTTCATAACTCAGCTATTTTTCCCACATAGACAATAGTTTTTAATTTCAAATTTTTGTGAATGCTTCTTTTTACTGACAATTACTGATAGAATCAAAAAATACTTTAGAAAAATTAAAAAAATTCGTTGAAAATTTATTTTTCCCTTAAAATATAAGAAATGGTAGTTTAAGATTGCTGAAAAAAAATGCAGAGTTTCTTATAGATAAAAGAGCTGGTATTGAATATAATTTTTTTCTTTAGAATTATTGTGATTTATGATATTGAAATTAGTGTGTCTAAATTTACAACTTTACTAGACATTCTGTCAAATTTTACAATATGGAAAGCAACTTCTTTCAATTTTTTTTCGGCCACTTTATAATTATTTTCTGTTTACAAAGTCTAATTCGACAATAACCTATAGTTTAAAATAGATTCTGAACAATATAAATATCCATATCAAAGGTAAAAATCAAATCCTAGAGGTACAAGCCGTTAAGCTCGGTGCAACTACTTTGTATAGTCAATGACAAATAAATTTGTAATCGATCATTCATATCTAACACAAAATTATAATATCTCACATTACTTTGAACATAAACGAGTTAATAACAAAATTATCGCAGCATAAAAATATGAATGTATTCCTGATAATGTTTATGGACTATTTAAAAGATTGTCTTTTTATATGACAGTTTCCTTTAATACTTGAAAATTCTTAAGTTTAACAATTTAAAAATTCATAAGAAAAACTTTTATTTATACATTTACTAATGATACAATTTATTTTTTTATTCTAAGTAAAAGAGAATTGAAATATTCTGTTTCTGACAAGAAAATCCCCCAGAAACGTTTAATAAGAAATAAATTTTTAAAGTTGAAAATATATTCCAGTTGTGACTGATTTCTGATTTTAGTTTACACTGATTCAAGTATTAAGTGATTAAAATTTATGATTATAATTTTCACTCAGGTTCAATTTCAAACTGATTGACAGAGAATATCTGGTGTAGAAAACCATTTAAATATTGTATAAATATAACTCTCTTTGTGTAACTGTTTAATAATTAAACTATTGTCAACACTGAAATGAAATTTTTATCCATTTTTGCTACCAAATTAAAGGATTTCAATGTTTAACTTTGAGTGTGTGAACAACAAAGATATTTTGAAATTTGGTGGCAACTGTTTATTATTATATCTATGATAACAACATTTTTAATAAATTATTATTTTGATGCAACTCTTCTCTGCATTGGATACACAAATTTTTGTCAGTAAAAGAGTTTTTTCATTCGTACCTAAGCATTTAAAAATTACATTACATCTCTTTATAACGCTTGAGTATTCTAAGAATTCTAAGGATAATTTTTTTGTTGTTGAGTTTTCATGTTTTAGTTGATTATAGACATAAAAAAATAAAATTACAATAATTTTCTATTATTTTGATATAAAATATACATAATATATAAATTAAATATATTACGTTATATAATAAATAAATATATATATAAGCCAATATACAACCCAATATATATATATATATATATATATGTATACATACATATATATAAGAGTCAAATCCTACTTAATAATTTACAACCCATCTAAATATGAACTGAGAATAGACAATTAATATAAATAAAAATACTACATTACAATTTAATATATAAGAGATATTTTAATAAATTGCAGTAATTATTGAATTTTATATGAATAATAAATAGTGATATTTTACAGCACAATGCTTTTAATGTAAACATAGTATGGAACGTTTAACCATATAAAATGATGAATTAAATATTTTCAAATAACATATTACTTAAAGTATAACTTTATTCTATGACACTTGCATAAGCAGTTTACTTATGCAGATTTTTTTTTTATTTTAGAAATTATGTAGCGTCAAAATAAATGTTAATATTTATATCTATATTTTGCATGCAAAAAAATGAAGTTATAACAAAGTTGGTTTTAAAAATCAAATGCCCGATTACAGACATCTAAATTGTCGTTTTAAATTATAATTTAAATTTTATATAGAATAAATATGTGTAACAAAAGTATATTAATATTTTTAGTACATAAATTTTTTTAATCCTTAATTTTTAAATACTCACTAAGAAAAATATCAAAAGATACAAAAAATTAAAATTACCTGCTTTTACATTTTATACATATTTAATATGAAATTAATAATACATTTTTATTTAAAAATAAAATTATTTAGACTTTAAAATACTAATAACTGTAAGGTATTTATTTAAATCCTTATCAAAACTATTATTTTCATTAACAATGAAACAACGCTAATTTTAAATGATTAACATTAAAAGTAAACTAAAATATTTTAATAAACGTGTATTATTTTTAAAAAACTTACAAAATAACTAAGACACTTTATATATTGAGTATGGAAAATATCACAGCATTTAAATTTGATTAAGTTATTTTTAACAAAAAGCTAAGAAAAAAATTGAAAATATGAAAGACTTACAATAACATAACATATCACAAATGAAACAATTATATTTTTTCGTTAATGAATAGATTTTTTTTCTTTTCTTCCTTAAACTTAAATTCAAACATTAAGAAAAGAAAACAGGAAGTTCATCCATCCGGTTTACTTCCTGCTTTCTGTTCCTAAAAGATAAAATAATATGCATAATTTAGTTATTTAAGTTGCAATAAACGCTGGAAGATAGGAGTAAAATTTTCTTAAAAGTTTACAAACAGGTATCCCTTAATTTTTTGGTAATTTTTTTGTTGCCTAAATGAAAGTAATAAAATGTGGTAACCCTAAAAGTACGTCAGTAAAACTCTGAAAATAACAGAGTCACCAGAAATTAAATCTTATGGCCAAATTTGTTTCTACATTGAACCCAAATTTTTTAAGGGAAATACACGTGACTAATAAATTATAAAATGTAAAATACCTTATCTAAATAAAAAAAATGAAACTATCTTATATTCTGCTCAAACATTTCTTAACTATATATTGGGCATCATTAGTTTTTGACATGGCATCTCCTAAATTAACATTCCAAAAACTTTCCAGAAACATTCCATAAGCTTAGTTATTTTTTTAGATCGAGGTGCCAAAAAAATGTTAGCATAATAAAAAAAAAATTCCATCCAAAATAAGTAAGAAAACATTTTATTTCCATTTATTTGGTACACGTTATTTAGTCCTTTAAAGAATTATCCGTTTAAGGTTATTAAAACAACAAGCATTTTAATTCTTAGGATTGAATAAAGGATTTTAAAATCAGCAAATACACAGCTCGAATTTTTTCACTTTATATCCAGAAAATATTTATTAGTGTTTTGGATGAAAAAATGAATTCCATTGTAATTTATGCATAGAACATTATTTGTTTCTGAAACTTTTCTAGGTACATGGATGTATAACTATAACTCTTTTTTCATATTTAACATATTACAACTGTAATATTTAAGGATTTAATTAAAATTCTGATTTTGAAAATATTTTTGAACTTTTTAAAGATTATTGAGAAAATCAGAAATAATAAGAGTTTATAAAAATTATTAATGGAAAAATATAAATAAATAACACATTAAAAGAAATGTTTATAAATTGAAAAAATATTTGCTTTTTTTAATATTGTTCAAATTTAATGATTTTTCCATTTTTTAAGATTTATAATAAAGATAATTATATTTTACTTTATCGATAATCATGAATTTAAATATTTCTACAGAATTATATTTGAAATGAAAATAAAAGATGAACTTGTTGATAGAAAACAAAATAATAAAATTATTTTTCATTAGAATATTGCTCAAGGATAGTTTTCGGAAAATTATATTAAACATGTATATATTGTGATGTACCATAATTCTTTGACTAATAGATTAAAAAATTTACAAAATATTTTATGTAATTCTTTATGCAATCTGAAATGTTTTTTGATAAAATTCATCTCTTTTATTCAATGAATAATGATTGCATTAAATTTAATTAATGAAGTTATTGTTTACTTCATTATATTATGATATATTTTGATGATACCTTAATTATTGTTCACACATGCTCTTGAAATACATTGAAAAGAGAAAATGTGGTGCAATATGACTTGAAGATTCTTAACCACTTGTAAAATATTCAACAAATTTTACATTTAATTTGATATAAATGTAAAATATAACTTTAAAATCAAAGGAATTAATATTATAAATAAAATTATTTGATATATATATAATATCAAATAATTTTATTTATATTATTAATTCCTTTGATTTTAAAGATCTTTTTACTAGTTTTCCTATTAACAAATTGAATAATGTTCTGCATTTTTATTATCAAGATTACAAGGACTTATTGGGTATTAGTTTTGATAACTGGAACAATTTGGTCAAACTTTGTATTTATAACAACTTTATTTATAACGGTGAAAAAAATTTTTTTTAGCAAAATTGTGGTATTCTACATGGTTTAAATTTCTCAAGCACACTTGTTAATTTATTTTATAACAAGTTTAACTTATAATAAGTTTTTTCAATACATAAATTAAACAAAGTTATGAATAACTGATTCATACTTGTAGAATTCTGTTCTACTTTCAGCACAAACTTAACACCGAAAATCAAATGAAAAGAGAATAAAACAGCTTTAAAGATTTTATGAGTAGTAATCAATGTTATTGTACTGTAAAAGATATTATTTTACATACCATATTTAAAATTGCATTGCATTTATGTATATAAATATTACATTTTTAAGTGCTATTTTCAGAAATATAATTCTGCTGAATATTCAGAGAAGATTCCCTGTTTGAATATGCTTTGTTAGCAGTAACAATTTAGCATATAGCAACTTAAAAGAAAAAAATATCAGAGTTGTCTCAAAATCACAAATTTGGTGTCATTAAACAACAAAATTAGGGACTTTTGGGGAAGTTACTCCGATTCATATTACAAGACGTTTTCGAAGCTTCCCTATAAATAACAATAATGTTATGTACACCTTCTTGCTTTCCTGAAAAGATCAGATTAGGTTGAGTTTAAGAACTGTAACATAAAATACTTTGGGTGTATGTTTATTCTTTTAACATGAAGTTAGTGAATTTGTTTTGGAATTTCCTTGTGTATTTTTGAAACACCATTTTGAAATTTTGAGACACTACAGAATAAAATATAATAGTCCGTTCACTCTGTAAGGGTTAATTCTATGTCAGCAAAAACGATTGTTTGCTTAACTCACAGACCAATTATAAATAAAATAAAGTGACGTCCACATGATCTCAACTGTAACGAAAGAAACAACCACTTTATGGTTAAAAAAATAGGTGATATTAATTGTTGTTGCATAAAATAATGTTATTTTTTGACAGCGAAAATGCCAAGAAAGTGGTTCCCTTCGTTCAGTAGACGGTGACCTGCAAAAGGTTATGAACCACACTGTTTCTCCTGGCGTCAAACTGTCCTACACCGGGCATTATGGTTTGGGGTGGAGCAATTTTTGATCACAGGGCGCGTCTAACACTGCTTTCAAATGATTGAAGTAAACACTATCGGTAGTTTGACAGCGGACTGCTACGTCCAACAAGTTGTAGAGCTTATTCTTTTACCCTTATTGTTGGGAGAACTCAGCATTTTATTCCAGTAAGACAATGTAATGCAGCATGTCACACGGCGCAACTGATTGACTGAATTTGACATCTTCCCCGACAGGCAAATTCTCCAGATCTAAATCCCATCCAACACCTGTGCGATCTTTGTACGGAGCATGAACTGGGGTCCACTAGCACATAATGTGGATAATCTGCTCATTACAGTGGATGTGGTGGCTTGGCAACGATTACCTCAGCAACTATCAATAGCTTAATCAATAGAATGACTCGTCATATTAAGGGATGCATATCTGTCCGAAGAGGCCACATTAGATTGTGAATAAATTGGCTTACAATGATTTTATTTTCTTGTTTTATTATTATTAACATTATCTTAATTCTCCAGTATTGTTCCTGAAATTTGCGAGACGTTACATGCGTTATTTCTTGATATTGAAATTTTACTTGTGAGGAGTGTACATAAAATTGGAAAAAATTTACTGTACGGTCAATCTTGGCGACTTTTTCAAAATCTCGTCATTTTGCACAAGCGAGATCTGAAAGAAAAATATATTGAAAAATATTGCCTGTGCAAAAAATGAGTTTGCCAGAAAAAGCTATTTAGCACCAAATGTGGAAAAATTGAGCCAAGGGTGACTGTACAGTAAATCTGATCCATAAAATTTGCGAATTATTATAAATATTTTTATTTGCTAGTCATTGTGTTAATTTAACGTTTCCTTTATTTGAGCTGCAAATTCCATTTTTGGATTTAAATGTTTATAATGTTCTTTCATTTCATAAACATAGAATTTAGAAATGATGGTAAACGACTGCTATGAACAAAGTTTTTTTTAATAACTTTTAATACATTAAAAAATGCAAATGCAATAATTAAAAAGATCTAAGATACAAAATATTTATAGTTTCCATAGGAAATAATAAGTATGTACAGTTAACATACAAATATTTTATAATAATTAAATATTTGTATAACATCATCAAAAATTTTTTTCACAAATAAAAAATACACATGAAAAAAAATATATATAATGACAAGGAAAATTAAAATCTGAAGTAGTAAAGATATTTCACTGGTGACGAGCAGAGCATCCACTTATTCTGTAAGGAGATAGCCTATACTTGAGGGTACCCCACAGTTTCTCGCCAGTTTGGCTCCATATTGTCACTCCAATTTGTACAATTATTTTATTTACGATTCATGTCACGGTGTTTTCAGCGCCATCTTGTTTCTTCAAACATGTATGAAAAAACGTTTGGCAAAAAAATAATCACAAATTTTCGCCAAGGGCATTTTGAAGTATATTTTTCCCTTTATAAAACTTTGGTTATCCTCAGACTTGGGAATAAGAATTGCCTATAACCGATTCAATTTCGATATTGCTTACATGCTATTACGAATCCTTTGCTAGCTGCCTGTTTCTGGCTATGGAGATGCTGTTTCATGCAGCGGCTAGTCTATACCTAAGGGTGCCCCCTTGATTCTCGCCAAGTTGTGGTTGCGGTTGATCGCCAAGGTGGGCAAAACCCAATCGTATTCTGATTGCAAGAGAACAGTTGATTGTTCTGTGCCAACAAAATCTATTGACAAACAATAATCGCCATGTTTGCCAAGGGAGCACCCTAAAATATAGTTTTACCCATGCAGCCAACTAACTCTTCATTTAAGAACTTAATCAAGTAGCGAGAATGACATCCGAGCGAACATCCTTCCTTCCACGCCACATCAAAGGAGGAACATTGGCAACGAAAGAGTTATATATGTGCATAGACTTTCTCATCATTGTCTTTTCGGCTGGATTCCTTTCTACACAAGAGCTTGTTTCATTTCATTTTTTTATAGAAACTAGAACAAGTGCTAAAGTAGTAGTAGTAAGAGTCATCAGTGGACAATTCTTAAACATTTCTTCTCATTTTCTGTCTCAGAAATGAAGACTCTGTGAGAATAAGCCTATTGTTAAAATCGTTCGCCTCTGCTTAAGCGGCGTTAACATACTTCGACATTACAGTAATTTTTTAATGGAGTTATTTTTGATCAACAGTCTATATGGTTAACCTTCAAATAAAATAGAGATACATTATGATGTTGGCAACTCTAATAATGGCACACAAAAGGAGATAATTCCAAGGATGTAATTATTTTCAACATATCATCGATAGACATGAACATGAATGGGGATGACATCCTTGTAAATCACAGATTTTTAAGGTATAGACTGTTAAAGTATAACATTTTTAAGTCTTACGCTATAAAATATGAATAATAGACATCTTACAAATATGATTTTACTTTTTTAACTTGGATTTTGGTGACGTCACTATAAATTCGTCTTTGTTATTTCATTTCTTATTCTTATCTGGACGGCTTATTTTACCATCCAAATAAAATAACAGAAGAAGCTTATTTTGTGCCATGTGAATCTTAAATTCTTGAGACAATTTTAGCATTTTCTAAAAGAATTAAAATAGAGTTTTTGAGTATTGAAGCTCATTTTAGCTCTCAAAATTGGCATCAGGTGGGTATCTTGGAGTGCGTTTGGCTTCCTTTCACACTTTTACTGCTTCACTGTCATCTTCGTCTTCTTTCACACTGTCACGTCTGTAAGAGAAACAACATTTAGTTATATGAGAATATGATACTATAATTTATTGTAAAGAAGTGAATGACTCTTAAACATCAATAGAAATGCCATTTTGATATTTTTTTAACGGTTAGCCTATACTTGAGGGTGTCCCTTTGATTCGCGCCAAGCTGTGATCGCGGTTGATCACCAAGCTGGACAAACCTCAGTCGTGTTCTGATTGATATATCCTTACATTAGTTAGTTTTACGTTATATTAGTTTGTTAGTATTTCATTAGTTAGTTTTACCTTGATGAATCGTCTAATGCTGAAAATGACTTCTGTAAGTAAGATAAATATTAGGTTTCTGTGTGATTTGATTAACAGTTTTTTTATGTTTTAGCCCCTTTGCACGAATTCAGCTCGAACAGACATGGCGCCACAAAAAAATCGCCAAGTTCACCAAATAGGGCACCCTTAAATATAGTTTTACCTTTTTAAGTTTTGTATAATGAATCCCGGTAATTAACACCGATGTTAGGAAACTTGCAACGAATGCAACGAAAACATTCTAAAAGTTTTATGGAGATATTTTAATATTACATAAGCACATTTTTGAATAGATTATATACAAATCTCCTCTCTCGTGAAAAAAAATAAATACTTGGCTTTTGTCATCGTAATATGTTGCACCCCTCATTCTTATTTTGATAATTACATTAATAAAACATAATTTGTTGCAATAAAATTTACATCCTGATTGTTCGTTGAGTTTTTACTTGTCAGGACTGAATTAAGAGCAGTTACTCGTTTTAAAGCATATTTAAGTTCAAATGTTATATGAATCATATTTTTTTATAATTTTAGAGAATTTGATGACACAATTAAATTTTTAAATACACTATTCAAATTAAAATTTAGATTAATTTTTATTTGATTGATATATCAGAAACAATTGTAAAAATGAAATTTAACAATGAATATAATGTAATAGGTATAGTAATATATAGAAAAAATTTTAAAGTGTGAATTCTTACTTAAGTCGACAAAGAAAAATTTTAATTTAGTTACTTTTTATTAATTCCGTTTTATCCGTTTGTGGACTAAGAGTCGATACCGTTAATCCAGTTTGTTTGTTTAGTTTATTGCTTCGCTTAATTTTATTCTTCAGCGAGATTCATTCTGAAAACATGAAGATTCTAAGCCAATGCTATATTTGCCATTGCAAGACAAAGTTTTCACTGTATTGCAAAAAGTTCTTTAAACATAATTTCCCTTCCTTTTTTTTAAAAAAAATTGGAAAATTCTCTCTCACTCACAAATTCAAAGTTTCCTCATCTCTCACTAATTTATTTTAAAACTAAAAAATTCAATTTCCAAAGGAAGTGATAAACTCATTTACAAGATAAAAAAAAAAAAAAAGTAAATTTGAGAATGCAAGAAATGCAAAGTTAGAGATAGTATCTGTTGACGCCAACAGATGGCGCCACAACACAATGATTACAAAATGACACATTATTGTACATAATATATATAATGACACATTCCTTACACAATAATGCATTAATATTTGAAAAACTTCATTAAAATCAAGTGTCATCTTACGAATTTAAAAACATATTTGAACATGAGTGGATAAATAAAAAGAATTTTGGTAAAAGTGCAAAGGAAAATTTGAACAAGATATATATAGAGAGTTGAAATTAATAGTAGGAATTGAAAAATAACATTAATAATATATTGAAGTGTTATTTATTTATTAAGTACCTGTTGCAGCAAAACAGTGATCCACGGCTGGTACCAAACTCTTCTGAATCTTGAATGGTTTGAGGCAATCTCTTGTGGAGGGTTTCCGGCACCAGAGGCGCCACCAGACCAGCTGAGACGCAGAGGGCACCGATGATCAGGAAAGGGATTGCTTTGTTGTAAATGCCCTGCAAGTAATTGTTTGTTCAAATCGTTTCCGACAATACGATAAAAGTTTAATCATGGCAAAAAATGAAACAACGGGCATTAATAATTACTCCTAATTTACTCCTAATTTACTATTTCTTAAAAAACATTTTTGTAAAAAAAAAATTCTGTAAAATGTATTATTATAAGTTTAAACAGTGGAAAAAGTTGATAATGAAGTACACTGGTCTAAGTTAAAAGATAATACAAATTTAAACATAAAAAAGCCTTTTCCTCAATATTTTGACATTAAAATACTATGAAACAATCTGATGCTTAAATCAATACTTTAAAACTGTAAAATAAGATGTTTAAAGACAGTTACTTTGTTTTAAATTATAGTGAAATTTGATGATAAATTTTCATTTTAATAAGAAGAATCAGTAAATAATAAAGTTTTATTTAATAACTTTTGAAATTAATAGATTTATCATGACTAAGTATCATTATTTTAACAGAAGTTTCCGGTCTTCGCGATAAATCGCCAATGACAGCCGCCAAATCATTATTGTAGAAAACGGTCTTTTCGATGCGTTTACATTGAGCCACGTGTTCCTTTTTGCTTGTGAATTCTTAATTCCTTTACGTGTTACAGTAAAAAGAGGCGCAAGTACGCAGTTCGTGAAAATAGTCAAATATATTGAAGAATGATTCTCAATATATTGGCGAACTTGTAAAACTGAAGTTCTCGAAAGAGCTGCGTATCACCCCATATGATCGTAAATCACAAATACTACTTTGTAGTTCAAAAACGAGCGTATACACACAAAATGCTACAAATTTGGCCCTGGGTGTCGCAAACTTAGGTGAGTACTTTTATAAGATTATCTTTACGAGAGTACCTTTAAAACGTTTCTAAAAACGTTTCTTCAAAAAAAAAAACTTATTTGATGCAGGATAACAGAACTGCTGAACTATGTCACTTACCAAGTAACAGACGTAAGGCATGCAGATGACAGCGAGGGAGGAGACCACTGAGCCGACGCCCATTCCCAGGGCTCTGACCGGCGTGGGGTAGAGCTCGGCTGCCTGCTGGTAGATGACCATGAACGCCGCTGCGGAGCCGAACTTTCCCAACATCGAAGCTATGATCGCTGACCAGGCCAATTCTGCAAGAGAACAAGTGGAGAGCTCCAATAAATGTCAAAATTACTTTGGTGGCACATTAGCTACATGCAATATTCATTCAAATGCAAATCGTTGCGAAATGTGTATGGTTTGCGTTACAAGAAGACTCGCCAAAGTAAGCTTGGCGGCATTTAGTTTACAGCAATATAAGGAAAACAAACATTTAAATCGTCCTTGCAGATTAAAATTAACCATAAAGGGGATGTTATGATTTATTTATTGCTTGCATAAACAATCAAATATTAATATTTAATGTGCTTTACATGTTACATGAAATAAATGTGTCCTTACTTATAACGATGAATAAGTATTTATTTTTTAATAGCGGTGTCAAGAGAGACAAATCTCCAATAATATGTAAAATAACCCATCCCACTAAGATATTGGCCAACATTTTCTTTCCAACTGCTCACTGAAGAGCTCATCCCACTGACAAATTGACTTGTTTTCGATGAGTTGACAAAGTTATATTAGGTTGGGGAAAATTTATCCAATATTTTTTCTGTAGTGATCCCTATCTCGTGAGGTATCTATCGAACAATTTCAAATTTACGCTCATTGGAAAGGTGACATTTGATACTAAAATATTCTCTTGCGGTTTTTTGTTTGATTAATTCAGTTATGAGTACAAGGTTTTAAAAATAGAAGACAACAAACAGAAAATTCGATACATTTTAGTTTTTCTTTTATAATGGCGAAAATGCTAACCAGGTGGCTAAAATTGTGAAAGGTGATTATCGTCCTATATATGACTGTAACAACCAGTTACGCACAATTTTGGTTTCGTCGATTCCGTTTGGGTATTTGGATGCTAAAGATGCACCTTGCATGGATACAATATCGTCGAGAAGGTCTATAAAATATCAAAAATTATCAAACTTGACAGCATGTCAGCAGTCGTAGCTTCGCACAGGACCTAAAAATCTACATGAAAACTGTTTTAAACCTTTTTACAAAGCGAATCTGAAAGAAGTTACAAAAAGTTCACGTGAAAATAATGGATTTCTTTTTCCCCAAACTAATATATTCAACATCATTGATGAAAAGGATTATTTGTTTAACTCACAGACCAATTATAAGTAAAATAAAGTGACGTACACATTTGTTCTCAACTGTAATGAAAGAAATAACCACTTTATGGTTAAAAAAAAAAATCTTTTGATTCCGAAGAGTAAATGTCTAGAAAGAATATATCAAAAACTAAGTATCGGTGTACAAAGCGCATCCCGTTTTACAGACTTATTTTCAAAGAAAAAAGTGCGTTTTATACGTTGGTAAATGCAGTACATATTCTTCGTCAAGGCTTGCTGCTCGTTATTGGATTAGTAATGCTTTTGTTTTGACTCGGAATTCAAAGTTAATTTAATATTTATTTTACGTACAGGAGATAATGATACGATTCACATGTACAATATTTGTATAAACTAAACTCTAAGAAAAGTAATTTCCGCCATTACAATATTCTGTATATAAAACTAGTTGCCAGATTCATAGACCAAACAACATTATGAATTAACATTATGAATTAAATTACATTAAACAAAAATTGTAGCTCAATAGAAGTGGATACGACATCAACATATCAAAACTAAACTATCAAGAATTTTGCTGAAATTGTTTTGTTGTTCAATACTTGATTCAGGTGGTTTATCATTATAGTTTGGAAATCATGGTTAGAACATGTGTAAATGACAATTTAATGCAGATAAATTAACAAGTGGCGTACGACAAGAGTGGTTTACCTTTGGTGAGGAAGGATGGCACTAAGCAAGCAACTCCTGTGAGTAGGACAAAGACAGTATTCGACCACTTCCGGCCTACTTTTTCCATCAGGAAGTAGGCCAGAGGGAAAGCCGGAAGTTCGACGGACGACAGAAGGAAGAAGTTCAAGAAATCGTTCTTTCCCAAATTCGTCGCATTGAGCGTCAGACCGAAGTATGCAACAGCAATGGCCGTCCTGCAAGACAGAAGAACATATACATAGTCATCAATAATTGATTTCACATGGCAAAGATAATTTATAATATAGTCAAAGATGATATAATATAGTCAAAGATAATTTACAACTATATTGACAGCAGGTTCAGATATTGTCAAGTCTTCATTTACTATACGGTCACTCTTGGCGCGATTTTCCAAAGTTGGCGATAAACAACATTTTCTGGCAAGCCAACCATTTCTGACCAATCACAGATGAGGGATTCTGGCCAATGAAAAATCGGGGATTCTGATAAAATGGGAACCGACCAATGAAAAATGGAATATTCTGTTTATTTTCAGACCTCGATTGTCCAGATTGGCGAAGTTGACGACATTTTTGGCAATTTTTTTGAAAATGTTGCCAAGAGTGAACGTACGGTAAATTTTTACCAAAAATTTGAATTACAAAAAATCACAAAAATATAATAAGCATTTGAAAATGATACAAAGAAAAATTACAGTAAAATTTCTAAACTTTAATAGAAATTAAACAATGAAGAAGCGATAGAAAAAATGACTTGTATATGAACACATGCATAGAACAGTGGAAAATATTTGGAATGTTAAAACTTTTTCTTTTTAGGATGAGCGAATGATTATTTTATCATCTTGTTTAGACCTACTTTCCGATAAAATGTGTATGAACTTTTCGATGATAATATTCTGTCGATTCTATGAATTTTCTTGTCCCTGACGAGAAATTACAATGGAATTAATTTTGCGAAGTTTTATTACGGTAAAGAAAAATCTATATAAACAGCTTGATGATTTTTATCATCATATGTTAAGAAAACGTGTGGCGAGGAGTTGGATATCGATAATATATATATAAGTACCTTAATATAAGCAGAAATGCTTAATTTGTCAAGCAATTTAAGCACTTAATTTAGAGGATGCTCTTTCAATATTTTTTCTAGCAATAAATTCAATCACTTTTTTAATAATAATCTAAATCAGAATCGATAATAGAATCGGCTGGGCTGAAAGAGATTTGTTGCAGATTACGTATAACTAATTAGAGACTGGCAAAATCAAATACTACATTCTGGCATACAATGATAAAATCAATTTCTTGCACATAGTAACATTTTATTATATTTTCAAGTGCACACAGACTCGAAAATGTGTGCATTGTAACAGAATTGTGCTTTACCAGTTAGATGAAAGCTGTTGGGTAATTTAGAGGCAAAGATTAAGAAGAAGATCTTCTAATACATGATCTTTCCGAGAGGTATCCTTTCGTTTAGAGAACTTTGAGACTATGACATATTTAACTGTTTCAGCTGTTTTCAGTGAATACGATGGATTTTCGATTGGGTTGCGATTCGAACTCACTGCCTTCCGATACTGAGAATATCACCTTAACCAACTAGGATCTCATGATGTTAGTGTAATTTAATCATTGCGTATTTTTTAAACAAACTTTTGCATCATAAATATTTCACTCTCATAGAAATTAACGATGGAATTAAGTGCGAAATAGAGACACTGTTTTTGCACCAGCAAGCTTCTCTGTACTAAGTTGGGTTCTACCAGTTAAATAGAAGCAGGCGGGAGGGAGTCTATGTAATTTAGAAGCAGGGATCAAGTAGAACATCCCCAAATATTTCCCCTGCCAACTCTAGAGATATCATTTCACTTGGAGGACAATGCGACCAAGATCCATTAAGCATTCCCCAGCCACTTTAAATGAACACAACGGATTTTTTATTAAACCGGGATTCAAACTCACTACATTCCGAAAACGACGCAGGTAAACACACAGTCATAATGATAATTTAATTTAATGGGTTATGTAAAATTAATTTAATGGAGTAAGCAAAAATAACCGAACTAATTTAATACAGTAAATCATTATTTTCAGCGCTATCATGTTGCAATAAAAATTTAACTTTAAGTAGACACATTTAAAAAAAATGTCTGAAGCATTTTAGTATTTTGCTTTATAATCGAATTTGGATGTTATAATCAAATAATTCAAAAAAAAAAAAAAAAAAAAAAAAAAAAAAAAAAAAAAAAAAAAAAAATCCTACCAGGAGGAGGGTACATACCAGTTAAGGGTAACGATAAATAACTTTTTCCTCAACTGAGGGTACTTAAGCAATGAGAGCAGAGACTCTTTGCAAGGCCCTGACGACTGGTTATTTTCGCTGATTGCCTGCAAAGGAAAAGAAATCTTAAAAAAATATTTATACCTGTTTTCATTTATACAACAATTTTAGCAGATATTTTATGCTGAAGAAAATAACTACCAAGACAATCTAAACATAAATGTACCAAAGTATTAATAAAACTACTTCTTTCTACTTGTCATTGAATTTTTTTTTCTATACTATAATTTTAGCACATATTTTTGCACCATAGAAAAATAATTGCTAGATCAAACAAATTTAGATGTATCAAAACTTTCGCTCAGTAGATGAGATGAAGCCTTAAAACATGATTAAAAACATAGCAAGAATTATCAATTAAAAATATGAAATTAATCTCTTACCTTCAGCTTAGAGAGGAGGTCCTTGGGAACTTCAGAGCCATTTTTCTTCGCTATTTCTCTTATAACTTCAGCCGCTTCCTTGTATCGATTCTGAGTCATGAGATATCTCGGAGAAGGCTTCAGGTAGCTAACAAAATACATAAATACATTTTAAGTGAATCTAAAGATTAATTATTATTGTTCATATTATATTTATTAATGAATATTATGTGCAAACCAAAAGTATTATATATATATCCTTCTGATGCAATTCTTTCCAAGGCTTTTGTCTAAACTTTTAAAATTCAAATTCTCCTTTTAACAACAAGTCTCTTAATTGCGATCTTATTATTTTACATGAATGTGTAGATGCCCTTGGGCAGGAACATAGTTACCCTAAATTAAATATATATATATATATATATATATATATATCAATGTCTCAAATGGCAGAAGAAAATTTCTGGAACGTATAAAGAGAGTGTAAAATATCTTGTCCATAACACTTTTGTATTATGGAATTTTTGAGAAAGAATGTTTTTATTTTGAATATACTTTCTGAAGCAATAAACGTTATAAATTAAGGTAATAAGACCTGCATCTAATACAAGTATCATGACAGTCGAGACTGAGAAACGTTGATGCAGCAGTTACTATTGTATAATAACTCACTCTAGTGAATTTATCCGTTCAACAAATGAACTGAACTTTTTCAGATTGATTTCAAAATCGATCGACCTGTAAGTGCGCAACAAATTTAATGGCGTTTATTTTTAATTTCTTGGAATCTAAACTAAAAAATAAAATATGACATGACAGCCTTTCGGGGAGCAAAACTTACAGCGCCTATACCAGTTTTCCTGACTGAGCTCTGGGGTGCGAAGCATATGTCCCCGTTAGATGGTCAACCTAACTCGAAACCCTCAATTTTTAATTTCTAAGCAATCTTTATCAAACATGATTTATCATACCACTGAAGGGATGAAATGCTGAGTTGACCTTGAAAAACCTGATGATAGAGCCTCGTACCAGTGAATTTGGAGCGAAAAATGCTATTACTACGTCATTGGGCTTCTATTTCTTAAAATCATTTTACAAAAAATCAAAGTCATCCTATGTAACACTTTTTAAATACTCATAATATATAAATTGATGCGACAAAATATTACTGTTATTTATTGTTAAAAGATGTAATGATATTAAAACTAAGCAAAACCGGGGTTGTTTTTACAGTTTGGCTGTTGTGTAAGTTTCCGTATATTGCTCAATGTTACAGGATGAAAATTAAAACATGTGAACCTATGAAATGATTTCTTTAAAAATGATAATCAAAAAGTATTTTTTTACCTCTTGTAAGCCAAGAATACCGCAATGGGTAGTGTCGTAACCAGACCTAGGGTGGACCACTGTCTCGCCAAGTAAGCCACGAGAGCCAGTGAACACGCTCCAAGGGTCCACAGAATCCACGAGATGCAGACCAAGAAGGCTCGCTGCCTGGAACCCACCTGTTCCACGGCTGGAAGAGAGGAGTGGTATAGATTAGTAACAGTCCCGGGATAGTTTCTATTCTAATGAACGCCGCAAATCAGTCAACAATTAAGGATCAGATTAAAAATCAAATTAAAGATGACGGCACCTTAAGACATCGTTAGCGTTCTATCAGATGTCGTTGCCGATTATTTGTGCCATACGTGAAATCTTGTGATCTAACGTGATAAATATTTAAACTACTGAAATAACAATTACATTCGTAGTTTCTTATCAGAAGAGGTATTTAAGTGTAATATGTATGTTAAATCGGATCGTTTTAAAACTTTATTCTAGCTATCAATATAATTCTTATATTACCTTAAATAGTTTTTTGAAATCTTTCGTAAAAAAACTATGTGAAATGTTTTTAATGAGTAGATTTTTTCGCGTTTGACAAAATAATGACAATCATTTGGACTCTAAAACTATCGGTAATCTCTACAAATTTAATAAAACTAATGAACAATGAGATAAAGAAAAGATACATTGAGAAGATTTATTATTTTTTTTAAAAAAAAACGATACTTATTTCAAGAATTTCATTAAATCTTCAAGGAAAAATTTAAAGTTTTTCAATAGTTGTTATTTAAAAGACAAAATTAAAATTTTTAGCATGCAAAATGGTGAGTTAAATTTTCCTCATCAGGAGCGTAAAATCAAATTTATGCTGTCGCACGGAGCGTTGACAGATATCTTGCACCAATTCGAAATTCAAAATTGTTGTGCGCTTCACACTTTCTTGATGTTTATTAATTGGACATTAATGATGTCGTCTCCTCACGTCAGTTTCGTTGACGACATCTGATATATTGCTGGTGACATTTTGTCTACGATCATTGACTTGTTTGCGTCAGGGCTGAAAAAACTACAAAAATAATGGAAAAGTGGAGAAAGAGATATCTCAATCCTCATGAGACTCTTTTCATTTACTATATTTCTAATTCTTGAACTTTGGTTTCTAATGAAAGAAATGAGACTAAAATGAATTGCAGCATAGTTTGTAAATGCTATGTTAAAGCTTTTCAATGGTCTCGAATTGAGTTCGTAAGCGATATTTTTACTATAAAAGTGGAACTCTCTCACTACCTTACTGTAACGAGAACGACGTCCTAATCAACCAGGCCATAGTGGGCCACTCTTATATAGTAAAAAACAACTAAGAACTACCCTTTACATATATATATATATATATATATGAATTGATAAAATAAATAATAGTAGATCTTTTATGCTTTGTTTCGAAAGGATTTCTTCAACTATTGACGTCCATATACTTACTTATTATGTAGGGCAGTTGAAAGTTGGAAGGGACAGTTGCTCCAGTAACCGTGCGCAGGATGGCGAACACCGCAAAGGTAGGCGAAAAGATGGACAGTATCCCTGAAACAAACGCCACAGAAACATTGGCCAGGAAGGCTGTTTTCCTACCGCACCTGAAGAGCAAGACAACTTTTTGACAAAAAATATAGATTTTTCTTTTTTACACAATTATCTATGCATAATATTATTTAAAATTTTAGAATTACACGGCTTTGTGAACAAGAACATTTATTTATGTCAATATAATTATTTTTTCTGATTGAACTTTTAACATAGTATAAAGCAGGGACCGTTGGCTTGTTCTGTAATCCAGCTTTCTGGAAACTTGGATTGTTGTTGTTTCAAGGCTGTAATGCCAAAACATAGTGTAAAATCTTTTCATAACACTTTCCAGTTTGCAAATTATATCTACAATAAATTATATAAAACTTTATATAAAAAGTATTCCAGCCTTAAATGGCATGGACGGATTGTAAAAGGCTGCAGTTTCACATCCTCGTAAGTCTTGAAATCAACTTTATTCAATTTCAGATATTTCCCATTCAAGTGCGGGCAAAAACAAAGTAAGGTTGAGTTCGCTTTGTTTGTCGATCAACAATCATTTTATGTAGACGAAGGCTAATTAGACCAATATCTACAGTTTAAAGTGGATTCCGAGCCACTACAAACATCCAAGCTTAAGGTGGGATTAGAACCTACGACTTATGAACCGAAGGCAAAAGCGCTAACCATTCGGCAATCAACTCGGGCAAAGAGAGTAAGCATTATATTTCTATAGTCTGATATCTTAATTTTCTTTTAATGTTAAAAAATATATATTGATATCACCATCAGAAACGAAATATCAGAAGCAACTATTTTACAATCGCAAAGGAAATCTCCAGCGATTTTTCTGAAAATACACAATATTTTTTTCTCTGATTACGTCAGTCTTTTTTCAGTAACTGTTACTTGTTTGTCTACTTGCACTTTGTTCGAAGAGAGGAAAGCCGCCTCGCCAAAGCATCAACAAACAAGAGCTCATCCACCCCGAAGGTCGTCTCAGAGGTCATTGTCAACCCTGGGACTTCAAGAATAGTAACCGTGGGAGCTGGAAACGGGACAAAAATGTGTCATTAGGAACATGTATTCCCTTCTCCCGGCATTGAAAGATATTTTTTACTACATTTTACTTATTTGTTCATTCACAAATAAGTAAATGTTGTAAACGACAGTTAAGCAACCGATAAATTGCACTGGATAAGGAATTAGGATGTCATAGTGGAATAAGCGCATCATTATTTGTATGCAATTTGACTCAATTACTTAATTTTTGAGAAATTACTATTATTATCCGTTCTCAAATTTAATTTCCATTTGCTATAATATCATGAAGATTGACTCACCTTAATTTTAGAATAGATCAGTGTTCTTTAGAGTAAGAGGTTCCGGGTTCGATCTTAGCATTTAATAAACAACAAAATAATTGATCTTTTTATGCAGTCTGTTGAATTGGTTAACAGGGAACTTTTCATTGCATTGTGTGAATACAGACCATTACTAATGAAAATTCCTCGTGTGGAGGACAATGACTGTATAAATGAACTTTGAGCAGGATACTATGTAGTATGTATCATCTACTATGTAGTGTCAAAATATAGTTTAGCTTCGTTATAATATATATATATATATATATATATATATATATATATATATATATATATATATATAGAGAGAGAGAGAGAGAGAGAGAGAGAGAGAGAGAGAGAGGAAGAGAGAGAGAAAGAGAGAGACGAACCATTACTGCATATGTATTTGAAATTACGTACAAATGTCTGCAGCTATATTTTTAAGCTTAAAATAGTCTTTCACTTTTTTTTGTTTTACTACTCCATGCTACAAGACTGCGATAACCTGTTATATATTTGCTATATGAAATAGGAAAAATTATATGCATTTAATTATTTATTTTAACAATTTGAAATGAAGTGAAGAGCTATCTGTTTGGCTACTTTTCTGTGCAAAATAGCTCAAGAGCAGGTTTGATTTATTTATCTGTCGCTCTATGATCACATTTTGCACGCGAGAGCTCTTGAACCGGGATACGTAATTTAAGGTAATTTTCCAACTACTCTTAAATCAAGAATCAAACCCACGACCTTTCGAACTCATGTCCAGAGCTCTAACGAATCAGATACCAACTCGCCCCCATAAGAACTGAGTTGTTTTAGAATGAATATGAATTATAAGTTGTAATCATATGATAATTTCTCTAGTTGAGTCAAGATCGAACCTACTGCTTCACATCCACTAGAACAGCACCGTTCTTTTACTTATTCTTTTACTTTCGATAAAAAATACGGTTTGAAAAGGCTGTTGACGATTAAAAAAAAATGGCAATTTGAATTGTTTAAGGCATCTTATTATACGTCGATTTCTATAGTTGGGAAACGCAATTGAATTCAAAGTTATATCGGTTACAGTGAATCACTGTTGAAGTACATAGCATGTTAAAACATCAATGGAATCTACGATTTTTTTTTTTTTTTTTTTGTGATTACAAATGATGATCGTTGAGAGAGCGATAGCAGCCAACTGTGGACCAAAGTGCTTGCGAGCAAGTGTGTGATGCACGTGACGATAAGAAGATTCTATTTATATAAAGTTCTTATTTTTATTTAAATGCATTATCAACCTTTAAGAACAAGGGAGGTAGTGTTCTTGGATCTTTTTTATCTTACTGTTGAATGAAGATTTCAAGATGATACGTGCGTTCAGAAAACGTGAATATCTAAGCATATATATATTTTTTTTTTTTTTTACTTTTTGACGAAGATAGATGACCTTTGAGTTTTGTAAATTCTACTTGAGATTGATAGAGGGATATTCCCCCCCTCCCACTTCATACAGGTGCATTTCTCGTTTAATTAAAAGAGAAATGCACCTGTGTGAACTGATCGCTCAACGGTCATTTTTATCCCTTCGCTTACAAAAAAAAGTTAGATTGGGAGTACATCTATTATAAACATTTAAGAAAACATTAGGTGGATTTACAACAAGCAACGAAGGCCTAGGTGGGACTTGAACCAACGAGATCCTACATTGAAAACCAGAATGCTAACCATCCAGAAGCCAATTCGGGGATGTTATGGTGGGAAGCGCACGAGCTCAGGTGTGGACTTCATGGCTTTATCGTAATTCAAAGCAATGAGGAGCTTGTGGTGGTTTGGACGTTCATTTGCTGAAAGAACGATTCACATCTGCTGTTATCTTAACCTTATTATTAATTCGATTTTCCCATATCAAGTCAAAAAGATAAAGTTTTGTAACTAAGTTGATTTATTTATATTTTTGTTTTAAGCAGAATCAATTGCCGCCTACTCTGACTAGTGGTCAGCATACCTTACAACGGATAGAGAGGTCCTGGGTTCGAATCCTGGTTCGGGCATGGATGTACTTTCTCTTATTCTCCTGACTTTGTCCTTTCCTTGTATAAATGGATTATGAATGGTTTCCTACTCTATAAACGAGTACCTATGGCATGTGTGTACTGAGGAAGTCGGATTCCTCACCAAATTACGGTTCAGATGGAAAAATGGAGCAGTGCACCCCATATTGACAGCCTAGCTGGCACAAGATGACAACAACAAACAGAATCAATTTCTTAAGAAAAAAGTTAAGAAGATCGGAACTTACCAGTCAGCCATGGCAGAGAATACGAAGGTACCGACGACGCTCCCCGCGTTGGCCAACGTCAACACCAAGCTTGGGAAGTAGTTGTTGTCACACACCAGGTCCCACTAGAAATGCAATGTGTGCCTGCTGTTATTTTCACACATAGACTTCAATTATGAACAGATAGACAGCAAGTTCACATTTAATGAATTATTGGCGGCTTTTTCACTTAATAATAAACCATTATGGCATGATGCACATTATTCATTAACATCTGAAATCCATTAGAATAAAGAACAAAATTATTTCACTATATGTGCGGCAATAAATAATTTTTGAACATATTTGTGTGTCTGATTATAATTTTAATACTTTTTCAAACATCAATACGCGTAATTAATACTCAAATATTCACAATTTCACACAAGAGTCGTATTTATTTTGTAAATCATAAATTTCTAATTAGAATATTTGTGTGAATTACATGTGACAAGATTTCTTCCAAATATTAATCTCAATTATAAAATAGACTGTCATAAGAAAGCAAACTTTTATTTGGGACAAATGTATTATCTCTTCAACTATTTTCACCGAAAAAATAGGACGCAAAATGCCAAAAATCTTCGCATTATTTTATGTAAACCTGATTAATACTATTTGTTTTATCCGATTAAATAAAACAATTACCAAATATTTGACTATTTTTAAACGGAAGGAACAGAAATCAACCTAGATTTTTAACCTACGGCAACCCTAGATTTTTATTCATTCCTACTTGTATTCGTGGAGTTTTCAGAAAATATAATCATAAATGTAAAATTTGCATTATACTGCTAAACATTTAAAAAACTTAAAGCATGAACTTTTGATGTAGCTTAAGCTATTCAATTGGGGTTGCAACATTTGGCTCAAAATCCCAATATTTAGCGACTTTTTCATAAAATTCGTCGACTTGTATAATAAATACCCTACTCTCTTACCTTTTAATCTCCAAATAGTAAAATTTAAATTGAAGATTATATATATATATATATATATATATATATATATATATACAGTGCTTTTTTAAAAGTGTTCATACACTTAATGAATTACAATGAAATAGGAATATATTTATTAGAAAAATTAATATTTACTATTAACATTTATTATTAATTGTTTGTTAATTGTTTTCAACAAAATTACGTTGGGTATTTTACGATAAAATGTAAACTTTATTTTCATAAATATTATGAAAGAAAAAATAATAAAATTCAGCCACAAAACTCATTAAATACTTGTAAAAATGTAAGAATGATCAATATAATAATGAATAAATTACATAATAATTCAATGGATCATTATTTGTTTGCATGCCATTCAACATTTACAACATCTTATAAATGCCAAATTTACATGTTTCAAGTTGATATTTTATCAGCTTGAAATATGTATTGAAATATAGCAAATTTCAAGCTGATATTTTAAAATTATTCTTCAAAAATTTTAAAATGAAGTTGATTCGTTTTGTTTTATCAATAAATATCAAATTTTTCTAGTCCTGAAGCGAACATCCTAACCCACTTAAGGACAATTCCAACGTCATGATTTACTGTTTCAATTAAGTTCTTTGGACGTTCTGTTTTCATTCTCCATGCATATATATATATATATATATA
>JAPDSC010161603.1:18574-29347 GCA_026290005.1 Latrodectus geometricus | reverse complement strand
TAGCAGAATATTTTGGTAAGTACTATCAATTCTTTTAAATAAATAACAAGTACATATCTTTAAAATGCCTATTTATTTAATTCTGTCACTTTGTAGATTATATTTATTTTGTACTGGTAAAATGTAAGTCCGAATAAGAATTACAAACAATGTTTATAAATATGCATAATATTAATAATATATAGTAATTAAAAACCAGTATTGAAAATTACATGGACTCAGATCAACAATGTAGTGCCACAGTTAAAGATTTCAAAATACTTAACTCTTTATATAATGAGTCAAATATCTTTAGCAATTCAGTACCTAAAGAGAAATTAAAACAATGTTTTTTGAAACATAATTTAACTTGTGAATATATCCATTTCACTTTAAAAAACACTATTAAGCAAAAACTCTAGTATGGTTTGAAAACTAAAACAGTCTACTATAAGCATAAATTTACTTATTGATAGATTTCCTTTGTATAACTGATCATATCAATTTTAGGTAGCATTAGAAAGATAATAGATACACCTTTTCTCATTGGTATTTATTTGTTGAAAAGAAACCTGATATCAATGAATTTCTGGAAGAATTAGTTAAAGATTTAAAAATTGTTATGCTAGTCGTGCAATATTGGGTAAAAACTTTTCAATTTTTGTTAATGCAGTAATTTGTGATATCCATCAAGGGCTTTTGTTACTTGTACTAAATTGTTTACTGGTTACTATGGTTATGATAAATGGTAGGTAACAAAAAGGTAAATGATATCGAAAGATGACTTATCCAGAAATTAATGCTTCTTTGAGAAATGAGGTGACATAAATAATGATTTTCATTTTACTGGAGAATCCCCTTTTAAAGAGTTAAATATTGGAGTGATAAGCAAATTTCCTTTGGATTATATGCATTTTGTCTTTTTAGGCATTATGGGAATAATATGTTATCTGAGAAATATTACAACTGCAGGGCTCGGAGTTGTCCTGATATTCCTGAAATTCCTGATTTTTTAAAAAACGTCCTGAAATGTCCTTATTTTTCAAAATAAATCCTGGAATTCCTTAATTTTTTATTACATTCCTTTGAAAGTTTAATTTCAATTAATAATTTTATATTTTTCAGTTGTAAATTTTTCTTTCAGTGGAATATATTTTTTCTTTCAACTGCTTTCTATGCAAAAAGAAAGAGAAAAATTTCCCCCTTTTTTGTTCTCTTTCAAACCGGAAATAGGGTTGCCATACATTCGTCTGCGCCTCGTTTTCAGCCATTGCTCACGCATGTCTGAAGTCAAAAAAATTTAGGTTTGGGTTTACCATTAAATTCTATTTGGTGCCTTTACAGACAAAGATTCTGATTTTAGTAGTGCACAACTATTTACAATGATATCGAAATTGTGAGAATTATTGGCCTACGTTTATGCGCATGCTTGAAATGCTTATCGCGCTGTTTTGGAAGATTTTGATGAGTGTTTTGAAAAATTTTTATTAGCAAGCTCAGAATTTTCTTTTTTGAAAACATTTTTTTTTTTAAAAATGCCAAGGATAACGAAATTTTCCGACAAATGGTTGGAACTGGAAGATGGGAATAAATGCCTAATCAAGACATGGTGCCGAAGTGTTGACGATGTTCATTCTGTGGAGGGCTTCGTATGCAAAAGCAGATTCAGTGTTTCAAATATGGGTTTTAGACAAGTGCTTGCGCATGCAGATGGATTAAAACACAAAAAAGCTGTGAACTGTTACAAGAATCAAACACTATTTACTATCAAGTCATCAACTTCATCTGAATCCTCGACATCGACTGTAGTAGTGAATAACAAATCATGGCTCCCCAAAACGACATCAGAGAAAACCATTAAAGCTGAAACCATTTTAGTTTTAGTGGCAATAAAAAATAATTATTCTTTTTCATCTTTGAATGATTTAGCTAACATTTACGGAGAAATTTTTGATGATTCCTCCATAGCAAAAAATCTCAAATTATCTGACAAAAAAGTAAGGTATATGATTAATTTTGAATTAGGTCCGTATTTCAAAACTCTTTTGTTTCGGGATATCGGCACTTCATATTTTGTTTTACTTTTCGATGAAACTACTACAAAACAAATAAAGAAACAGTTGGATATTTACATCTCATATTGGTCTGATAAACAAGGTAAAAATGTCATTTGTTACCTCGAATCACATTTTTAGGGCATGCTGAAGCCAATAAAATTGTAAAAATTTTATTAAGTTTTATTCAAAATAATGGTTTGAATTTAGAAAAATTAATGCAGTTGTCAATGGATGGACCAAGAGTTAATTTAGCTGTTTTAAAGCAAATAAATAGTGAACTGAGTAAGCAAAGTTTACCAGTACTAATTGATTTGGGTACATGTTGCTTACACATAATCCATGGAGCACTGCGTAAGGGTATTGATAAAATTGATTGTAATATTGATGGATTTGCTATAGATATTCATCAATTTTTCAAGCTATCTCCTGCAAGAAGGGAAGATTATCATTCTTTACAGTTAGAAATACTGGAAGAAACTTTAGCTAGACATAGTTTCCTTCGTCATGTTGAGAGCCGTTGGTTAACTTTGGGCTCAGTTTGTGAGAGAATTGTTGAGCAATATGATGTTCTAAAGGAATATTTCATTGTTAAAATACCTAAAGAGTCAAAATCTCCTCTTTCTGATAGACATCTTCGGATTATAAAACATTTGAAAGACCCTATAAGACTCTGGCATATCTGCATTTTGTTTCATTTTTTTTGTAAAACTTTTGAACCTTATTTACTTCTAATGCAAAAAGTCGAACCTTTAGTACATGTGATGTACAGTAAGTTAAATGAACTTGTTCGCAGTATTATGTTTAAATTTTTAAACCCAGAAGAAATCTGTGAAAAAAATGGAGTAAAGTTGCTACAAATTAATGTTGATTCAGGAAAAAATTGGTTAAATTTAAACAAGATTGAAGTAGGTCATGGTGCAAAAGCAATGCTGGAAGAACTTACTGATAAAACAACATTTCTACAAAGTATTAGAAGCTGCTACATAGCAACTTCAAAGCATTTGCTTCAAAAACTTCCTATAACAAATCCTTTACTCAAAGATCTCCAGTGTTTGACTCCTTATAATAGAAAAAAGGAAGAGTCTAGGAGTTCATGTAGCAGATTAATTCAACATATTCCTCATGTGAATAAAACTTCTTCAGATTTTGATAAGATGAATGAAGAGTGGATTCTTTACATGTGTGAAGATGTGACTTTGATTGTGAATGATTATGATAATGATCAAAATATCTGTAAATATTGGAATGCGGTTTTCAATATAAAAGATGCTGGTGGTTATATAAAATATCCTACTCTTTCTAGAGTGGTTAAAGCATGTTTGTCGTTAATGAATGTAAATTCCCAACCAGAAAGAGGGTTTTCAACTAACAATTATGTTGTGACAAAGGAGAGAGCTTCTTTATCGGAATTAACCGTTCAAAGTTTACGGATTTGTCATGATGTTATTCGAATGCATGGCAATTCTGTTTCCTCCATTCCATATACCAAAGAAATGATGCATTACATTCAGAAATCTCATGCAGAATATGCATCATATATGGAAAAATCAAAAGATGTAACAGAATTAGAGAAGAAAAGAAAGGACGTTGTGGTTGTTGTTGGGTTGTATTTTATGGCGCAAGGTCCAAAATTGGACAAAAGAAAGGACGAGGAAGATGTAGAAGCTACTAGTGAAAAAAAGTTTAAACAATCGCACCTATTAGAAAAAATTAATGAACTTGAGGAAGAAAAGAAAAATTTGCTTGATAATCAGTGTGTAGCTCAAAAACTTTTGGATGATGCAACTAAAAAAATATCAGTGATGATAATATGAGTGATGTGAAAGTTGGACAAATGATGCTGTCTGTTGCTAATGCAGAGATTGCATCTGTGAATGATAAATTAAAAAAGTGCAGTATTAAGTTATTGGAATTAAATGCTAATGCATCCAGTTCAAAATGAACATTATTCAATTATACATAAATTAACTGTTAATTTAAAGCATTTATCATGTAACTTATTAATTTTCAGAAAATGTTCAGTATAAAAAGTTTAAATTTCTGTATTATTTTTCATATTGTTGTATTAAAAATTAAAAAAACTCAGAATTTATTAAATAGTTTATTCCTTTCTAAAATGTGTTTTATGCATAAAACTGAAATTGATATATAAAAGTGTGAGAATCGAAAGCACTTAGACACAACATCCGGCCACACCTTCCTCCCCTCCTCTTCGAGACCATTAGAAAAGGTTGGCGGAATGATTACAGAGAGGGGTATGAAACAGAGTGTACATGTCTCTGGAACTTGCAATTTCTGTTTTGGGTGTCCTAAGCCATCGGGGATCGTTATGATTTGGAGACGTCAGTCTCATAATAATCTATTTGTTTAGGCTTCTTAAGCCATCTTATATAAGGGATATATTATTGGAGACATCAGTCTCATTATTTACGTATAGTTAATTGTTTGGGCTACTTTAGCCAGCTTCATTAGTTAATTATGTGTGTAAGAGACGCCAGTCTCAAAAATATATCTATCGGCTTCTCATGCCATGTGATTGATTTCAAATGCTAGTTTTGTGTTGTGATGCTCTAGAAAAATAAATTAAAATTATCATCTGTAATTTTCTTCGCAATTATTTCACCCGAACCTATGCACTCTGATTTACCATTATGGGATTACCAATTCAAAATAGAACGTTGGGAACTTTACTAAAAGTAACATTGGTTTTCTTTAATTATTGAAATATGTCCTGAAAAATGTCCTGATATTTCTTGAAAATAGTGTCCTGAAAAAAAAAATTCTGTACTCCGACCCCTGGAAATATTCAGAAAAAATTGTCCAAATAATTAGAATTAAATTAAGGCATAAGAGAAACATATTTTGGACTGCAAAAAAAAAAAAAAAAAAAAAAAAAAAACATGCATCATCATTAAACCAGGCATAATTATCCTATCCATGGTAGGAACTTCTGTAAAATAAATTTTTCTAAAGGTCACTCTGACAAAGAAAAATGGCGACTTCGTATACTTCTTGACAAATTTAGCGAAAAATCTGTTGACGAGTCTGATTCCGATGACGAAAGAGGCTAAATCTGTTGCCAAAATATAACTGGAGTCGTCAAGTATATTTACTCCAAAAAATGTTTCCTTCTAAAGAACAAAATTCTATGAATATTTTGTTTTCCAAAACACGGTAAAGCACTTTATGCGTCAATCATTTATATTTAATTAGAAAATCTATTCTTAGAATAGATGGCAGACGTTTATTTACAAATTCCCATTTCCGTGCATTACTAGAGAACAAAAGCATTAACACTTTACTGGATTTATACTTCTCCATTGGTAAAACTTGCTTGAAGTTGAATCAATCTGATTGTTATTCACGATTTGCTAAAATATACATTGTTTTTTCGATATTATTTCCTTTGTTGAATTAATCTATTAGATAAAGTTATAATTTGTATAGATTTCTTTTTGAATGTCATTTTATTATCTTATTTTACCTATAAACTTCCTTAATGTGTTAGCAAGTGAATTCACTTTTAAAATTCGTAGCTTCTTTTTAATATTTCCCCTAACATTTCATAATTGCTTTTGAAAAAAAATAATTATTTGGAAATATATTATTTATTCGGTATTTGAAAGCAGTTTGGATATTGAATCGGGCTTTCTTCACAACATGTTTTCTATATCGTGAACCATTTATTCCTTACAAAGAAAAACTGCAAAAACTTTTTCAAGTTTCCACTAATCTTAATATTCATGAGTGGTTCTAGAACAAGATAGAAAACTACATACATGAGTAAAATATTTCCGATCAAAACATAGAAAAAAAATATTTATTACCTCAGATATACGTATTCTATATAGGTTGAAATTTAGAAATTAAATTTTCCTTTTAATTTAAATAAAGTGAATTTTGACAGTAAATTATAAAAATTAATTTAAGAAATATGTTTGATTTTGTCTTATATCAAGGGAGTTCATTTTCTTTTGATTTTCTAACTAATCATTCTTCCAAAATCAAAATTCATCGGGATTTAGTATTCGGCCTAAAAGAAAAAAAAAATGGGAAATAATTTTTTTTTTCCAGTATGCAAAATAAAATCATGGTCTTAAGTTTTGGAAGTAAGGAAAGAAAACAAAATAAATTTCTCCTAGAATTTTTTTTTTTAAAAAAAATTTTGAAATCAGTTAGAAAAACAAGAGAAAAATCATAGAATCAAATTATATTGGGATTTTAGTATTCAGAGAAAAGATTTTTTTTTTCAAATATCCAAAGTAAATACCATGATCTAAAATTTTTAGGATAAGAATTACAGAGTCCTCATTAGTATCCTCTTAAGATCCATATAATAAAGTCAAATCCTCATTCAACGTATGCTATTTACATAAGTTTTAGAAGAATAAAAGAAAAAGAATTTCACCTTCGACCATTGAACTTTAATTTCATAGGAAATTTGCAATTTATTTCTCAGAACAATTGAAAAACGATTTCATATTTAAATGTATACGAGAGAGTAGAGTTATGGGGAAATAACTAAATTATTTTTCTGATATTGGATTTGTATTTTATTATATTCTTAATATATTAAATCTAATTTTATTTTAGCTGGAAATTCCATTTAGGTATAGATTCGATTTAAATTAAATTAAATCGAATCTATACCTAAATGGAATTTCCAAATATTAAAAAATTCGAAAATATTAAAAAAACTACTAAATATATTTATTTTACAGGAAATTTTTAATGAGAAAAATGTATCACAAAAATTCTTCGGAAATATAAAAGATAAAGAAAGTAGTTCTTCATAAACCATGTATAAAAGGAAAAAAAGATAAACAATTCTTCCGAAACAGTTTAGGAGGTGATACAAAATTAACATAATTATTATTATTACTATCCCTATTTATTCTAATAATGACTTTATTTGACATTTTACGACCAGAATTTATATTTAAAATCGAATTTGAACCACTAAAAATAGCCACGCTCGAGATATGAGTCGAATCATGATTCATAGAATTAAAAAGTAAGTTTATTCAATGTTTGATATGAGCCAAAAACTACAACTAAATGCAGTCAACATAAATCTTAGGAAACTTTTTTATAGGTTTAGTAAAAAAATATTTGCAGTAATATGAATTAATTTTTTTTTTTTTTTTACCAATTAATGAAAATTATTGTTAAAATTATTTTTCAACTTACATGTTTATTGATTTTACCTAGTCTCTGTCTCTTTTTCCGAACATTTTTAAAGGAAGGGAATGAATTTGTATGTATGGTTTTGAAAAATATATGGGTTTCAAAAATACACGAGTTTGCTCAAATAAGTGTACGAAATGTAACTTTGCTTGTCCTAAAAGATAAATGCATAAATTAACAAGTAAAAATCACATTAAAGTTGAATAAGTATCAAGAAATCAACAGTTAAACTCCTTCAGTTCAAATTTCTAATTAAATTCATTGTTTATTCTTAATAATAAAAAGTATTGTATAAAAATAATTGTGAATTTTTTTATTTTTGAATTTTAACTATAAAATTCTAAGGGTCGTAGTAAGACATTTATTTGAACATTCACCGATTTATCTATTTTTCGCGAGAACTTTATATAATCAGTGGATCTTATTGTCACAATGAAAACAACCCGGAAAATTCCCTAGCCTCAACAGCCCCTACAATTCTGAATCCAAAAAGAAGAAATTTAACATCCATTTCCTGTTGTTTAGCAATGGCTGGAATCTAACTCGGAGCTTCTAACTTTAATGAACGCCATACTACCACCACTCAACTATGTGAAATTTGAATAAATATTTTTTTTTTTTTTTTTTTTTTTTTTTTTTTTTTTTTACGATTTACGATTCTTAAGAATATAATTTTCGAAAACGATATTACTCAGCTGTTAAGTAAAAATATATTCCAATTAATTCTAATTAATTCTTCCATTCACTTAATACAAATCCCATAGTGATAAATGAAACAGCTGTGAATGTGATTATTTATCTTCTTTTAAGTAAACATTCTAAGTTAACGTTAAAATCTGCTCATTTTCCTCTAACGTAAAACCCTGTTATTTATTTATTTTAAAGTCAACAGATAGCATTAAGTTCTGCAGAATGCTATTTTTATTTTCAACCGATAGCTTTACTTGTAGACTTCATATTTATCAACAAAATAAAATATTTGTGAAGTGTTTCGTATATCATGCCTCACGTCGAATGTTCTGTTACATTTGAATTCCTTAAATTTACATATGATGATAATATTAGTAAATTAAATCGCATAGTTTACTTTTACGCATGCATATATACCGGTACGAAATTCAAACATGACAGGTGCATCACTTTAACCTCCATTTGTACAGACTACAGCTGTTTCTCAAGAAGTTCATTCGCTTTAGAAATTCTTTCCGTTCGTCTTGTGCCACTTAAACGTTCTTCCTGTATTTCTGTTTTCATTTTGAATGTTTATGAAATTAGCTTATTCCTAATTCAAAAGCGACGTGAAATAAGATTGGACTGTTTTCAAACATATAGGATCAAATATACATTCTGTATGTTTGAATAACTTATATATTTTCAAATAGATTTATTCAAACAAACATATATATACTCAGGAAGTAAAATATTATTTGTTTTCAGTTTGTTGATTTTCTTGTCAATAATTCGAGATAAAAATATTCTACATTATGTTTATTGCGGTTACAACTTCGATTGAGATGCTTAGATGACACTTGAGAATACCTTTTTATACATACCTTGCAGTCTAAACTTTTTTTAAGAACTAACTACAAGTTATTCTACTTTAACATGGCACCTTATAACATTATAAGATGAATTGCAGAAACCATCGTATGTAGTATTATGACCCATAGTACTGTTTTGTTCAAAGATGACCACAAACTGGCATTCGAATTTTTAGTGCTGTAGCCTTCAGAACAACAGTTTTTGGGCTCGAATCCCATCTTGAAGATGACGTCTCAAACTGCAGGTTTTGGTCCAATTAATCTTCGTGTGCAGAAAATGACTGTTGAGCTGCAAACAAATGATCACCATTAACACGATATATATATATATATATATATATATATATATATATATATATATGTATATAAAATTAATGTGTGTGTTACGATTTAATGTGTGTGTGTATTTGAATTTATTATATAGAAAAATCTCATTCGAGATTGTATTAAGTATTAATCTGTAGGAGAATTTATTAGAGTAAGGTTACATTTAAATGAAAATAATATTTATTTTTGGTACGTTATACATACTTCTATATTTTTAATAAAAATTAAGTTACTTGTGAGTATGGAGTTAAAAAAAAATGTTTGTTTTCAATAAGTTTTCACGACATAATATCTTTATCTGCATTGGCTCAGTATCTCATTCAACAAGATTTCACACAATACAACATATTTTATTCTTTTATTACTTTTTCATTCTGGTGCCCAAACATATGAGGTCCCCAATTGGGGACCTCATTTAATATGTTTGGGTACAACATGGCACTTTAATTTTGCACGCTCTTTTTGCAGTGTTCTGGGTCTTATTTAATTCGATTTCACACTGTATGATTTTTTTTTTTATTTTACACGACCTTTTTACCATGGATCCTATTCAAAGCGGTTCAATGTAACTAGCAACCCATCTATCGCACGCGTGTTGTATGATAATTATCTATATTTACTCTACATATGTATTTTTGTGCTATGCTTAAACTTTATCTTATCTTATCTCTTAATTATATAGTTTTGCAGCATTAGAACAAGTATTCCTTTATACTATTAAATATTAAAAGTATAATTTATTTTAGTATTCGATTTCCGCGATAGTCCTAGATCTTATACGTAGACGCAACAATTAAAAAATATTTCACATGAAAAAAAGTTTCTGACTGAGAGGAGTGAAATAGCGAAAGATTAAATATTTTACATAAATTTAGAGATTCTCTCCATGTTATTACAATCTGTGAACGTTTCATACCGTCACTAATCATGCTTCATACAGCCAAAGATAAACAAAATTTTATGTCAGAACAAACAATAGTTTAATCATTTTAGATCAAACTATTTTTTTAACTTTCTTGCGTTTTCATAAAAATACTTATCTACTATGTTATTAAGATATCTAAATAATTCAGCAGAACCCCTAATGACATAAAGCAGACTTTCTTGGACCCGGAAAGAGAGGCCAAAAAATGTACCTCTCAATCAATCAGAGTAAGACAAAGTATATGCAATATGTCAACTACATAGATATCTCCACGCATATCGAGATTGGAGAATACACATTTGAAAAGGTGAAGTCCTTCACCTACCTTGGCTCTGAGATGAAAAATGAAAACTAAATATCCTCAGAAGTAAGGAAGAGGGTAACTGTGGCCAACAAATGCTTCTATGGCATAAGAAAACTTTTCAAATCTGATAACATTAAAAGAGGCACCAAGGTATGATTTATCGAAGGCTTATGAGATCAGTCGGTCCTCACCAACATTACTGAGAACTGGACCCTGTCCCAAGCTGATGAGAGTACCCTCGGTACCTATGACAGGAAGGTTCTACATTCCATTTTTGGTGGTGTTTGCGACAATCGAATTTGGATAAAGAGCACTAATTCTGAACTTAACAAGCTATTCAGAGAGCCGGAAGTTATAAAGTATCATAAACAACATATGAAATGGGCCGGACATATAATAGGAATGAAAGATGACAGAACAACTAAAAGAATCCTGTTGGCTAGACCAACTGGT
>JAPDSC010161603.1:0-13574 GCA_026290005.1 Latrodectus geometricus | reverse complement strand
ATTCGAATTTCATCATTCAGTAATTGAAAAACGTATTCATTAGATATCATCCAGTATTCTAAATTGTTCCTAGCAATTTTTGATGGTTAAATAAAAAAAATGCAAATTTTGATTATTTATTTTTTTTTATTTTTTTTATTTTTAGTTCTAAAAATATGATTTGCTTGGACTGATTGTGAATAGGTTTCTATCTTTTCAGCTATTTGAATAATCAATTAGAAACGCATATGGAGCTCAGTAAGAAAATTATCTTTCCTAGTAACTTATGTTACTTGGAATTAAATATGGAAGATTTAACTGGAATGACTGCTATCTATTTTCAAAGAGATCTAATTCTGAGCTCTTTTGAAAGACGAATAATGATGCTTAAGTGGTATATACAGCGATAATGAACTACTTTGTCAAAGTATCTCTAGATATATATTTTCGTGGATATAAATTAGTAAATTCCAAATCGTAATTTTCTTTACTTTTGAAGGTAAATTTTATTGATATTGTCTTAATACATTTATACTGTGTGAACATATATAGTATTATGCATTTATTTCTTATTGGATATAGTTTGTTCTATTTTAAATTAGAATATTTAATGAATAATAAATCTAACGTTTCATTATTTTTATTCTCATATTAAAGTATTTAATGATTCCAAAAATTAACAAATTTTGGGAACAGTATAAATATTATATTTGATTTTTTTTTTTTTTTTTTTTTTTTTTTTTTTTTTTTTTTATGATTCGTCTTATTTTTATTAAGCAATTTACAGAATATTTTCTAAAAGAAATATTAATGTCTTCCTGTTTTTTATTGAATTTCATACAGACGTATTAATAATAATATTACATTTTCAAAAAAAAAAAAAAAATGAATTAATAAAATTTAGTACATAATAAAATTTCTGTATTTTAATTTCATTATATCTAATTATGATATATTTATGCTCTGATTTATGAAGTCATTTAAATGATTTCATTAATGTTCGTAAAGTTTATTCAAGTATTCACTTTAAGAGCAAAAATTGTGATATTCTCTGAAACTCAAGGAGATAATATCATAAAATAAAGTAAATATTAACCAAAATTATAAAACATAATGTCAATAACTAGTATAGCAATTGAAAAATATGAAACAATGTACAAACTTCATGTGACAAAAGAAATTTACACTAATGGACCAACTTTCATGGACCGTGTCTTTCAGTTCAAAACGCACACTTATACTAGTTTTGGAGGAAAAATTGTGATTTTGGAAGATTCACGATATTTACAGTTTATTTACTTTGTTCAAATTACTGATCTCGACTGAAAAATCGAATGATGAATGGAAGGCTTAAAAATTCTTTTTTAGTTACAACGTTATTGAATATTGAAGCCAGAACTTCATCCGTATTCTAATGCATTTCCCATTGGCGACGTATTATTAAAAGTGAAAAATGAGTTTTCAAAAATAAAAAAGTGAATGTTAATTTTTTTAAAACTTCGTTGTGGAAATGTAGAGAGATCGTAGAATTCGATGCGTTATATATATTTCATCTACTCCCTGTGGCTACAAATCGAAGCAATTTAAGGGGGGGGGGGAAGAACCACACACCTTTGTTTTTGAAGTAGAGTTTTAGAAAGGTTTGTATCGTAGCGTAAGCAACTTTACAGTGAGTTCAAATCAGTCTTAATTACAAATTATATAATTAGAACTTCGAAACGAAATACAGTCTGTTTTTAGTTATCATGATATAAAAATAAATATCATACTTTTGCTGATGTTCTCAATTCAACATATGATAAAAATTCGGCGGACCAACATAAATAAGTATTTCATTTATATTGTTTTACTTATTCACTGAATGCGTTGCATACGGGAGTTTAGAAAAACTAGTCAGAAAACAAGAAGAGACAGGTTTGCAGCCGAGCAGATGGTTTTCTCTGTCCTTGAATGTGAATTTATGTGTAAAGATAAAATAGAGTGGTTCATCTTTTTATATTTATTTTCTTGATTGCTTATTTTCATTATTTATTAATTTTCCTCATTTTTTTGAACTACTCATTTTATTAAAAAAACTTGTTGCCTATTTAGTAATGAATTTAAATTAAATTTAAATTTCAGATTCGTTTAATGGAATCATTGAGGCTTTTACATATTAATACTTCTCATAACTATTTTGGCGAAATAAAATATTACTTCAAAAGAAAACGCAAAAAATTAAAATAATTTTCCCATCATGTTATTACATTATCGAATTCAATTAATTTTTTCGGGTTTTGTTATTTTTTATTCAAAGTCATTTTGATCAATCAAACACATTTTTACACATTTATTTCAACCCTTAACCCTATACCCTGTATTCCTTTCTTTAATCAATAAGCTAAAATACGAATTTTTGTTAAAAATTTCAAAATTTTAAATTATTATTTATAAAAATTAAGATTTAATTTTTTGATTCAATAATTTTCAAAAACAAAAAAAAAAAAATATTTTTATCTAACAGTAATGCTCCTGCATGAATTAATGAAATTAATTTAAAAATGAAAATTTAAACTTTGTAATATTTATTTAAAAAATATTTTTTGCGTGATTTTTCTACTCTTTTTCCAGTTATTTATAGATAAACGTTAAAAAAAAACTCGCGTGATTTCCTACTGAGTCATCGTAAGCAGTGACAAACGGAAAATTCGATGACCTGTGTTATAAAAACCAGATACGGCTTATGATTCCGTGAGTATAACTTTTTCTGACAAAAATAAAATAACATTTCTATGGATTTGTAAATGGACTACCAGTGTTGCCATTTTAGATTTAATCTGTTCTAAAAATGAGCCCTTTTCTTGAAAAGTCATTCTACCTTGGAAAAGCAGTCTCCGGATTTTGTAAAGCAGGTGATGTTTCATTAATTGACGCAGATGTTTGAGAATCGGACATCTGGCTTGTAAGTTTTTTTCCCCTTTGGTTTCTTGCAGCTTGTTTCTAAAATGTTTTCCTTTTGAACATGGTTCCGCATTGTAAAAATCAGATAGCTCGAATTCCTCAAATTAATTCTAGAAGGCATCTGTCTTAGATTTAATTCGAAAATGGTCACTCATCTTGTATTCTAAGCAGCTGTATCGAATTTCCATGATCCAAATTTTATATTAATTAACAGTTACATATGAGTTAAATGCAAATTATTTTTTCTACCTTATATGTAGAAAATGAATTACCCTTTTTCCGAACGGAATATTTTCACGAATGCGCACCCAATTTGCTTCTGTCTTAGATTTAATTCGAAAATGGTCATTCATCTTGTATTCTAAGTAGCTGTATCGGAATTTCCATGGTCTAAATTTTAGATAAATTAACAGTTTCATATAAGTTAAATGCAAATCATTTTTTCTACCGTATGTGTAGAAAATGAATTACCCTTTTTCCGAATGTAATATTTTCACGAATGCTCACCCAGCTTGTTTCTGTCGTAGATTTAATTCGAAAATGGTCATTCATCTTGTATTCTAAGTTGCTGTATCGAATTTCTATGATCTAAATTTTATATTAATTAACAGTTACATATGAGTTAAATGAAAATTATTTTTTCTACCTTATGTGTAGAAAATGAATTACCCTTTTTCCGAACAGAATATTTGCCCGAATGCTCACCCCATCTTTTTAAAAACTCGTCCATTTGACCCCCTAGAGTCATTTAAGGGTGAAACAACATTCAATTTTGAAGACCAAGAATACTAGTTTTATTATTCACGCATATTTCAAACGAGTTTTCCCAGTTTAAAATTCAATAAAAAAATTTAATAACTTAAATAAAAAATATTCTTTAGTTATTTCGGAATAAATGGTTTTTTCAAGTCAGACTTATTAAATGTGTATAAGGAGTTATTCTAATGTTTTCTTATAAAATTTTAATAAACTTCTCTTTAAATAAAAGTGAACAGATCCTATTAATTATACAATTTGTATTATATATATTAACGGAACTTGTAAAATAGAATGAATCCTTATATAAATTATTTTACTAAAAAGAAAAAAAATTATAATCGTAAAAGTTTTTCTGTGTGGTAATGGAGAAACTTCAGAAATGTATTTATATAAAAGGAATGTTTTACATAAATTATCTGAGAAAAGAGATTTATGATTAGCTTATTTTTGTTAATGTCGAAAAGGGGAAAACCTGACTAAACTTTCGAAAAATTAAGAAAAGGACAAAAGAAATGTACAGCATATTCAAACACTAAACTAAATTCTTGGCACAACAGCCCTTATGAGTTCTTCTGATACTTAAATCCGAATTACGAATTTCTTATGCTGTAAAGTAGGCTCAACTTGAATGTATGTAGTATCTGCAATGTATTCCCATACTGTATTTTGTGTATAGTGAATTAACTCTAAACACTAAATTTAAAAATTCGCACCTGTTTTATTATCACCAACTGGAAGATAATAGGAAAGCTCACTGTAAACTAACCGAGATATAATAAATAAAAATAAATAAGAACTATCGTCGATAATATCATGGAAAACTTTATAAAAAATAATTTTAAAAATGTATATTTTTTTAATTACGTTACATTAATTTACTTTTTAATTTTGAAAGTCAATTCAAAAGTCTTTATGTAATGAGAATAGTATTAACAAACATTCCACCAAATTATATATATTATAAAATTTGAATGAAATTGATGAGAAATCTTTGAGCGTAAATGTTAAAAAAAAATTTTTTTTGTTTTTAAGGTTGAATTCCCCCCCCCCCCCCAAAAAAAACTTAACAGCAATTATCACTGTTGATAATTTTTTTTTCATTTGATTATAATGTGAAAAATAAACAATATCTTCATTTCGAATATGATTGCCCAAGTTTATATCTTTTCGAACACATTATTATCTAGATATATCTTCCTCGACCAATCAATCATTTAAAGAGATTAGATAAGAATTTAAGAGTGATAATACCACTTGTAGCGCAAAGATATCATAAATGATTTTGTAACTGATTTTATTATTCACGTTTTTTTAGTCAATCTGAATGTCAGAGTATATGATAATACGTAGAAACACTGTTTCTAGTAATGATTTATTATGATTTTATCATTTAATAAACCATAATAAAAACAGAAAGCATTATCATTTGTATACATTTCAGTTTTCGTCACAATACTTTGATTTTCATTAATTATTTTAACAATTTATTTGACTTTATTAGGATTTTCATAACAACTCGGTAGCTTTTTCGTATCGGGACGAGATTCAGATATTACTAAATTCACAATATTTAGCGAAAAATTTTAAGTATAAAAATGATCGATAAATTATTTACAATACAGTTAAAGTGAAGAAAAATCCAGGAAAAATTTTTTCAGTGGCATATTTTATCCTAAAATTTCTATCCCGAAGCTTCCTAAGAACTGAAATAAAAAATGCTACGGGCTTCCTTTCACATTAAATAATTATTTCTTTAACAAATACTTTTGAAGTTATTTCATGTTTAGGCAAGTTCTAAATTTTCAAAACTACGACGAAACTTTCAGTGAAACTAATATTTTAAAATGTTTTCTAAAAAAAATGGCGAGAGATTTTTTAAAACATTTGGCGACAAGTTTATTCCCGCTAACAAAAAAATACCGATATTATAATCATTTTCTCAAGTTAATAACCTTATCATGTAGATTTGAAAGACAGTGAAATTATATCACGCCATCACTTGTTTTGATGAAGCATTTGTTGACATGGATTTTTAAATTGAGATCTTCTACAAGTCTTGCATAACTGTTTATTTAAAAAGTTATTTTACAAAATGATTTTTAGTTAAATTCTTACTGTTAACGAAGGTATTATTATTAAGAAATTTTAGTTGAAATTATATCTTCGTATATTTGTAAAAAAAAATTTTTTATTAAGTATTTGAACATTGATTTTTTAGTCATCAATATCTTTCCAGATATTTCATTAATTAGGTATTTAAATGTTTAAAAATACTGTTTCTCGCTTACTTTAATAACAAGAATGAAATTCGTTTCTAACAGGTATATTCAGGGCCCTTCGAAGCTTTTCATGAATCGACCATTTTTTAAAAACTGGATTTATTTCAGTTTTCTCCCTAATTTTTTATTTGTTTATTTTGCAAGAGTTTTTATAACAAAATTTATTTATCTTAAAATTGATTATTTTTAATTTGTTTAAAAAATAATATATACATGTATTTATAAGTAGATATACATTCACATCCTTAAATTAAAGATAATTTAGATTCCTACAAAATACATATTGTTAAGTATGAGTTTCACCTGAACATTATTATACTGATCTCCAAGAATAGTATACTTGCCTTATATGGAAAGGAAGCCGTCATTAGGCCGATAGCGTTGATAATACTACTTCCCAAAAAAAATCGAGCAGCAGAAAAATATATAAGGAAAAGGGGTAGAAAAATCTACTTTCTCTCTTTTATGGGATTAACTTCAAAGAAAGAGTAAAGGCCTACTTCAGTGGTATTCTTTGTATTGTTATCTGTTTTAATAATACAGATTCAAGAAGCAATGTAGGTCCAAAGCTTCTTGTAACTCACTCAGTGCTGTAACCGAATAGCTATGAGACGGAAAACACAAGGATTATTTTCTACGTAGCAGAATTATCTGTTGTTTCGAATGTGGGCGAACGCAGATGGCAGCGTTCAGATGAATAAATAAACATTCCCTAATTATTTTCTTCTGCGATCTCAATTGATTATCTTCAAATAATCTGTAGAGCATCATTAGATAAAAAAAAAAGTAAACTAGCCATCAACCAGAACCTCTTGAGAGAAATCATTCAACTGCATTTACTAATGGTGATTTAAAAGCTGGAAAAAGAAATGATTTCTGGATGTCTGTTTTTGTCAGTCCAATCAATTAAACAATAACTGTTGGTTTTGAATTATGACAAAGGAACGAGATAGATACTCAAGCCTTTTTCTCCATGGTCCCTTGTAATTGACATACTCGCTGTTCAAAAAATCTATTATTTTTATATTCTGAATTATAAATATCCATTATTTAAATAAAACTAGTATTTCTAGAATTAGAACTTCAGGTTTCTTTCCGAGATACCAGCTGAATGGACTCCTCTAACCTTCAACTCAACATTTCATTGGTTCTATGTTCATGGATATTTGTTGTGGTTTCGAAATACATTTTAAAATTAAAATCTCGGGGATTTATATGTCTGGTAAACAAAATGTGAACAAAGAACGACAAAAAGATCAAATAAATGTATGTTCTGGGTTTGTTCTCACCCATTGTTGAGCAACAGCAGATGGAGCTTCTCAGGGCCGGCGCTAGGGGTGGGCAAGCCGGGCCCCTGCCCGGGGCGGCAACCTTAGAGGGCGGCAAATTGGCCCTAAAATTAAATTTCTCAAACTTTTAAACATTTTCTCTTTCTAAAATAATTGAGTTTTGACCCATGATATACTAAACTTTTTTGTTTAAAATGAATCATATTTTTATGCATTAAGATAATTGGAATCAAACCCCTAACACCCTGTATATATACAGGGTGTTTCTTAAACATACAGCAAAAATTTGTTTCTTTTTGTTCTACTTTAAGTTCCCTTTCTATTGGAGGTTTTAAAGATTGGAAGCACCTCGCTAAGACTTTAAATCAACATGAAACCTCTAAAAAACATATCGAAAGTCAAAAGTCTTGGATTGAATTGAGTCAACGAATATACAGTACTCGTAAAACGATTGACAGTCATTCACAAAGACTTATTACCACAGAAATAAATTATTGGGGTGAGGTGCTTCTACGAATTGTTTCAACAATAAAAATGCTTGCTCAAAATTGTTTAGCCCTCCGAGGTACAAGTGACAAACTTTACGATTTCGGTAACGGTAATTTTTTACAAATTATTCAATTACTTGCTCAGTTTGATCCAGTAATGGAAGAGCATATCCGCAGAGTGCTTAAAAAAGAAGAAGCTAAAGTGCACTATCTCGGAAAAGAAATTCAAAATGAATTGATTATTCTTTTAGCTGAAAATATAACATCTCATGTTATTACTGATATTAAAGAAGCTAAATATTACTCAATAATTCTATATTGCACTCCTGATATCAGCAAGATCGAGCAAATGACAGTTTTAGTAAGGTATGTATCCATTGACAAGTCCAATCCCAAGGAGGTTTCCATTAAAATTAATGAACGCTTTTTAGACTTTTTTCCGGTTTAAAGTTCGACTGGATATGAACTTTCAGCTCTAATACTTAAAAGACTTGAAACATTGGAATTGAATTTGCAGGATATGAGGGGACGGGCTTACGATAATGGGGCCAACATGAGAGGCAGTAAATCGGGAGTACAATCTAGAATAAATGCGTTAAATCCAAGAGCATTTTATCTTCCATGTAGCAGCCACTCATTAAACTTGGTAGTTAAATGACGTGGCAAAAGCATCCTTCGAAGCCGCCAATTTTTTTAATATAGTCAAAAAAATATATCTTTTTTTTTTTTTTTTTTTCCTCATCAACTTTTCGATGGACCATATTATTAATATATGTTTCCGGACTTACTTTGAAATCTCTAAGTGATACTCATTGAAAAAAGCCGAATAGAGGCATTAAAACTACTAAGGTATCAATTAGGAGGGATATACGATGCTTTACTTGCTGTTTGTAATAACTCGGAGGTTGGCAACTCTATAAGAATTGAGGCTTCTGGACTATTAAGTTGTGTTAAACAATTTAAATTCTTATGCTGCATTGTAATTTGGTACAAAATCTTAAATTGTATCAATCCTATAAGTAAGCTCTTGCAGACAAAAGACTATGATTTATCATCTGCTATGGAACTCTTGAAAAATTGTAAAGATTTCTTCAAGGATCTTAGATCGGACAGAGCCTTTAATGAAATGCTTTGCGATGCTCGAGAACTCGCAGACGATATTGACATACCAGCTAATTTTGAGCTTACCCAGCCACGTCATAGAGTTCGAAGAAGGAATGTTAATTTCGACTATGAGGCAAAAGATGATCCAATAGAAGATCCTGCTTTGAAATATAAGGCACAATTTTATTTTTTTACATTAGATAAAGTTATCAATGCACTCGAATCCAGGTTTGATTTGATCAGTACCCACAGAAACTATTTCCAATTTTTATACAATATTTCTGATTTAAAAGATATTCCTCAAAACGACATATAAAGTATTGTAAAGATTTAGAAACAGTGTTGACTGATGTAAATTCATCCGATATTAACGCGCTTCACTTGGCAGACGAGATAGTAGCTGTTTTGGCTTTGCTAAACAAAAAATAAAGTCCAGTTGAGATTTTAAAATTCATATCGAACCTGAATTTTGCTCCCAATCTTGGTATAGTTTTAAGAATATTGCTGACTCTCCCAATAAGTGTGGCAAGTGGAGAAAGGAGTTTCTCCAAATTAAAATTAATTAAAAATTTTTTACGCTCCACAACTACCGAGGATCTTCTAAACGGCTTAACAACAATAGCCGTCGAACATGACCTGGCTGAAAAAATTAATTTTAAAGAAATTATAAAACAATTTTCACAATTAAAAGTGAGAAAAAAACACTTTTAATTTCAACTCTCGGATTAAATGTATTTTTAATAGGTAATAAAGTTTTAATATTTAGTGGTTTTATAATTTGATTTACTTTTTTTTAAATATCTGTTCTGTATTTTATAATTATGCACCAGAAATGACTCTTTTCTTTTTTTCTGCACAACCCTAATTTTAATTTAGTGCCAAAAACATAAATAAATAAATTAGTATTTTTTTGCTAATCAAAACTTCAACATAGCTGATGATTGCAATTTTTTTACTCGTTTTATTTTACCATTAATTGTGGAAAGGGTTTAGGTTATCTCTTTTAATTTTTGTTATAAAGGGGCGGCATTTTACCTCTTTGCCTGAGCTTCTTTTCTACGCTTTCTGCATTTCTTTTTAAGAGTGGGCATTGAGGTTTTCCAGGTTCTATTCTGAGAGACACGGAAAAACAAATCCTTTTCTTTGAAAAGTTAATATGTCGGTGGATATATGAAAGCCTTAAAACTATAACTTTAGGCTAGCCACTATATGGTGTCAAACAATTGAAGCTTTCTGTGTATAAAATTACATTTTAAAAATTCTTGTTAGTATATGAAAATAACTGGAATTTGCAATAACTTCAATATTGTTAACTTAAATTTATTTACTACGAAAAATTACATAATTGACAGACTGAAATGAAAAAAAGGGGAAAAAAATCAGAAAAATAAAAAGTGTCGAGATTTATGTTGAGAAAAAAAAAATAAATAAAATGTTATATTTTGTTTATTAATTTTTTTTTTAGCCTAAAATAGATCTATATTTTTTAACACTTACAGTGGGTAAAAAAAGTTTCCGTACGGTCACTAAATTTAAGAATAAATTAACATAATTTGTAAAGTATTTCATTTTTCCTTTAAATACTGCCTATATGTGTTTAGTACAAGTCTACAGTAAGCGATTTTTATAAATTTTCGTTTGTACAAAACGAGAAAAGCATATTATTTTCAATATCTAAAGTAAATTTAAAATTGAAGTGCAAAAAAAGTTTCCGTACGCGTTATGCAAATTCTTTCTGGCGTGTTTAAAACAGGCCCGCAGTAAATCTTTGACGTTAGAAAGTTAATCACTGATAAGGAAATAACACATCTACAGTTGTTGAGTTCAAGTTTCTTTCCTGTCGTCTCAAAATGGAAGTTCCAAGAGCTATTCGGGAATTAGTGATTAAATTGCGAAAAGATGGATTATCCATGAAAAGGATTAGTGAAATGACTAAAAATCGAAGTCTACTGTGCAATATATCATTGAAAGATATCGTGAACTTCATTCATTTGAGGATAGAGATCGATTCGGGAGGCCTCCAAAATTAAATCACGTGCATAAAAGAAACATCATTCGCCAAGTTCAAGAAAATCCACGAATTAGTGCACCGAAGTTTGCAGCTGATTTAATGGTTAGATACAACATTAAGGTCTCAAATCAAACCGTGAGAAATGTCATTAAAAAAGTGGTTATCATGGACGTGCGGCCCGGAAGAAGCCCTATATAAGTTTGCGCAACAGGAAAAAGCGCCTCGAATTTGTAAAGGAGCATGTAAGTAAGCCATTATCTTTTTGGGAATCCATTCTTTTTAGTGATGAATCAAAATTTAACATTCATGGGTCAGATGGCCGAGTTATGGTGTGGAGAAAACCAAATCAGCAAGTGTTAACTAAGAACTTGTGCGGAACTGTGAAGCACGGTGGTGATGGTGTTGTGGTGTGGGGTTGTATGAGTGCTTCTGGAGTAGGAAACTTGCAATTCATCGAAGGAAATATGGTTCGATACGGATATCTGGATATTCTTAAACAAAATGTGTTATCTAACGCAAATAAACTATCCCTTGTAACAGGATTTACTTTTCAGCAGGACAACGATCTTAAACACACCTCTAAGATTTGCCAAGAGTGGTGCCTTTACCATGTGCAGCAACAATTTCATAGCCCTCCACAGTCCCCCAATTTGAACCCCATCGAATATCTGTGGGAAGAAATTGACCGGCAACTCAAAAAATATAACGTAAAAAGCAAACTTGAACTCAAGAGTGCCATTAGTAGTATATGGTCTAATATTTCTCCGGAGATAAACATAAAAACTTGTAGGGGTAATGCCACAACGTCTAAGGGAGGTGATAAAGTCCACTCATTTTCACTTTTTTAGCAATAGAAACTCAAAAATAATAAAACGAAAACAAATATGATATAATTATTGCAATTACAACAAACGAAATGGCTACTTCAAGCTCGTTTTACTGATAGTGACACTTGCTTATTTTTGACAGCTATGTTTCTTTTTATGCAATGGACATTAAAAAGGTATCCAAACACAATCAACTTAAAGTGAACTTGTTTTTTTATATGATTTTTGGACATTCAATGGAAATGGGATGGAAATTTCCACCATTATTACTGTGCAAAGAAGGGTTAATTTAATAGAACAACATTATTCTAATAAAACTAATAAACTAACAGCGTTTGTCAATAGTGTATTTGCGAAAAAAAAAATTTATCAAATTTACAAAATTTTCATTAATTTAACTTTCTTTGGTTATGTTGTCCGTATTAGTATCTACAGAAACTTGTTTTTTGAAAAAGTTCGTAACTTGAGAATAATCTGTAAAATTTTTACAAAGAAATTTTCAGCAAAGAAATACAGGGCTCGGAGTTGTCCTGATATTCCTGAAATTCCTTATTTTTTAAAAAACGTCCTGAAATGTCCTTATTTTTCAAAATAAATCCTGGAATTCCTTAATTTTTTATTACATTCCTTTGAAAGTTTAATTTCAATTAATAATTTTATATTTTTCAGTTGCAAATTTTTCTTTCAGTGAATAAATTTTTTCTTTCAACTGTTTTCTTTGCAAAAAGAAAGAGAAAAATTTCCCCCTTTTTTGTTCTCTTTCAAACCGGAAATAGGGTTGCCATACATTCGTCTCCGCCTCGTTTTCAGCCATTGCTCACGCATGTCTGAAAGTCAAAAAAATTTAGGTTCGGGTTTACCATTAAATTCTATTTTGTGCCTTTACAGTCAAAGATTCTGGTTTTAGTAGTGCACAACTATTTACAATGATATCGAAATTGTGAGAATTATTGGCCTACGTTTATGCGCATGCTTGAAATGCTTATCGTGCTATTTTGAAAGATTTTGATGGGTGTTTTGAAATATTTTTATTAGCAAGCTCAAAATTTTATTTTTTGAAAACAATTAATTTTTTTTTAAAAATGCCAAGGAAAACGAAATTTTCCGACAAATGGTTGGAACTGCAAGATGGGAATAAATGACTAATCAAGACATGGTGCCGAAGTGTTGACGATGTTCATTCTGTGGAGTGCTTCGTATGCAAAAGCAAATTCAGTGTTTCAAATATGGGTTTTAGACAAGTGCTTGCGCATGCAGATGGATTAAAACACAAAAAAGCTGTGAACTGTTACAAGAATCAAACACTATTTACTATCAAGTCATCAACTTCATCTGAATCCTCGACATCGACTGTAGTAGTGAATAACAAATCATGGCTCCCCAAAACGACATCAGAGAAAACCATTAAAGCTGAAACCATTTTAGTTTTAGTGGCAATAAAAAATAATTATTCTTTTTCATCTATGAATGATTTAGCTAACATTTACGGAGAAATTTTTGATTCCTCCATAGCAAAAAATCTCAAATTATCTGACAAAAAAGTAAGGTATATGATTAATTTTGAATTAGGTCCGTATTTCAAAACTCTTTTGTTTCGGGATATCGGCACTTCATATTTTGTTTTACTTTTCGATGAAACTACTACAAAACAAATAAAGAAACAGTTGGATATTTACATCTCATATTGGTCTGATAAACAAGGTAAAAATGTCATTTGTTACCTCGAATCACATTTTTTAGGGCATGCTGAAGCCAATAAAATTGTAAAAATTTTATTTAGTTTTATTCAAAATAATGGTTTGAATTTAGAAAAATTAATGCAGTTGTCAATGGATGGACCAAGAGTTAATTTAGCTGTTTTAAAGCAAATAAATAGTGAACTGAGTAAGCAAAGTTTA
>JAPDSC010161595.1:29510-128619 GCA_026290005.1 Latrodectus geometricus | reverse complement strand
TCAAAGGAGAGTAAATTTTCAAGCACACATCTGGTGTATGTGCATGCAGAAAGTAAAAGCGCAGTTATCTCCTACTTCATTTCTTGTCCTAGCATCAAAATTCCTTACCCAAGATTGAATCAAGTATTGAACTAGCTACATTCGAACGCCAGATTAGCGTGGACCCTGAGTTATCTCATTGTATGATCTCTCTGCTTATGTTAATTCATTTCTTTCTTTTCCAGTTCTTATGAATCAGTTATTGTATATTTATTTTTTTGTCAGTGTCTATTATAAAAACAATTTTTTATCTTGTTTTCTTTGTTGTTGTAACAATTCTATTATTCTTTAAAATATATTAAAGCCGAAGCAAAAATACGAGTTTTCAATACTAAATGAATATTTAATTCATTGAATTTTGGGTAAAATACCTAGTACGTGAAAGCGGGATCAATTTTCATAGATGATTTGTACCATTTTAAAATATTTGATCAGTTATTTAAATCAGCGGTGTGTTTTTTAAATCTCAGTTAATATTTATTAGTAAACTGTAATGGGATATAAAAGGTCAAATTATAAGTTAATAACGGAAACACAAATCTCTGTTGAACAAAATATTTCTATTAGGGAATTTGTACCATGCAAAAGGGTAAATTAGTAGATTAAAATATTTTATATTCATGAAAATACTTAATTTTTATTCTTTTTGATATAAATACAAATATGAAAGTTTAATTATTTATTATATCCATTCTTGTTTTCTTAGACCGTCTTAACTCATCATGCATGACGAGAGGATAACTTCTCACAATGTGTGACCAAAAAAAAATATGCTCATGGTATATGAAGGAAATCAACCATTCCTCATACGAAAAGATCTGAAGCATTTGTTCTCGATAACTGACTAATATCATCAAATAGTTAACTCGTAATAATTAATTCTCATACTTGTGTTCCAAAAAGTGTTCGTACACTTCTGAGTTTCTGGGAAATATTGCTTTATTCATTTATAAAAATTAATATTTCAATGTGAAAATTTTCTAATAATATCTATAGATATCTATTGGTAAAATATTAGGTTGGGAAAAAAGTTATCCATTATTTTTTCGGTAGATGTCTGTAATGATCGATCTCTCGTGAGGTATCTATCAAACAATTTCAAATTTATGCTCATTGGAAAGGTGACATTTGACACTAAAATAATCTTTTGCGGTTTTTTGTTTGATTAATTCAGTTATGAGTACAAGGTTTTAAAAATAGAAGACAAGAAACAGAAAATTCGATACATTTTAGTTTTTCTTTTATAATGGAGAAAATGTTAACCAGGTGGCTAAAATTGTGAAAGGTGTTTATCGTCCTGTATATGACTGTAACAACGCAGTTACGCACAATTTTGGAAATAACCAACAGGATAAACAATCTAATTTTTTATGTTTTACTATTTTTGAATAAATGAATATTTTCAATTGTGTCTAGTTGTAATACGATAGATAACATAAAAATTTAATATTTTTTTTAAAATTATAAATACTTTTGATTTTAAAGCCGTATTTCAATTTTAGTGTAAATTACTTCTTGTTTTAACATTAAGGATATGGAGTTTGTTATAGTCATGATATTAAAATTCTAATATTAAATTTTACATATCACTGTTTTAGTAAAAAATAACAGGGTAAACAATTTTAAAATTTCCTATTCTCATTAAGTTTAAAATTTCCTATTCTATTTTTTTCTGATTAAAAAATAAATATCAAGTAAAGCAAAATTCTTTTACCGTTAAATAACGAAGTTAAGTTATTTTAAAAAGTTACTTTAACAAATCAAAAATTAATTTAAAAAATAAAAATAATTTTAGTTTTATTAAATTTAATGTGATATTTTACTTGAATTATGAAAAGAAACTAGACATTTGAAGGCATCGTGCACAAATTTTGCTTTTTAAGCCAATATATCAGCGACGGCGAAAATGTCAATAAGCCTTCTTCCGATAACTCTTAACACACGCTCTCAGACTTTGTATATTCTAGAGCAGGGATGGCCAAACTTTTGGGATCCGCGGTCTATTCCACATTTAAAAAATCGAAGGCTGTCTCCCAATAGCAGAAATAACGCATATGTTTATTTATTTATTTTCGGTAACAAAAAAATGGTATATCATAATTTTTCTATAAAAAAAAAAAAAGAAAGAAAGAAAAAACTTAGCATATACAAAATAAAAATTTATTGACGAAAATAATCAAAGTATTCGTATACATAAAAATTGACCATCCAATTCAATTTGTTTAGATGAAATGACATGATTTGTTTAGATGATGTTTAGATGATTTTGTCAGATATGGCCATCTATTAATATTGAATTTTGTTGCAAACATACGCGTTCCTTCTCACGTAACACCTACGAAAACAAGGACGATTCTTATGCATGTGCGAAATTGAAGAGCAAGCTGAAGACAAACTATTCTATCTAGGCAAATAAAAGTTTATATGTTGTCTTAGAGGATACTGTTTATAATAAAAAACGCAAAAACAAGAGTTTTCCATGGCTGGATATTAAATAAAATTTATCAAATCACATGCAAATCTTCTTGAGCCTACTTACGTAACTCACGAAAAAAAACAGATTTTTAGCAAAATTTAAAATTTTTATCAAAAAACCAATCCATAAGAAACATCGAGGTGTGCATTTTATACTCAATAAACATGAAAATTTTGGTTGAATACCATTTGTCTTTCTGAAAAAGCGTACACTTATATTCAGTGAAACACTCTTTCAGAAAAACGGGCTAAGTGCAAAAAAGGCAGCCCTTGTATCTCGGTGAATTTAATTTTTATAATAAAGTGGATACCTGGAATATCTTTAAAAGTGATTTTTATGCCTTTTAACATCAACGGTTTGTGTATATATTGAATATTTTGTCAGATATGATCATCTATTAATATTTAATTTTTCGGTGAACTACGCCTTCCTTCTCACGTAGCACTTAGGAAAACAAGGCCGTTTCTTATGCAAGTGCGAAATTGAAGAGCAAGATGAAGACAAACAATTCTATTTAGGCAAATAAAAATTCTTATGATGCCTTAGTTGATTGTATTGATAATAAAAAACGCAAAAACAAGAGTTTTCCATGGATGGATATTAAATAAAATTCATCAAATCACATAAAAATCTTCTTGAACCTACTTACGTAACTCAAGAAAACAAAGACATTTTTAGCAAAATTTAAAATTTTTATCTAAAACCCAATCCATAAGAAACATTGAGGGGTGCATTTTATATTCAATAAACGTGAAAATGTTGATAAAATATCATTTGTCTTTCTGAAAAAGCGTACACTTGCATTCAATGAAACTCTATTTCAGAAAAACGGGCCAAGTGCTGAAGAAGGCAGCCCATGTATCTCGTTGAATTAAATTTTTATAGTAAAATGGATACCTGGAATAGCTTTAAAAGTGAATTCTATGCCGTTTGACACCAACGGTTTGTGTATATATAGGATATTTTTTCAAATATGGACATCTATTAATAATGAATTTTGTTGCGAACCTACGAGTTCCTTCTCACGTAACACTTTGAAACTAAGTACGTTCTTTTTGGAAATTTTAAAAATTTTATCTAAAATCCATTGCGTAAGAAACATAGAGGGGTGCATTGTTTACTCAATAAACGTGAAACATTTGGTAGAAAATCATTTGTCTTTCTGAAAAAAGCGTACATTTACATTCAATGAAACTCTATTTCAGAAAAACGGGCTAAGTGCGGAAGAAATCAGCACGTTTTTCTCGGTGAATTTGATTTTTTATAATAAAGTGGATACCTGGAATAGCTTTAAAAGTGATTTTTATGCCTTTTAACATCAATGGTTTGTGTATATATGGGATATTTTGTCAGATATGGCCATCTATTAATATTGAATTTTTTGGTGAACCTACGCGTTCCTTCTCACGTAACACTTACGAAAACAAGCCCGTTTCTTATGCATGTGCGAAATTGAAGAACCAGCTGAAGACAAACTATTCTATCTAGGAAAATAAAAATTCTTATGATGTCTCAGATGATTGTATTAATAATAAAAAACGCAAAAACAAGAGTTTTCCATGGCTGGATATTAAATAAAATTCATCAAATCACATGTAAATCTTCTTGATCCTACTTACGTAACTTAAGAAAACAAAGAAGTTTTTAGCAAAATTTAAATTTTTTTATCAAAATTCCAATCTATAAGATACATTAAGGGGTGCATTTTATATTTAATAAACGTGAAAATTTTGGTAGAATAACATTAGTCTTTTTGAAAAAGCGTACACTTATATTGAGTGAAATTCTATTTCAGAATATCGGGCTAAACGCGGAAAAAGGCAGCCCGTTTTTCTCGGACAATTTAATTTTTATAATAAAATGGATACCTAGAATAGCTTTAAAAGTGATTTTTATGAAGTTTGACATTAACGGTTTGTGTATATATTGGATATTTTGTCAAATATGGTCATCTATTAATATTGAATTTTGTTTCGAACCTACGCGTTCTTTCTCACGTAACACTCACGGAAACAGAGACGTTTTATTTAGAAATTTTAAAAATTTTATCGAAAATCTAATCCATAAGAAACATCGAGGGATGCATTTTATACTCAATAAACGTGGAAAGTTTCACAGAATATCATTTGTCTTTCTGAAAAAGAGTACATTTACATTCAATGAAACTCTATTTCAGAAAAATGGGCTACCTACGCCTGAAAAAGAACTCGTTTTTCTCGGAAAACTTAAATTCTGTAATAAAACTGACACTAGCACTAGCTTTAAAAGTTATTTTTATACCATTTGCGGTCAACGGTTTTTGTATAATATGAAAATTTTCGCATGTGGTCAAATGTTCAAATTGAATTTGGGGTCGTAAATCTTCTTGTTAATATACTTATATTTTCTAAAATTCAATAAAAAAAACTTTGTGAATATTTAAAAATTATTTTTGGTATCTCTATAAAGATTTTTCATGCTACACACCTTGTCTGGTGGTCAGCGTGCCTGACTGCGTATTGAGAGGTCTTATGTTTGCATCGTTGATTGGGCATGGATATATTTTCTCTCTTTTCTATCTTTGTTCTTTCCTTGTATGAATTGTTACTTACCCTATTAAAGGGTATCTATGGCATATGTGCACAGAAGAAGTCGATTTCTACATCAAATTACTATTCAGTTGAAAAAATGGAGGTGTGTACTCTATATTGCCAGTCTGGCTGTCACACGATGGAAAAGAAAATATTGATCATAAATTAATTACCATCATAAGAAAATTGATAAAGTCAATCACAAACATTATTTTCCAGTTAAAAGTAATGAAAAAGAAAGAGAAAAAGGTAAATAATTTGTTTTGTCTACAACAACTTGCCAAATATTTCTAAACTTCTTATACATGAGATTTCTCGCGGAATGCCTATTTTGTAAAGATTTCTGACATTACTTCTTCACCATCTTCACTTTTCCAACGAATTCGATCTCGATTGCGACTGGATTAAGGGAAAACTATCATTATTTTTCAATAAGGTATGCCTTTTGGAATATTCCTCCGCTTGCATCCTTGTCAAAATATAAATCAATGTTTTGTGTATTTAGCGAAGCAATAGTAAGAAATTTTGATTTATCCTATGTTTCTTCTTATGCCCCAAATTATAAAATCATAACATTATTGTCCAATAAAAGCAGGATAGTTGTGACGTAAGGGAGATATTTACTTGGCTTCACATTTCTCGTTGACTCTTCTTCGACGGAAGTTTTAATGAAATAAAATGGAAATTAAATAAAACAATTAATTAAAAGAAACTATTATGGCATTAAAATTAGATAAACCAAGAGACAAAAATAAAATAAAAATGTAAAATGATAGATAATAAAATAAATTATTTGAGAAATGTTAAGAATAAGTTTTTGACAAGCAAAGGATAATAGGTTTTGTGACAAAAAAGTTTGATAAAAAATATTTAAGAAAATTTAAGGTAAAAAACATTATTTAAAAATGGCAAAAAAAAAAAAAAAATTCGATTTATTCAAAAGTTTGAATATTCTTCTAAATGGTCATTGTATTGTTCCGTCAGAATGCTATTATACTGTTTTTCATAAAATTGAATACAACTATAAATTTTTAATTGGTTTTCGTAAAGTAGGAGAGAGAGAAATACTATTATAAAACATAATTTACATATTTTATTAAAAGTTTATATTGTGAAGAAAAAATATATAAAAGATCCACTTTAGTTTGATTTTTACGAATACCATCTATTATACATTAGCTTATGTTAAATATATATATTTTTCTATGAATATATGGCAACTATATTTTAAGCAATGGTTGCTTGCTTCTGTTGTTTTGTGTAAATGAATATGTAAAATCAACAATGAAAACATGAATTTTACTGCCATTATGAGTTTTAAAATAACAAACATGAATTTCTTTATTAGATAATTAACTATACTCCTAATGGCGGGAGTTTTCTATTGGTTACCTCCATTTTGATAATTAACGAATAAGTAATGGCTTGTGTATTTAGATTTATAATTCATTTCTTTTGTGGAAGTTCATCATTTACTTTGTTCAAACTATTATTATTTCTGTTCTTAAATCCGTGTTTATGTATCAATAATAGTTTTAATTTTCTGCCTCATCAAACTGATCTTTTAACTTATGAAAAAGATTCTGAAGAACTGTCTAATCAGAAGCAGTATGTTGTTAGATTGAATGCTAAAGTTCTAGCCCAAGAGCGAGAAAGATTGGAAAGAACACTTGAACAAAACAGTTTTCCTAACAATTTTCCATTTACTAAAGATAATTATTATTTCAATTCTGGGAAAAAAATAGGTTCTCATTTAAGAAGAATTAGCAATGAAGAGTTATGTGCAACAAAAATGCAAGTATGATATGATTTATGAAAAATTATGCATTTATTTCTGTAGAAAGTTGCTATATTAATCATAAATTAAATTTAACTTAATTATAATTTTATTTTAAGGTAGGGAAGACATCACTATTCTTAAATGAAAAATAAAATTTCAGTTTGTAAGAATGTATTTCTCTGATTATTAAAAGTTCAAAATATGGAACTACTTTGATATACCCCTCCAAATCGGAAATTTGGCGACTTTTTTTGCGATTTTCGCGAAATACAAAACTTTTAATAACAAAAAAAAAAACTCAAAAAATGGTACAAAATACAAGAAAATACTAAATTTGCCAATAGCAGAAACCTAAAAGCTGATAAAACTTAAATTGGCAACACCAAAATAAGAAACAAAATTTTTGGGGGGGTATATCAAGGTTGTTCCCTAAATATTTATCACATAGGTTATATGGTTAGACTATACTTTAGGGTGCCCCTTTGATTCTCGCCAAGTTGTGATCACGATTGGTAGCCAAGCTGGGCAAAACCCATTCGTATTCTGATTGCAACAGATTGTTCTGTGCAAAAAAAAAAAAAAAAAATCGCCAATAAAATCGATATCCAAACAAAAATCACCATATTTGCCAAGGGGGCAAACTAAAATATAGTTTTACCGATTATATGATTAAGGATAAGTTTAAATTCAATTTTAGGTTAAATTGTAGTTTAGGTCCTCTTCCTCGCCAACTCGCGGCTTTTTTTTCCTCGTCAAAATGGATTTTCGCTAAAAAATAATTAATACATAAAAAACTTTTAAAAAAACTCAAAAAGTGGTACAAAAGGCAAGAAAATACTAAATTTGGCAACAGAAAAAATCTAAAAGCGGAAAAAACCTAAATTTGTAACCCTAAAAAGTCTGTAGGGAGTGCCAGATTTGGCGCATAATTTTTGGGGGGCCATATAAAAGTTGTTCCCATTTCATTGGTAGCTAAAGTTTCACTTTGAAATAGTGTTAAAATTTTTGCCATGGCATCGTGTTTGAAATTGCGGTAAGCAGGGGACCCAAAGCACATTTTCATCAAATTATATACTTTGTATGACTCCATTTTACTAGTGCAAGCAATTAAATCTTCAAACATTATTATCAACTTCAAACAAAATGCTAATTATACTTTTTACTATTTTTTAAAAATTTTAAACACATCTCAAGCCTGAAGCATTGAATGAAAACATGTTACATTAGTAGTTAAAAAGAGGTTTTAGATGAAAATGCACTTGAGGTCCCCTACTTGGCGCGTTTTCAAAATCACGATACCATGGCAAAAATTCTACAGCTATTACAAAGTGAAACTTAATTAGCGACCAATGAAAAGGCCAAAACAAAAGAGGGTTAGTCTATACTTTAGGGTGCCCCTTTGATTATCGTCAAGTTATGATCGCGGTTGATTGCCAAACTTGGCAAAACCCAATTGTATTCTGATTGCAAAAGAGCAATTGATTCTTCTGTGCCAACAAAAACCGCCAATAAAATTGATATCCAAACAAAAATCACCATGTTTACCAAAGGAGCACACTAAAATATAGTTTTACCCAAGAGAGTAATTGATGAGCATGCATGAAAAAGCGCATCAAATTCACAAGTTGGCGAAGTAGGGTACCTAAAGCGCAATTTAACCAAGGTTTTATTTCATGTGTTATTGCCTAACATGCTGATTTGACAAGATTGAAGTCAACATAATGAAATAAACCATAAATTATCAAAATTTCTTTGAACAAATATTATGAAATACTTTTAATAAAATCTCTTGACTCTATTTCTGAATATAGTCAAACTTGTAATGTGTTCCACAATGAGAATGTGATTTTATCTCAATTTTTCCTTATTACAATTCTAACCTGTTCTCATAATTTTCGAATATCATATAAACCATACCACAATTTTGTTTATTAAAAAAAATGTAACCAAGATGTATATAAAAATATACTGTATCAAAAATTTAATTATATTAATAATGTGAATCTAAATGAATAAATATAGTTTGAAGGATATAAATAAAAGAAAAAGTATTGAAATAAAATTTGATTATTACATATCAAAAACAAGCTAATGTAAACGCAGTTTAATCGTACAAGCTACTATGGCTTTAGCATGTTTTCCAATTTTCACTCTAAGTGCTGGACAGTTATCTGGCCAACCAAAATTATATAAAAATTTCACGCAATATATCTGGCTTTCAAGATCTCAAAGAGCATTTAAAAAACTAGTAACTAAAAGCTAGTTTTACAAAGATTACATATTATAAAACAAATAATCTCTTATCAATGTTACTATTTTTACTAACTCAATAAAATATACATAATAAATTTTTTTAATTATATCCTTTGAACAATTGAAAAGAATAAAAACACTTAAAAAATACACAATATGTAACAACATCAAGTAAGTATTAAACAATTGTGATATAAATCTAAATAACATATATTTAAGAAAACTCTGAATTTAATAGATCACACAATGACTGTCACCTTTAAAAGCAATCTAGAACAGAAGATAAATAGGCAGTAAAACTACATCATTAATGTACATTTTTATGAAAACTCTGGCTTTAATTAACTGAGCCTTAAAAACAGCACCCACTTTATAAACTCATTTGGCTATCTAGCACAAAAACAACCATGCAATGAAGCAAAATCAAATGACATATTTTTATGAAAATTCAAATTTCTAACTAATACAAATTACATAATTCACAATAAACTTAAATATATATGTCAAATATTTCTACTCATAATAATTTACATACAATCACATTTTTAACAAAATAACACATAATTGAAATATTCACCAATTATCACTTGTTGGACAATGCTTGCACTGAAAATTCTTAAAAAAGACATTCGATTTATCAGCATCCATACTTTCACACAAATATGAAAATTTTAATGTTTTAAAATGTTTATGTTTATTCATTTTGAAGATAAAACTGCGTTTTTTGAATTACAACATCAAACTCGTGTTTCAGCATAAATGCAAAATAAATAAAATCTTCAAGGGTTACTATAACTTAAATAAATTTCATCCACCAGATTATATTATAAAAGCAAAGTTATGTCATTGAATTGTAAGATACAATTCAGGCGCTGTGAACATAAATAATAATACTTAATTACCATCAAGCAGTTATTCTTATTTACAGTTTGTAAGAATTCAATATGAAGATTTATAAATACTAGAAGTATATAAGACATTACTATTAGAAAAATATAAAAGAGAACGATAGAGGAAAATTAAAGTAAAGGAGTAATGTTGAAAGAAATAATACAAAATAAAAGGAAATTCATTTTGTATTTTTCAGGATATTTGTATCACATATATACATAATTAGTGGAGGTGAGTCTACCTAAGGGCTAGGAATATTCACCTATCAACCAGTGTCTCATAATTTTAATCACATTCAAGAGACCATTCACACCATACCAGTTGAACATCATAGATTAATGTGAGCACACTAGTGAAAGAAAATGTATTCACCCTCTGGGCTGTATCCCAGTGTACGGTACGCTATTTTTATACAATTAATATAATTATACAATATACAATTAATTTAATTATATAATATAAAATTATATTATTTTATAAAAATAATATAATTTTATACAATATTATATACAATTAATTAATAATTGTATATATGCGTACCGTTGTATATATGCATATCGTACAAGGAGCGTACCGTTCACTGGGAATTAACCCACCCTCTGAGTCTCTATGAGCAGTGATGACCTTTCTGTATTAAGGGTACTGAGCGACTTTGGTTTTTTTTTGAAATAAAGAAAATTCAGATTCAACAATTTGTAAGTTTGATTGGATTGGAATGTTTTTTGTGGTTTAAATCATCTAAAAACATTTGAGTATAATTGATTTTAGTAGAAACTGAATTCCTAATTTTCATGTGCAAAAGTGACTGTTTAGTGACAGAAAACAAACCATATATTGATGTGTACAATTTTTTATGCTTTATTATGTCAGATTTCAACTATGCAATGTTAATAATTATTTTTCTTCTGTACCTGTTTTATTCATGAAATTTTATTATATATGTTTCTATATTGCACTAAATTCATTATTTTGGTAATTTGATAGTAATGTAAATAATTAAATTGGCTTTAATGTTTATTGCCACAAAGTTTAATCAAAATAATGTTAAATATCAAAAGCAATAATTGAAATATTTTAGAAGATATTTGGGATATATGTTGCTATACATGCCTTTATAGAATAATGAATTCACATTCCATGTTTTTATTTTATTATACTCTAACAAAAAAAAAAAAAAATGAACATTTTGTTAAGTTTCGTATTAGATTATGACTTCATTTAAAATATTTATGTATTTCAATTTATTTTTTATTATGAAACATTGTTTAAATATTATACTCTTAACAAATGTTTCTCTCTCTCTCTCTTTTTTTTTTCTTCCCAAATCTTAATGACACTGACTTTTTGTCAGTGTCACTAAGATTCATTTATTTAAAATAATTTCTGCATCATTCTCTAAATGTATAGTATAATATTTCTTATTGTATGAACTTTCAATTAAAAAAAGGAATTTTAATTTTTAGGCTATTTATGACACTCTGCCTACAATGGAAGCAAATGAAAATGCTGAAGAATTGCTGAATAAAGTAAGATACTGATTATTTAATTAATAAAAACTGATAGTTGCAGCTTTTTTTCAGTGAAATTTCATTGATTATTATTTATAAGTAAATATAAAAAATCATATTGAAATAAAATATGTGTTCTGATTGGTTTTTATTTTCCTCTTTTTTTAACTGTTCTTTTTTAAAATATATCATTAGTTAAACCTTACTTTTTGTTAGGTACACTATAAGATGTCTTGGAAAATTCGAGAATATTTATCAGTTTTAGATCGAAACAAACAGTATGTTGAAAGTGCCTTTGATACACCTGAATTTCATTTTGAAATTGGTAATTTCTCTTGTTGCCATTTACTTCCTGATTTCTTAAGGTAAGATCAAAATGTGCTTTATGGTCTTTGTATTTGTTTTCAGAAATTATTGTGAAAATGTAGTTACAAAGTAAAATTCATGTTACTTTAAACAAGAAAAATTGATGTTTGTGAAATAGACATAAACTATATTATTGGATGTCTATTTCCTGATCCTCTTATGATATTATCATTATTATCTGACTGAAAATAATAACATAATGTTTGTGTATTAATTTTTGTAAAATTAGAATGATATTGTTATTGTTTAGAAAATATTTCTTGTAAATTAGTCTAAACTTTAAAATGGTTAATGTTTAAGATAATTTCCAATTGTAAGTTAATTTAACAAATCTACTAAGATTTTTCCTCATCATACACTTTAATATTACTGCACTAACTTTTATGCAGAAAAATTATGCTGTTCTCTTATTTAGTAATTGTAAATATATGTTATGAAAATGTTATTCTTTTTAAGTACTACCTATAAATAAATGTAATATGATACATTTTGCTATAAAAATCATACCTACTATTTAAGATGTTTGGTCTTAAACAAATTTTTCATATTGCAAACTATGAATAAGACAATTGTGTAATATTTCTGTTCTTTTGACCAACATTTAATTTAATTTATTGTTGTTGTCATGTCTATGCATAAGTGCGAAGTGCAAAAAACCAAAAAGTCTAAAGTCCACCGAAAGCATTGAAGAAGGTTGGACTTCTGCTTATTTGGACCGCAGGAGGTATTTTATTTCCCTCCTACCACCCACAGGACTAGCTTTTGGAGGAACTCCCCTATCCGCCACCTGGGGGCACACTCAGTGTGGGTTACAGGCTCTCATGCTAAGAATTTAATTGATTAATATATTGAAAAGAGAGAGAAAATTATAAATAATTCTGATCTTTTATTTTTTTTTTTCATTTATTGCATTGCATTGCATATTGCTTGATTGGTTAAATTATTTCTTTCTTATATATGTATTGTTAATCAGAAAAAGTATATTTTTAGATATAATGAACATTTTGGAAATGATGTACAATTTGACAACGGCTGTTCATCTTATCCATTTTCAAATTTACCTTCTGGTTCTTACATAATTAGGAATTTTTCTGGTGGTATGTTAATATTTGAACTTTAATTAAATTTATAAATATTACTTGTGAACTATAGTTAAATTTCTATATATAATAAAAATCTGTGAGATTTAACCAAAAATTTATTGTGAACTAGTCAATATTTAAAACAAAAATGTTGTAGTAATTAATTATTTCTATATAACTCAAAGATATTTCTTTTTATTTTGTGAAGTGATAATAAAATCGTTTATTATACTACTAAGAATTTTATTATTTCTCTATCTTACTTATTGCAAAAAAGTATACTGTTTTAAATATTATCTTTAAATAGTATAATTTTAATAATTATTTAAATATGTATTATTAATGTGTATATTTATATAATTCTTTTATAAATAATACATAACCAGTATGCATTAATTTAATTTTAGGTTATAGCTTTCTTGTTTGACTAAATTAATTGGGTACTTTTTTTTTATATAGCATTTAAAATGAATTATAAGAAAGTGCCATCACTTTTGTGGCAATATTACATTTTTAATGATGGAAATCATTTTGAATATCCTGCATTTCTTCGCAATTGTGAGTATAATAGTGAGCAGAAAACAGATAGGCATAGGTAAGCAAGATTTTTTTAATAAAATATAGAAGTATAGAATAATTATTTTATATGTATTGGTATAATTATTTAATTTAAGTTGTAAAAGAAATTAAATGAAATATGAATATTGATAATTTCTAATACTGTTATCATAATCGCAGCTTTCACCATAAATTAAAAGTAAACTTTACAATCTATTGTTTCATTTGTCTAACACTTTATTTTTGACCATCATATTAGTCTATTTGAAAAGGAGAAAAAAATGTATGTAAATATTTTAATGAAGTAAAACTAATAATAATAACTATCTAACTATTCCTTATTTAAAATATAAATAGTTTAATGAAGTAATAGTTATATTTAAATAGTCAAAATTTTTCAGAACTACAGATTCTTTTTCTTTGTAATGTATTTTATTAAAATGGTATTATAATTTGTCCTAGCAAAAGGGTTTTCTCAATTTAGTTACAGTAAAACAGGATTAGAAGTTGCTGAAATAACATTTTTTATTCTTTGTCATCGAATGTGCTTTTTTTTTAATAAATTTTAAAAATCAGGTTTAAAATAATTTTCTGGATAAATTAGATTTAAAAGAAAATATAGTTCTTTTAAAAATATTGGGACTGTTAATATAGAATTGTAATATATTGGATGCATTTTTGTTAAATGGTTATTAGAAAGAAATTTTAAAAACAATTGCATTTGTGTTGAATATAGCACTATTGCTTGGTAGCTGAAGTTTAATCAGATGCTTTATAGATTAAAATTTTTAAACTTGCTTAGAATTCATACCTCTATCAATAATGGCTAGATTTTTTTTATTTGATTTAATAGAAAGAAATTAATGTAAAAATGTATTCACATTATTCATTTAGTACCATTTCTCATCAATTGATTCCTACTTAGAAGCACTAAAATGAATATTTATTAAAATTTAATGCCATTCATTAGAAATTATCTCCCACAATGAAGGATTTTATTCAGATATATTAGAAAAAATTAATTATGTTATTAATATTATGTTTTAGTACTCATTATTTGACTCTCATAAGAATTTGTATGTAAACTGTTTTTTACCATTTATGTCATTTCTCTGAATTCCCTTCCACTGCTGACCTAATGCAGCTCAGTGTTTGTTTAATGATTGATGTAAATACAATTTTAAAATATTGTGATTATAAGAAGCTTTCAGCATTTTATTATGATTACATATATTTGATTTCTATATTGATTCAAAGATTTGGTTGATAAGGCTTTTTATACATCACGGTTAAATGCATAGAAGAATAAAAACAATTACTATTAATATTAAACTATTTTTTGCAATGCATACGTTTTATTTGTTTCTGCCAAACTGTCATTTGTTCTAATCCTATAAATTATGAAGTTATTATTCATAAAAATCACACAAATTTTATAAAATGTATATTTAATTCATATTTGAATAAATATTTATAACATAATTAATTCAATGGAAGACCAAGGTTTTGAAAAATTCTTAAAATATTGTAAGCATATTTTTCCCTAGCATTTTATTCGTAAAAACTAACAGTTTTTCATTACCAATCATTTGCAACCAATAAAAACTGCTAATCTTTTTAAAGATTTTTTGTTTCCCATTATCATTTAAAACAGGAGAACCATTAGACAGTAATTTGAAATGAAATTCTGTTTCATTGACAATAAAAAAATATCTTAATTTTTTCAAATTTCCCACTGCGTCCAGTCTCTGAATTTATTATAGTATTTTCCCCTGAAATTCTTAAACAGAAGTCCAGATGATCCTTGAATATTTTAATCTAGATAAGACATTGAAAGGATTTATCAATGTTAATTTTTTTTTCCATCATATATTTGAATGCATCAAGTCTTCATTAATCATTTAAGTAATACATTCTGTAACAAAAATTTTCTGCCAATTCTATTTTGATAAACACTTGTATTTGAAGCTTTTTAAAATTTATATGCAAATTTATATATAAAGATTCTTTTTTTACCACTTGTTTCCAAAATTTGTACTTTTTATTAAATTTATGGTGGCAATCAAAGGAAAAGAAAAGCATGTATATATTTTGTAGTAATCAGTACATTCTACTGCAGAGTCTTTTCATTCCAGATTACTTCTAAAACTGTTGATTCAAAAACTTTCATTATTTAAACTCATCCTCTCTGAATTTTCTTTCCTTTCTCCAATATCAGCTAATTCTCAAATAAAAGTTTCCCAACTTCCATTGCTTTTAGAATCAAATTAAGGCTATGATAATTGATCATTAAAGCACAATTCTAATGCATATACTTTTATCATAAAAAATTGAATTTTTTAATTAAAAATGCGATTGTTCTTAACAATTCCTTTTAGGTATTTTATCCCAGCTTAAAAAAATAGTAATTATGTGTTTATAAAGATTCTTGTGTGTCTCATAGTTTCTTATACCAATTAACGTTTTACATATTTTTCTTTAGACAAGTGTTTGCAGATACATCAAAGCCAAAATCAAAATATGCTATTATTGTGATTGATCAAGGCAACTCTTTAAGCTTGTTTCAATTTGTGAGTGCTAAAATAATTGGCAAACACATCTTAAGTCTTTTGTCCTCACATGATAAAGTAAGTAATTTATCTTAAAATGTAGCATACTTACCAATTTTTGGAAACAATTTTTAAAAAATAAAAGCGTTTTAACATGTAATCCTCTATAAAATGTGTTATTTTTGTTAATTCTGAAGTGGCAAGTTATCATAGAAATTAAAATTGGAGTATTGAAGTTTTCACAATTTTTGCATTCTGTATAATTAGCACTCTGGCTTTTAGTTCAGTGGATTTAGCATTTAATCCACACTACTTACCTTTGGAATCCATTTTGAACTGTGGGTTCTAGTCTAGAGCAAAACATATTAAGTAACTATCAAACATAATCATGAACCTTAAAAAAAAAACTTTTTTATAATAACTAGTAGTTTTTTGTTACTGTTTTTATTTCAAATGCAGTTGTAAAGATTTGTGTTTCAATCAACTGTAATATGGGTATTATTTTTTAAAGAAGTTTTGAGATATATTTAAAATGCAAAAATATTTGTACTTAAAATTTCATATTTATATATTTCAGGTTGAAATATTGAAGATACAGTATTGTTAGTTAGTAGTTATAAAACCTCAAACAATATTATCTTGTACAAAAAGTAATAGAAATGATTTTTTGAAACCTGTTTTAAAATACACACCGTCTTTTATTGAGTGAAAGGAAATAAATAATTTATGTAAAGAACAAGAAAAATGTAAAATAGTAAAATTTCAAGAATATAAATCCAGGAAATAACTTTTTTAATAAGAAATTCAAAAGTATGTTAAATAGTATGGTTTTCAAGCATGAGATAAAAATGTTTTAGCCCAACATTAAATTTAATCATTGAATCTTCCACAAATTGAAAAAAACTGGAGTTCGAAACTTAGTATTTTATTACATATTATTTTTTCATTTATGTGTGGAACCAAAACTTAGCTACATATTAATAAAAATTGCTAGATAAAAAAAATATATATATTTAATCTCTTTTACCTGCGTTAAACTTCTTTTTTGATTGATTATAATATATATATTATCGTGTCAAATTTGAAAACTATAAAATTCTGTAACATTCACATCTGTGTTTATTTATATTTATTATCAATGTTAAATTTATTATATTTTGCAGGTTATTATTATGGGCTTAGCTTCTGATGTTCAGTTCCCTCAAGGAAACAACTGCCCAGAATTAACACCTCTGTTAGCTACAACTGAAACAAAATTAGTGCTGATGAGATTTTTTGATAACCTGGCTCGAAAATCTAGTATGTAAAAATCTTACAATTTATTTATCCAGAATCATTCTACATCAAAAAAATTAAAGCTTTTGAGTTTAAAAATGAAGTGACACTCACTTAAGGAAATAAGAAATTTTCTAGTGTTTCACAATTTAGTTAAATATTAATTTAATATAAAATCTTTTCAAAATTTAATAGGCCTGTATCTAATTTGCAGTGAACATTTTTTGTTAGGAATATCTTAAAGTGTAAGGTGTTTTGTCCTGTAAATTCCCTATGTGATTATTCTTGAAATTGTTATTGCTTATTTGTGTTTAAAAATTTTAAATTACATTCTTCAAAAAGTGCAATATCTTGCCTAAATTTAATTTTGAAATTGATTATTTTGATATTTTGTTATGTGTAAAAGTTCTAATTATTGCTATGTTATTTTAATGGTCAATTTGATAAGATTGATTGAGATAAATGAAATATTTTCCTAATCATCTCATAATAAATTTTTTTGAACATTTATTATGAAAAATTTAGATTTATGATAACTTAAGAAAATGTTTAAATTTCATTGTTAATTATTTCCTATAATTATTAATATTGTGATTTTTAATTTATAGATTTAACTGATCATGTGTTTGGATTTCAAAAAATTTATGATGTCATTCATGAAATAGATAAGAATGCCTCTTCTTCAAACAGTAAGGATATTTTTGTTTATTGGAAATGACTTATTTATATTTTTATTTTCTAAAATATTCTTCCATTAATGTCTAAAATAATTTTTCCATTCAATATCATTGCTAAGTATGGTTTTGTTCCAAATATTTTGATATTTGTTCCAATACTTTTCCCCCTTTGATTTAACACTTCTTTTGTTATTGGTTAAAAACAAAATAATTGCTCATTTTGTAATATTATTTCTTAATTATGTTCACAAAATAAATCATTAGTCAAAAATATCTCATTTTAAGTGGTATCAATAGATTTTATATAGATTTAAGAATAAATATTGTACTGTAGTATATAGGGATGCATTCATTAAATTTGAATTCTTAAAAATAAATAAATTAAAAGGAATTTTTAATTATATTTGAAATGTAATATCCTTTTAATTATATTTGTTGCTATTATTAAAACTACCTAAAGTCAAATTTTCAATTGCAGATTTTTCTGTAAAAAATTGCTTTTAAACTTAGATTTAACTTTAAATGCATTATTCCGATCCGAAATTTACTTAATAAATTTATTTTATATTCTTAATTATTTCCTCTGAGTATTTTGTCATTTTTTTTTTTTATTTTTAAATTGTAAATCTTTGTTCTGCAATTTTGGATAGGTAAATTTATTTAAAGTAAAAAATACAATTGCTTAAAAGTTAACAATTATTTTTTTAAATGAGAATGAGTGAAAGACTTATTCCTTGATAATTTTACAGTATTCTTTCCAAATTTTTCTATGGTACATAATTTAAGCACTTTAGAAACTTCATATTACATTTCAAAATATATACAATATGTAATTTTAACTTTTCCTAAAATTTATTAATGGATATTACAGATATAATGCATGAAACTCGTTTCATAGTACAATTATTAGTACTATAGTTCTATAATTGAATTTCATTGATGTTAAACAGATATATAAGCTTTACTGAAAATGTATAGATAACAACCAAAATAAAATAAAATCGTTTTTATCTCATTTTTGTATTATTATTCACAGAAAATATTAAATGATGAGTTACAAGAAAAAGTTATTCATATATTTTCCATTCTAAAATACTAATCATTTATCTTAAAAAAAATAAATTTTCCCTACTGCTGATTTATTGTCAGTTTAAGAAACAATTACTAATACAAAAGATATAAAAATGTACAATATTTTGTTTGAATAATTTATACTATAATAATTTTTTTATTAATAGATATGGTGTCTGTTATGATAAAAAGTTAAACTTGTGTAAAAAAAATTTCATTTAAGTGTTTGTTATTTAAAAAAGAAAATATTATTTATATTTAATTCTTAAAACAGTTGATTTATGTTTTATTTTTTCTACTTAATTTCAGATGAAATACTTGTAGCTTATATAAGTAGGGGTCTGCTATCATCAATCACTGATGCAAAGAAAGTTTTGGAAATAATTTCTCTTGGCAATCAAAAATCTAAAAGTCATATAATCATTAACACTTATGCTCTAGTTGATGGTAAGTTGCAAGTATTTAACATTTGCTTTTCTTGCTGTATTATATTTTAATACCAAAATATCTATTAAAATAGTTATTATATTAATACCATCTAATAATTCACTGATAATATTGTGTAATTAAGTTAACAGAATGTAAAATTAAATGTATTTTGATAACTTGGTTGTTCCACTCATGCAGTTCTGGAAAAGTTATTGGAAGAATTTGCAATGTTTATATTCTTGAAATTCTCTTTTTAATAGCAGGGCTCGGAGTTGTCCTAATATTCCTGAAATTCCTGATTTTTTAAAAAACGTCCTGAAATGTCCTTACTTTTCAAAATAAATCCTGGAATTCCTTAATGTTTTATTACCTTCCTTTAAAAGTTTAATTTTAATTAATAATTTAATATTTTTCAGTAGTAAATTTTTCCTTCATTGGAATATATTTCTTTCAACTGCTTTCTATGCAAGAAGAAAGAAAAAATTTTCTCCATTTTTTTTGTTCTCTTTCAAACCGGAAATAGGGTTGCCGTACATTCGTCTCCACCTCATTTTAAGCCATTGCTCATGAATGTCTGACATCGAAAAAAATTTAGGCTTGAGTTTACTATTAAATTCTATTTTCTGCTTTTACAGACAAAGATTCTGGTTTTAGTAGTGCACAACTATTTACAATGATGGCGAAATTGTGAGAATTATTCGCCTACGTTTATGCGCATGCGTTAAATGCTTATCACGCCATTTTGAAAGATTTTGATGGGTGTTTTGAAGAATGTTTATTAGCAAGCTCTGAATTTTATTTTTTTGAAAACAATTCGGACATCTGCAAGATGGGAATAAATGCCTAATCAAGACCTGGTGCTGAAGTGTTGACGATGTTCATTCTGCGGAGTACTTTGTATGCAAAAGCAAATTCAGTGTTTCAAATATGGGTTTTAAACAAGTGCTTGCTCATGCAGATGGATTAAAACACAAAAAAGCTGTTAACTGTTGCAAGAATCAAACACTATTTACTATCAAGTCATCAACTTCATTTGAAACATCGACTGTAGTAGTGAATTACAAATCATGGCTTCCCAAAACGACATCAGAGAAAACCATTAAAGGTGAAACTATTTTAGTTTTCGTGGCAATAAAAAATAATTATTCTTTTTCATCTTTGAATGATTTAGCTAACATTTACGGAGAATTTTTTGATGATTCCTCCATAGCAAAAAATCTCAAATTATCTTACAAAAAAGTCAGGTATATGATTAATTTTTGATTAGGTCCGTATTTCAAAACTCTTTTGTTTCTGGATATCGGCACTTCATATTTTGTTTTACTTTTCGATGAAACTACTACATAACAAGTAAAGAAACAGTTGGATATTTACATCTCATATTGGTCTGATAAACAAAGTAAAAATGTCATTTGTTACCTCGTATCACATTTTTTAGGGCATGCTGAAGCCAATAAAATTGTAAAAATTTTATTAAGTTTTATTCAAAATTATGGTTTGAATTTAGAAAAATTAATGCAATTGTCAATGGATGGACCAAAAGTTTATTTAGCTGTTATAAAGCAAATAAATAGTGAACTGAGTAAGCAAAGTTTACCAGTACTTATTGATTTGGGTACATGTGTATTACACATAATCCATGGAGCACAACGTAGGGGTATTGATAAAATTGATTGTAGTATTGATGGATATGCTATAGAAATTCAAAAATTTTTCAAACTACCTTCTGCAAGAAGGGAAGTTTATCATTCCTTACAGTTAAAAATACTGGAAGAAACTTTAGCTAGAATAGTTTTCTTCGTCGTGTTGAGAGCCATTGGTTAACTTTGGGCTCAGTGAGCTTGTGAGATTGTTGAGCAATATGATGTTCTAAAGGAATATTTCATTGTTAAAGTACCTAAAGAGTCGAAACCTCCTCTTTCTGATAGACATCTTCGGATAATAAAACACTTGAAAGACCCTAAGACTCTGGCATATTTGCATTTTGTTTCATTTTTTTGTAAAACTTTTGAACCATATTTACTTATAATGCAAAAAGTCAAACCTTTAGTACATGTGATGTACAATAAGTTAAATTAACTTGTTCGCAGTATTATGTTTAAATTTTTAAACCCAGAAGAAATCTATGAAAAAAATGGAGTAAAGTTACTACAAGTTAATGTTGATTCAGGAAAAAATTGGTTAAATTTAAACAAGATTGAAATAAATCATGGTGCAACAGCCATGCGGAAAGAGCTTACTGATAAAACAACATTTCTACAAAGTGTCAGAAGCTGCTACATAGCAACTTCAAAGCATTTGCTTCAAAAACTTCCTATAACAAATCCTTTACTCAAAGATCTCCAGTGTTTGTCTCCTTATAATAGAAAAAAAGAAGAGTGTAGGAGTCCATTTGGGAGATTAATTCAACATATTCCTCATGTGAATAAAATTTCTTCAGATTTTGATAAGATGAATGAAGAGTGGATTCTTTACATGTGTAAAGATGTGATTTTGATTGTGAATGATTATGATAATGATCAAAATATCTGTAAATATTGGAATGCGGTTTTCAATATAAAAGATGCTGGTGATTATATAAAATACCCTACTCTTTCTAGAGTGGTTAAAGCATGTCTGTCGCTATTGAATGTAAATTCCTGACCAGAAAGAGGTTTTTCAACTAACAATTCTGTTGTGACAAAGGATAGAGCTTCTTTATTGGAATTAACTGTTTAAAGTTTACGGATTTGTCATGATGTTATTTGAATGCATGGCAATTCTGTTTCCTCCATTCTATATACCAAAGAAATTATGCATTATATTCAGAAATCACATGCAGAATATGCATCATATATGGAAAAATCAAAAGATGTAACACAATTAGAGAAGTAAAGAAAGGATGAGGAAGATGTAGAAGCTACTTGTGAAAAAAGTTTAAGCAATTGCACCTATTAGAAAAAATTAATGAACTTGAGAAAGAAAAGAAAGAATTGCTTGATAATCAGTGTATAGCTCAAAAACTTTTGGATGATGCAACTAAAAAAAATATGTGCTATCAGTGATGATAATATGAGTGATGTGAAAGTTGGACAAATGATGCTGTCTGCTACTAATGCAGAGATTGCATCTGTGAATGATAAGTTAAAAAAGTGCAGTAAGAAATTATCGGAATTTTATGCTAATGCATCCAAATCAAAATGAACATTATTTAATTATACATAAATTAACTGTTAATTTAAAGTATTAATCATGTAACTTATTAATTTTCATAAAATGTTCAGTATAGAAAGTTTAAATTTCTGTATCTTTTTTCATATTGTTGTGTTAAAAATTGAAAAACTCAGAATTTATTTAATAGTTTATTCCTTTCTAAAATGTGTATTATGCATAAAACAGAAGTTGATATGTAAAAGTAACATTGGTTTTGTTTAATTATTGAAATATGTCCTGAAAAATGTCCTGATATTTCTTGAAAATAGTGTCCTGAAAAAAAAATTTCTGTACTTCTGTAATAGTAAAGCATGACTAATGTTTCATTGTTACTCAACTGGATTAAAATAACATTATTACTAGTCTTGCTCATAATGGAACAATTAACATTAAATGTGCAAAACTGAAGCAGTGTTGCAACTAATGAAATTTGTATTATGTAGTATTGTTCAATTAAATTCAGTTTCATGAGATTTCCCAAAATGTTCTATATAATGGAAAATAATTACAAAATATAATTTAATATTTTACCTAAAAGAATTTTTTTTTCTATTTTAGAATTATTTATTTCTATATTTTTATATCTTTTCCTTCTAACTTAATTTCTATTAGCTTATCTTAGATTATTACAAATTTTAAATTAATTTACTATTTACATTTTTAAATTAACTGTGTATGTCAGTGCCATTTCTTTTTCTAAAGTTCAAATATATAAAATATATTGCTTAATTAGCATTGTGTAAGTAAAATAATATATTATTGTGTAGCAATTATGTATTGAAGTATATGTGTTTTGTTGGCAAGTTATATGTTTCATATTGTATTAAAGTATTCCTTTATGAACAATGAAGTTTGAAGAAAATTTCAAGAGCGAATATTTTATCTAATATTTATTTAAAATAATGAAAAAAATAAAAAAACAGTAAATTAGAGTTGTGGTTAGTGTTTCTTGTTTTAAGAAGTATGATGAGTTTTATTGATTTCATTAAAGCTGAGAAATAAAGTCTGAGAAGAAAAAATAACTAATGCATTTTAAAATTTATATATACTGTATTTTCCTATATATAATCCACAGGTTATGTGTTAAAAAAGTTCCGAATTTCTTTGTGTGTATTATACGCCGCCGGAGATAATCTGATAAAAAACATTTTCCATCAGAAAATTTTGAAAGAAATACTGTTTATGCTTCTTAAAATAAATAACAGGTGGTACCATGACACACCTGAGTTATTTAAACTGTAATAAGCTTTGTCCAATTACGTTCAAGAACAAATTCAGTTCCCATAAGGATATTACAGTTGCATTTCGCAATTTGTCTTTACGTGAGCTGTTTTATTTTGAAAATATTCAAATTCGTATATCATCATATGGAAGCAAACACTTTTAACCCCTTCGCGTCGATTGCCAGGTCTATGTGCCAGCAACAAATACACTCACTTCCCAGCCGAAACGCGGGCATGCCAGAGCGTTTTCACGTTTAGCCCCGACTGTCACAATTTTTGTGCCAGTGTCCTGGAACGTTTCAAAAACTATAATTTCTGCCACAAGGTGGGCACTGTATGTCCACATGGTTTCCGATACATGTATGTTAGACCTTCTACTCGAAATGAGAGAAACATGACTCACATGCACGTGTTTTTGATTATATAAACAAAAGGGGAAAAAAATGTTTCAGAATGGCGTGCTTTATGACGTCTCTTTAAGTTTGCACATGGTTGTTGCTTATTGTAAGTAGAGAAGTTTTATTTTCGCTAAAGCGTTGGGCATTTCGATTTGCAGTTTTTAGAAAATAATTAGATCTTGTTAGGCGTAAATTTTTTCCATTTTTACCGTTGCAATGTCGAAGCGTCAAAAAGGTTTAACAGTTCATGAAATAGCAGAAATGATGCAAAATATTTCAGATATTGATTAAGAAACAGATTCTGATAGTAGTGATAGTTATGCTATGATATATTCTGATCATAAAGAATGTGGCGTTGATATTTTGGATATTTCATGGATTTAGGCTTAATAGGTAAAAAAAACCCCGACCCCGGACAGACGCTCGCGTAAGATACGGGCGGCCTCCGCGATTAGCGCGCATTTGCACTACCCGTCGCTAAGGGGTTAAGTAACACAGCAGATTTTAAATTAAAAATTATAGCGAAAGCTAATAAAAAAATGCCACCAAATGTGTTAATGTGAACTGAAAAACATAGCACATGTGTATAAAGAAAAATGTATAAAATAGGCAGTTTGTAATTAATCCATTTCTTTCATTTAAATATTAACGAAGCAAATATATATATTTAAATATGTCTAACATCATTTTAAAAGTTATTAAAAGCTAAATATTGATAAGTTTTACAAAAATCTTCTCGAAATTATCGCGCTTGATTGATCTTATGCTTTCATCCCAAGTTAATTGCACTTTGCGATGACGTGAATCCAGATAGATCTTTTTAATAATAAATACTTTTTTCTGTACAATTTATTATATATTTAATCTTACTGTGCATTTTTTTTATTTTATGTGACACAAATATTATCAGCAATACATATTCACTGAAAAAAATAGCCGCTCTGATTATGCGACGATTTTTATTTTCTTCTACTCAAAATGAGGTCGTGTGAATAATACGCTGTTGCTAGTTCTATAGAGGAAAATACGGTGTGTGTGTGTGTACTTTTAATTTGTGAATATATTAAAAATGGAGTTTGCTACATATGGAGGCCAAGCTGGCAGCTGAATGGTTAGCGCATTTTCCTTCTATTCAACAATGTTTGTGTTTATTTCCACTGTGGCTTTGGATATTTGTGATGGTTTGCATTCCACTTTAAAACCTCTTGGTTTAATTAACCCTCAATGTGCAAATAGTGACTGTTGAGTGTCAAACAAAACTCAAACATGCTAATACAAATGTTTTTCAAATTTGTTCAAGTTATAGATATTGATGTAGTTGTCCAAAATTATATAATCAGATTTTAAAAAATTTATAATGTGAATAATGAATAATTTTATTAAATACTAAAATACTTTTAGTTTAAGTTATTTTAAATAAAACTAAAAAAAACATGTAAATTTAAATTTTTTTTTCCTATTGCAAAAAAAGAATCATATTAACTCAAAAAATTGATTTTATCAAAATTGTTATTGTTTCTTTTGGTTAATATTTCTGTATGTGCATATATATATATATATATATATATATATATATATATATATATAACACTTTGCATAATACTCTTCTGTTATTTTTAAGTATTTTAAACATGTTCAATGATAATTATTGTTGTGAATGTAAAAATTTTAAAGTTTTATTTCCTATCTTTAATTGTTAGACAATATTTTAACTTTAAGATAGATCCTGGACTGTTAGTTTAAAAGTATGTTGTCGTATAATATTTTTTTAGAATTTAAAATTTTGTCTAATTTAAAGAATTTTTTAAATCTTAAACTTAATAAATAAATTCAATAGCAAATAAAAATTATAACAATACAAGTTATGAAACTAAATAAATTATAAATATTGTCAGATATTCTAAACCTTATTGCAGCAGCAATAAGTGTTACTAAGTTTCTAAAAAAATCGCAACTTTAATTTTAATAAAATTTTCTTTAAAATGTGAGCAATAAAATTATAGGAAAAAATAACTAATGAAATTAGTAGTTTGATCTAATACTAGATTGAAATGAATAAAATTTAATAATATACAAGAAAATAATTTCTCTGTTTGTACAGTTTTGTTGGAGTGTTTCAGTGAATCATTGATGATGAATTTATCACTTAATTTTTAAATTAATTGGTTTACTTTATAAAATTAAAATGATCTTTATTATACACTGCTCAAAACAATTAAAAGTTATTGTGGTTTTGGGTGGATCTTGTGGCTGGGAAACTTTTTAGCTGATTGATACATGCTTGTCAGATGTAGTAGGTTATATGAGAATAAATTACACATCTTTGGCAGAAAAAAATGCATTTTATTACGCTTTTGTGTACAAAACGAAAAAAAAAAAAAAACACAATTTGTGTATATGAGAGAAAAGGAATAAGAAAAGGTGTTTTTCCTTCAAAGGAAATCATTTTCAGTAGGGGGTATGGTTTCCACGGACAGCCAGCAATGTTGAACACCTTTGAGGCATGGAGTCAAAATCACAAGTTGGGGTATTCTGTTCCACTCTTTCTTAAGAGCTCTTTCCAGTTCTTGGACAGCTTGTGGAGGTGGTTGGTGGCCAGCAACTTGTCTTCCTAGAGTGTCACAAACGTGCTCTATTGGATTCATGTCTGGAGAACACGCTGGCCATTCCATTCATACGATTCCTTCATCAAAAAGAAAATCCTCCGCCAGGTTAGCACAATGTGGCCTGCAGTTATCGTCCATTAAAATGAAGGCATCTCCGATTGCTGTAGCATAAGGAACTACTATAGATATGAGGATCTCATCTTTATATTGGCAACCAGTCAGAGGTCCACCTCGAATGATATAGAGGTCTGTGCGTCCGTCAATGGAGATGCCACCATACACCATTACTCCCCCACTGCCAAATCTGGTACTTTCATGCATGAATGCAGGATTATTCCTACTGCCACTGTCCTTCCAGATGAAAATACATCTGTTATCAGGATGAACAGAAAAACGGAACTCCTCAGAAAAAGAACATGGCTCCATTCATTTCTCCAGTTCACATGCTCTGTTGCCCACTCCCTGCAGTCGCGACAATGCCTTGATGTTAGTTTAACACATTCCATCGGTCGGTGAGCTTACAGACCTACACCATGGAGCAGATTTCGAACAATCTGAATTGAAACTGTGGTGTCAGTAGCCGAATAAAGGTGTTGGAAAAAAGTATCGTTCCTATTTTGGTGTCTCTGAGCCATTAACACTAAATAATGATTTTCCTTGGGCATTGTAGCTCGTCTACGACTTTGCCCTGATCTTCAGCCTGCACTTCCAGTCTCTAAAAAACGGTTCCAGATCCTGGAAATCACACTTTGTGACACTCCAATGGCTTGCGCTACTTTGGCTTGAGTTTGGCCCCCTTCTAACCTACCAACAACTCTATTAGCTTCTGAATCAGTTAAATGACTTTGCTGAGACATCGTATTCATCGAAACAAAGCAGTCACTGAAGGCTGATCATCCTAGTCTTCATTGTCTTTCATTCAGTTGAATTTCAAATTTCATTCACTGTCGCTGATGCGACGTTTTTGACGTCGAACTCAAAATTAGCATACTCCACAGTTTGAAAATCAGAAAAAATTTGCATTTGTGATTCTCTTCTCCCATTTCCAACAAAAAATTTCGCTTATATCTTTATTTCATATAAAACTTACAATATCCTTTAATTGTTTTGAGCACTGTATTTAACTATACTTGGTAGATTAATATAAAAATTTGAAGTAATGCTAAAATGAATACTCTTCTTTTTTTATCATTTCAATTTTTAAAGCAGATTCTCGTTCTCTCCTAAATTCATCCCTTTTAAAGAAATGATTTTTTTTCTCCATTCTTTCACATTTTTCTATGTAATATTTGATGCATTATATTTATAATATTCGTAATTATACATTAAACTCTTAAAAGTAATAATTTGAGTAAATATAAACAAATGTCTAATATTACATTTGAATCATTATTCTGAATGTTATAATCATAGATAGAAAATTATTTCCCTTTCCAAATCAACCAAATTTTAATTTGGATTCAAAAGAAAAAATGCTGAGAGAAAATTAAAATTGCTTTTGATTATTGCATCAGGAGAACCCATTTAAGAGGCTTTAAATTTTCTTCTTTATTCATAGAACTGGTTCACAAAATCAGGCACATATGAATTTCATGATATCATTCTGCTTATACTAATCTGTGTTCACATATATTTTTACCTAATATTATTCATAAAATTTAAAAAAAAAATTATAGCATAAAAGAAATATTGGCCTTTGAGATACAACAAACTTTACTCAAATTTCCTTTGACACCCATGGACTCCATTGGAATCCGATTGGGAATTTTTGATCTAAAAATTTTGAATTGCTCTAACTAAAGGGTTATAATTTTCAGCTATGGTAGTTCTTATTTGTATTGTGCTATAAAATTGAGTTTGATATTGATTGTTAAGTTTTTAATATTAATTCCATAAATTAAAATGCCAGATTATTTCAATAATTAGGTTTGGAGAAACATACTGTTTTATAGTTTATAGCTAATTTTAATATCAAATAGTTCCCCCTTCCCCAAAAAAAGTCTTTATTTTTAGTAATTTTTAAGATCTTGAATTTAATCTTATGAACTCAATAAGTAAACATTTTGTTAATTGTCATTTTAGATATTTATTTTTATTTTTGTTATAATTTTTCTAACTTCTTTTGTGCTTTCCAAAAATATATTATATTTATTTATTTCTCTCTCTCTCTCTCTCTCTCTCTTTTCAGATAATAAACCTATAATGTATGAAAAAGATTTTTTGCAAGATATTGCTGAACAAAATTATCGTAAATATAGTATTCGGCTTAAAGGATTGAAAAAAATTCAGGTTGGTATAGTTTCATTTTGTGTGAAACTTTATGTGAGATAAATTATTTGAACAGTTAGTATTTAGCAACTTTATAGTTACCATAACAACTCACATTCAGTGTCTTAAATATATTAGGTATAATATTTTTTATATTTTCATGCATTCTGTGTCATTTTATTTCAACTGCATTATAAAATGGCACAATACTTTTGATTTTTTCTTAGTGAAGCAAATTATTAATTTAAACTGAATAAAATAAACCATTTTCTATTTGTAGTAGTTTCTTGAGGAACATTGCTGTAAAGTTATTATTCAAATCTCACTGATAATGCTTTATTATTTATTTATAACCATGTCATGTAAAACATTTAAAAAAATATTGAATTAATCTTTAAAAAAAAACACTTTAAATGAAGTTTTAAACCTGTCTATTTAGAAGTATGATTCAATTTTATGTACTTAGTGTTTATAACAGCTTTAAATGTTACTTCTCACTTGTAAATATCTTGTTTATATCAAATTTGTTGTTGACTCGCAAATTTGCTCCTTCTGTATTGGAATTTTTTAAGTATTTAGTCATTTAGAAAGAAATTTATTCCAAATCATATTTTTTGCCAACGATGTTTTAAAGTGCACCATTTTGCTGTAAATATATTATAAAAATTTATGATGTACTAGGAATTATTTAAAAGATTGTTAGAAGTTATTTAAAATATTAGTATTTTATGTGTGTGCCGCCCAACCTGTCTAGTGGTTAGCATACCTGACAGATGGTGGGAGCTGGGTTCAAATCCTGGCTCGGGCATGGATGTACTCTCTCTCTCTCTTCCTTGTCTTTGTCCTTTCTTTGTGTGTGTGTGAATGGTTGCCTACCCTATAAAGGGGTACCTATGGCATGTGTGTACTGAAGAAGTCGGACTCCACACAAATATGGTTCAGTTGGAAAAGTGGAGCAGCGCACCCCATATTGCAAGCCTAGCTGGCACCCGACAACAACAACAGTATTTTATGTGGAATAACTTATGCCTGCAAAATAAAATCTGTGTGTACTGAGAATCAGAGATATGTTTCAGAATTGCAGTTAAAGCAGTAATATCTATTTTTAAAAATAATTACTGCTACTCTAAACAAAATTATGAAACAAATAAATATTGCGAATTAATTAAGCCCTTCAAACTTTGATGTATGATGCACTAAAATGTCAAATTTTATACATTCAAATGTATCCTTGCTTGAATCTCTACTAAATAAATCTCAAAAATTGAATGTATTTAAATGTGTTTATAAAATTAAAAAGAACTTATTAGTATGGTGCCATTAATTGCATCCACAGATATAAAACAAAAACTCTTATAACAAGTATGTTATTTGAAATAGTATAGATTTCCAAGTCGGAGCACATAAATATTTTACACATAAAGAAATCAACTATAAATATTTATGTGTACTGTTTAATGCTAAAAGACTTTCTTTGGTGTTTTTAAAAAAATTGTCTTTGTTATGAAATTTCTAAATTTTCATAATATTTATGTAGAATAATCAAATTTCAAAGTAATTCTGAAATCAAAATTATAAATCTGATCATTCTTTAGCTTTATGAATATGAATAAAAAAAAAAAAAGTCTGGCAAGAGCTTTTGATACTTAAGCTATGTTTTCTGTGTAATTTTTTTTTCTTTTGTATGTATCATATCTAAAATTGATGCTTTAAATCCAAGAATTTTAAGCAATAAAATTGTATTTTAATATATATAGAAAGAATATATTAAATAATTTTTTCATTAATATCTGTGTTACTTCATATTAGTTTTTGTTTCTAGAAGGGTGTTATGATAGCTGTGAATACAACAAAAGATATCAGTATGACTATTGGTGATGTTTTTAAAGAGTTTCCTCAACACCTGTCATTGGATGTTTTCTTTTCACTTCCTTATTATGACTCTGTTAGCAAAGGTAGGAAAATATTAAAAGTTATTAATCATTTCTTTATAAAGCAATTGTCCTTTACAGATGTGTAAAAACTTTTGAAGATATGTGAAAATAATGGTATTCGTAATAACCACAATTAAAAATGATTAGATTCACAAAAGGATTAGTATTTAAAACTACAGTGGCCAAATTGTGAGTGGAAAAGAACTAGAATAGTTAAAGTTTTATTAACTAATTATTGATTTTTATTTCACTACAAATGTTTTATAGAAATTAAATAAACTTGTTAATTAAAATTCAAAAGAAATGCTGCAAAAACTTTTTATTGTAAGAATGTTATATACATATATATTGTTATTATACCTCTATTCTTCAGTATAGAAGCTGTTAAAACCAAACAATGAATATACTTTAATAAAAGAAAATAGTTTGTTGCAAGAGTTATAAGTTCATAACAAGAATACTTTCTTTATCATCATAAAATCATAGCCTTCTTGATATCTGAAACATGTGATAAGCATTAAAATTTAATATAATTGTTATTGATTAATTTCATGCTTTTAATTTAGTTCTTATCGTATAGTAAACATTTGTATTTAATGATGCTTCAAAACAAAGCAAAAATTTCATTTAATGTACCCATTTTCATTCAATGATCGTATGTATGTATTTGAATGCTTTAATGTATTTAAGTATTAAAGATCCTCCTAAGCTTTCATTTGAAGAAAACAGTGATTCTATTTGCATGCTGTATTGATGAATATTTACATATTTTTTCATTACACATTTATTTAACTATCTAGTTCATTATCTTTATTTTGTAATTTATTAACATTTTTAATTCCAGGCATGATTGTGAGTATAACTCAACAAATTGTTTCTCACAGTAATTTTAAAGGTGTAAATGGAATTGATATCTCACTGACAGACCTTACAGAAGATATTTCTTACTATCCCAATTCAGAAAATTTTTATATATTTCTTGTGGATGATTCTGGTAAATATTTGAATTGTTTGTTGAAAATAATTTAAAAAATAAAATTTAGAATTCAGAAACTTAAAAGCAAATTGTTTACTTGATAAGGAATTTCTTTGTTGCTTTCTAATATTTGTTTAATATAATTTGTATTAAAAAAGCAGTTTTTCCCATCTACTTAAACGATAGTTTTTATTAAAATGTGAAATATTCCTATTATTGTATGCATTGATTTCAAGATTATGTCCACATAAAAATTTTTTGTTTTTATAACATTTTTTAACTTTTTAAATATTTAGTTTACTTTTTCTTTCTGTTTTAATGGTAAATAAATTGTTCCTTAACATGACTACATCCTGCAGAAAAAATAATTATAAGGTGGTTTGAAATTTACTATTTTCCTTGAATTATAAAAACTCTTATTTGTGTAATTAACATATGTAAAGAAATGAAATCATTCAATTTCTATTATATTTAACCAAATTATGTTTTAAATTCAGGAATCGCCATTACACATCCATCATTTAGTCATCCTTCATATGCAAGTTGGCATCATATTCATACTTCAATTTGGCATTTAGAAGATAAACATGGGTTAGAAATCAACTATACTGCTATTTTAAAGTAATTTTTACAATTATTATAAATAGAATAAATTTTTAAAAATTTCAATGTTTTGTTAAATTTTAGCTATTAAAATTTACTTATTTCTTAAACTATTTTTATAGATGCAAAATTGCTTTGAAAAATAATTGATTATTGTTTTCAATATTTCAATTTTGTCACAAAGTTACTTGTTTTAGCAAAGATAATTCAATATCTTCATCTTAGATTACATTAATATTTATATTCAGAATTTTTCATATGAATAGTTTTGAATACATATATGTTGGTTTTACAATACATCTTAGGTATACAAATCAGCTTTTTTATGATTACATATCTTACATATTGCCATTTGTTAAAAATAAAATAAAATTCACTTTTCTCAAAGAATGTATTGTAAACTTGTGTACTAGAATAATTGTAGTAATAATTATTTTTAATTATATATATATATATATATATATATATATATATATATATACACTTGTGCATACGTGCTAGGATTTAACGATGCAACAATTAATGATTGAATATGAATTATTTGAAGTATTATTTATAATTTATTAATTTAATTTTATTTGCTTTAAAAAATTTCAGGCATTTTGCTTTTTTTAACAATTTGAAGTTGTAACAAATGTTATCTTACACTGTCTTTGATATTTGCCTCTTAGATAAAAGCAAAAAAATAGTTTATTCTAATTGAACATCTTACGGATATGTTAAATTTTACAATACCATCAATATTAAAGTAGCTTTTTTACATATTATTCTAATTATTATTATATGTAAAGAACACATTTTTGTTGGAAATTATATAAATAATTTCATAAATCATAAATTGATGAAGTTGTCTATATGATTACCAAAAGCTGTTCTAAGCAGTTTTTTCAAATCAATGTGTTAATATAGCTGCAAGGTATTGTTGTGTTTTTGTGAATGCCACTCAAAATGAATTTTTGTAATACACTCCCTTAAGAGTTTTTTAAAATTTAAAAAAATAACCAGATTTGAAAATTAGTTCTTATACTTATAGCAGATACAGAAAATTTATCATAACATATTTATTCAACTGAATATTTCTAACTGGTTTTATTTGATAAAATTGAAATTGACCTAGTGGCCCAGTATATTCTAACTGATTTTAAATTAAATATTTTTATGTGCTTTTTTAATTATATCAAGGTAACTGCTATTTTTCTATCCTGGAAATTGATTTCTCTTTTTAGAAAGTTTTAAATATGAAAATTATAATTTAAAATAATATTAAAACTTATTTTTCCTCTTTATTTTTTAATAAAATATTTTGAATTTTCCTTTGGTATAATATAAAAATTGCATCAAGCATTTGCTTGAGAGCACTTGTTCATTTCCAACTAACTTCAGCATAACAACATAAAATCATACTTTCAGTCATCGAACACCTTAGGTGCATTGCTATAATTAAACTCCAAAATTCACATTACTTTTTTTAATTCACTAATTTTCAAAAATTAAGGTTATAATTTGTGTGTACAAATGTGCAATAATATTTTGTGATTTTTTTAAATTTGATGCATTTCACCTTTTTTTCCATTGTTGCTGTTACTATTTCAACTGTAAGCATTGTTTGACATTTGCTTTTTAATTCTTATAGCAGTGGTATGAATTGAATTTAATAAGAATTCCTTATGAGGAAAATACCATTAAATATTATTAATTAAGTGACAATATTTGAATGTTATGCGAACGAAAATATTAATATGCAAAATGATGCTTTTTTGACAGAGAACCCAAAGGGAAGTTAATAGTGCCATATAATCCACCACAGACTGTTTCTTTAAAAGATGGCTCTACTGTTGAAAAAGTAGCTATATATTATTGGAGAAAAGTAAGTTAATTTATTCATGCCTTATTTTTATTATTTTGTCTCAGCAGATAAAGAAATAATTAACAATACTTTCTCTGTGATGGATTAAAAATTAATGGATAGGATGTGTTATATTTAGATTAATATAATGGTTTTACTAATATATCGAATTGATGTTTTATTAATAATTATATTGTAACATTTATAACTGCAGCTACCTTCCCTGTAAAACCTAGGTAGATGGTGCTAGGTGCAACTAGGGAATTTCTCCAACAATATTTACCTACATTGTTATGTATTACTTTTGTTGTTCTGTTTTTAGTTTGTTGGTTAATGTTATTATTATGTTTTGAAAAAAAAGTGCTTATAATCTGGCGCCCAATGTAAAGGAAAGATGATCTCCACTCCAAAAATGTGAAGTTTCATCTGGATTCTTACTGTAAGCAATAGCATTGAATTTTTTCAAATAATTCTGAAGAATTGTGCATGATGGCTGATTCTGTCAGTGAAAGCTGGAACTCAAAAATGTTGTCATTCCAACAATGGAAGTAAATGATAGCAGCCTTGCGATTGCTGTTTGTAGAATTTGATTTTAATCTAAAGCAGAACAAAAACTATAATATCAAAAATATTGTGGTCGTTGTTCTTCTGATTTAAAAATCCATGGCACGCCTGCGTGTCTGCCAGGAAGGAAGTGTGTTCATTGCTGGCACGTAAACATGACAGTTGGCGCGAAGGGGTTAACCTAGTGGATAAATTTTGTTTTGAATGATTTTGTGAAATCATTTTTATATTTACATTGGTGTTTTGCATAATAATGTGTATTGATACAATTTAATTAATATTACATTTAAATTTTCTTGTGCAAATGCAAATATTTTTTTAATTATAATGCTATAAATGAAAAATTGTATTCTAACGTTATTTTCGTTTTATAAACAAAATGCAAATTTTGAATAAGCGCCATTAAAAGTGAAGGTGAATATTGGCGGACTCATCATATTCTAATCTGCAAGTTTGGTAAAAAAAATATCTTCTTTGTTTTGATTTTCACTTCTTTTGAAAACCTATTATTTTATTTTGTTAATATTTGATATTAACATCTATAGTTAATAATCACTCAAAGGAAAAAGTTATCAATAATTTATGAGCACTCTAGATAAAATGCATTTTAATTTCCAAGATCAATAAAATAAATGAAAAGAATAGTTTATGTATATAATTTTGTTTAAATGCATACATAAATAATAATTTATCACTTGCTACATGTTAGAATTTTATTCTAGCCTACTTATAAACAATATATTGATACTAAATTTTATAAATTGCAAGAATTGATTTGTTGGTTACTTTTAATGTTTTCATTATTAATTTTATTATACAAATTCATTTTTCTTCTAGAAATGATATAATATCCATATTTTTTTATTTTGAATTCAACTCATTTAAAACATTGTTGCGGTGCATTACATTATTTTGGAAGTTTAGTATCATATTCTTTGTGATATTATAAATGTTAAAAAAAATGTTTCAATAAGAATTTCCCATATAATATTTTGTTAAGTATCAGATATTTAATTTTGTTTTCGTTTTAAGAATGTTGTATATTAATAGGTGTAGTTTATTTAAATTTTTGAAAAACTAGTTTACTTTTTGGTCTTTTATGTTCTGTTTATTTGTGGCTTTCTTGGTAAATGTTTGCAAATTTTACATTGTATAATAAATGTCGTAATTACTTGCATACCAGTTGCATAAAAAGGTTGTGGGAGTAGATTGTGAAGATTACATAACTTGGTAAGTATTGCAGCTGCTTTGAAACTATCTTAATTCACATGTTTAATATTTCAGTTGAAAGTATTGGTGAATATTAGGTTAACATTTGGCATTTTCTCAAATATAATTTTTTATAACGTCTTAATGAATATTTATTCTATATTGTTTGCATTTCCACAAAGGGAATGGTAGTTGTTTAATTGTTAATTCATATTCAATTACAAGTTTTGATTTCTGTAATAATGTATCTTTGACAATAACATATAAATGGATTTTCTCTCTAAAGGTAATAAAAGTAATCTCTATAAATTGGCATTAGAATCACGCATCTGTTAATTATGGTTAAATCATTGATTTATGTGACAAAAGCACTAAATCCCCATTATTTAAAGATAATAAACAATTTAAAAAAGATACGCTAAATAATATTGTCATAGATCGGAAATAATTAGAATATTCCAAAGTGAAATAGTTAGATAGAGATGAACATAAGCAACTTGAAGACAAGGGAATAAAGAAATCTAAAGAGAAAATCAGCGTTTAGAAGAGGAAAGAACATTTAAACTTGAAAACCTTAGGCTGCAAACATCAAAGGATAGCTGTTATGGGATTGACTAGGATGATCAATCCCATAACAGCTGTACATTCCAGTCACATTGATCCTACTCTTATCCTGATTGATTTAAAACTGCCTTGTGTGTGTGTGCCTACATTTTTTTTCCCTGAAACAGATGATATCACTTTATTTTTCACAATGTTTGAAAGACAGATGAAACTTTTAAATATATATACTGTTTATTGGGTATCACATTTAGTTGGTGTACTTCCAAATGATATTGGTAAACTAATCATTAGAGAGGTTGAAAAAATGTTCAAAAATTACAACTATATTCCTACTATATTGTTACAAAGATTTAAGCTGTCAGCAGACTAGACTGGTTTAGAATTCTTTTTAGTTGACATCAGGAAGGTGAATATTCCTCTCTGAAAGATTTCTGTTTTGAACATCGAACATACTTTGAAGGTTGGCTTATTGAATTAGAAATTACTCCATTTGACAAATTATAAGAACTTATCCTTGCTAATCAAATAAAAAAAAATGTCCTCCAGAATATAAGAATCACTGTTTAGACAGTTGTGAAAAAACTCAATAATCCTGTATTCTTAGCTGATAAGCTCGATTTGTATGAAAATATGAAATCCCTTTTTCAGAAAGTAGCAAAACCTCCAAAATCCCTAGCATTAAAGAAACACCATTGTCCTAAATTTGAAAAGAAATACTTTTAGTGCCCACAAAAATATAGTTTCTAACTCAAACAGCATGCCATCATGAAATGTTGAGAACTCTGTTTATTCTTATGAATGTTACTTATATCTTATATCTAGGATTTATAGAAGCAAAATGTTCAAAGTGCTTGCTCTCCAAAGAAATTGTGCATGTCAATGCTATACAGATGTTTACTTGTATTACTTTTCCAGTAGCTTTACTTGACGTTGAAGTTTATGAAGTTAAAGGACAGTTTCTGCTGACACAGGAGCCAGCCAATCAGTTGGTGAATTGATGTTTAACCTTTTGAAGAATCAAAGGTAAAAGTTTATAGAATTTAATCTTACAATGTGTCTGGCTGATAGTCAATCCACATCAGTTGTTAAAAAAATTGCAGTGCCAATCACTGTTCTGGACGAACTTTCCAAATAGATATGATTTTTCTACCACATGCAAAGGCTATTTGTATTCTCTCAGGTGTTGACTTTTGAGAATATCAGGAATTGGGATGGACATGAAATACAATTGCTAGTATTTTAATGATAAACCAAGCAATAAAACACAATTTGCAAAATATTTATCCCTACCAAGAAATGACATTCCTATCAAAGTCAATAATAGTCCTTGTCATATGAATTATATTATAAATGATTGTCTGGTACAGTACAAACCATACTTCTATATGCAAAGCTGATAATCTTTGTTTGCGAGAAGAAAAAGAATACAGAAATCAATTAATACAGAAATCAATTGATCGCCCTGATTAATGAAAATATTTTTTGGCTAGGATGAAAACCAATTCCTTATGTTAAACATTGTATAAATACAAGTGATCATCCACCAATTGCATCTGCTCCTTATAGACTGTCTCCTAAAAACAAAGAGCTTTTAAGAAAAGAAATTGATGAGATTTTAGCCAATGATATTATAGAAGAATGGGAATCACTATGCCTCACCAGTAGTTTTAGTCCCTAAATCTAATGGAACTATTAGATTGTATTTAGATTATCATAAGGTAAATAAGATAACTGTACTTGATAATGATCCATACCTCTAATGAATGCTCGATGCAAAGTCCACAGCTTTTAGGTCTACTCGTGATCTAACAGCTGGATATCATCAAATTGAGATTAATCTGAAGGATAAATACAAGACTGTATTTGTGTGGCCATTTCGTACATTTAGGTGCAAAAAAAATGCCTTTTGGCTTAAGAAACGCTCCAGCAACCTTTCATAGATCAGTTCCACAATGGACTACCATCAGTGAATATCCTAGTCTATTTGGATGACATTTTTGTTTTGTCTGAAACTTTTGAACAACATATTCAAAACTTAAAATTAGTTTTTGATAGACTTCAAAAATTTATATATAAATTATCCTATATTAAGATAAATGTATATTTGCATGCTCTTGTGTAAAATAGCAATCTAGATAATAAAAAAAAAAATCTAGATAAAATCTTCATGATTATAGAAAATTTATCCCAAATTTTTAAAATATTGATAAACCCTTTAGCAATCTGGCAAAGAAGAACATTGCATTTAAATGGAGTAAACCAAAGTATCAAGCCTTTCAAACTCTAGAGCAATGTCTATAACTCTATCAGTATTAAAATTTGTTGATCCTACAAAGCTTTTTGTCATTTGAACAGATGCAAGTGGTTATTCTTTAGGCACAGTTCTTCTACAAGGAAAAAGTACTGCTGATGAATGACCAATAGAATATTCCAGTAGACTTTTAAGCTCTAAACTACATAACAGAATGAAAAGCCTCAGGAGTCATATAGTCCTTAAATAAATTTAGGCTACATTGAATGCTCAAATGTTACAGTTGCATCAGACCATTAAAGTGATTAATGACTTTAATATTGCTGGAAGATTAGCCAGGTGAGTACTTTAGATTCAATCTTATAATTTGAAGATTGACTATTTTTCAGGACAATGTCACGTTGTGGCCGACATACTCTCCAGACCTGTGGAAAACAAGGACCAGAAAGATTGAAAGTTTTTGACTTAAAAACTATTGTTATTAATGTCCTATCAAGAATACCTCATGAACTCAGAGCAGAACAATTGAAAGATCATGAGTTAAAGAAGATCATCAACTATATAGAAGATATTAACAAAAATTTTGACTTTGTAAATTGGATGGAGGGGGATATCTCTTGAATCAAGGTGTATTGTATCGTTACTCACCACACTCTGAAACTGAAGAAACACTATTAGTTATCCCTTCTCATGAAAGAGAAAAAGTCCTTAAACTTCACCATGACACAGCACATCATGAAGCTAATCGTAACTTTTTCGAATATTATCTCATTATTACTGGACTAGAATGCAAAAATATATTTCAGATTATGTCAAAAGTTATGGAGAATGCATCAGATACAAATCAATGAACCAGAAACCTATACCTGCTCAATGCTTTGAAAGCATCACCATTGATCTTTTTGGACCCATACCAGAAACAAGTGAAGGCATGAAGTAGATCTTAATGTTAAAGACTGTAAAACTAAATGGGTTAAATAATTCCCATTAAAGCAAGCTACTGGTAAAGAATGTGCTTTAATATTGTTAAATGAAGTCTTTTTAAGGTATGGCATAACGCATCATCTAATAAGTGACAGTGGGACACAATCTTTCAGTGAATAATCCAAGTTATGTTTTGTTTTGAACGTCAATCAAACTCTGATATCTGTTTACCATTCTCAAGCCAATCCTATAGAACCTCAGAAAAAAATGATAAATCGTAGCCCCATTTGGTAATGATGGTTGTTAACAAGCATACGTTGTAGACTGAACGATTGCTAGCTATTAAATTGGCAATGAACACTGCGAAACTACTGGTTGTACACCAACTTATCTAGCCTTTGCCAGAGAAGTACAAACTATAGATAATGTAAGTTCTGATCTACGTATTGTATCCATATCAATAATTTTGTGCTAAAATTCACACCTTATTTATAACGTTTTGAGAGATATGACACAAATTAAAGAGAATATTGAAAAAAAGTCAAGATCATTGAAAAGTAAATGCAGATAAACAACATAAATCAAATCCTAACTATAAACCATATGATACAGTTTGGGTAAAACTCCATCATAAAGCTAACCAAAAAAAGTGCAAAATTTATGAAAAAAAGATGGATCTTACAACATGTTATCCCAAAAATCACCTACTACTTTTGAAATAATCAGTTGTACAAATTTGATGAACCCTTAGGAGTATACCATGCTTCAGTACTAACACTCTATCAGAATGTTTAATCTCAAAATCATTATCCTGTGGTTCCTTTAACCCTTTAACATGTGGAGGTCATCCCATGAAACCACCAATTTTCAAATTTTTTTTTCTTAATTCCTTTTCACGATTTTTCACTTAAATTTTATAGATTTCTTATCTTTTACTTTTAAATAACACTAACAGGTGGCAGCACCAAACAATTTCAGGTCAGACTCCTTCGATTATGGTGTTATTTAATGTTCATTTTTAACAACACAAATTAACCTACTTTTTAATATAAATATCAGAAGTTTTTTCTTCCTATATCGTCATGTCTGTCATAAACAATATAAATGCAGCAGTAATTTGTACTAGATATGTAAAAAACTTTACTTTTTTGAGGGAAATTCCTGGGGGTTGCACCGTGCAGCTATAGTACATGACTTATGTGAAGAGCAGACTATATAAACGCGGCTGGGGCTCACTGACTGTCAAAGGACAGAGTATTTATTATGACTGGGAAATAGAGTGTTTAGAAGTGTGGGGGAGGATTTGAATCATGGAGTCATTTTACTTGTAAACAACATGTGCACTTTATATCCCCAGTAAACACATGCTTTCGCTATTTCTGTTTCAGAGAGACTTTTCAGTTTCAAATTTTTCTTTGAGTTGAATCTTGCGTTTGCTCCCAATCTAGCACAGAAATTTTTATTTAGTAGTATTTTGTGTGTTTTAAATTTAATGTAAATATATATATATATATATATTTTTATCGAAAATAGTATTTACGTAAAGGTTTTATTTAAATTTAAAATAATTAATAACAATATATTTTAACTGTGTGTAAATATTTTTTCTACTGTTCAAATTGAAAATTCCTCGCAAAGGGCTAGGAGTAGCTGAGGCATTGGCTTTATTTGAAGAACTTCCTTCAGATGCAGAATCAGATATCTCGGGTGATGATAGTGACAAAGAAGAAAATGTGCCATTCATTGCTAATGATAATCTTCAGGTGGAAAGTGATGAAGGATCAGAAGATGAAGTCAGTATCGATATAAATTTACCTGGTCCTTCCGAAGTAACCCAAATAAATTGGAATAGGAAACAGAAAGTGAAAAAATCAATTCCTCAATTTTCTGAAGAATATGACCCAACGGAAGATATTACACTTATGGATGACATAAATCCTATCAATATATTCATGTCTTTCCTTACGATTGCATTCATGGAACTAACTTATATGCAATGTAAAAATGAAAACCGTTTTCACCTATAACACTTCAGGATATGATGAATTTCATTGGCGTAAACATGCTCATGGGAATAAAAAAGCTCCCGCGCAACCTGAATTTTGGTCTACCAACGAAATTCTACACGATTCATGTGTGTCAAAGCAAATGGCAATAAAGAAATTTACGTGGATGCTAGGAAATTTGCATCTGAATGGTAATAGCTTCATGGCAAAAAGCAGGGACAAAAATTTTGATAAACTTTATAAACTTCAGCCCTGTGTACACATTTGTCTGATAAATTTAAAAGTCTATTTAGACCAGAAAAAAACCAGTCTATTGATGAGTCAATGATTCGTTTCAAAGGCAGAAGTTCACTAAAACAATATATGCCCAAAAAACCCATCAAACATGGGTATAAGGTGTGGATGCATTGCAATGAGAGCACTATGCTTCTCAATTTTACATTTATATAGGTAAAACCCAGGAAGCTGAAAAAAATCTAGGGGAAAGAGTAGTAAAATTGTTATGCGAGCCCTAGTATGGTAAGAATCATAGGGTGTACGTGGACAATTTTTTCACATCATATGAACTTTTCCAATATTTAGAAACAAGTGTATATTGTTTGGGAACAACAGTAAATATAAAGAGGAAAAAACTTCCCAAAATATTGATGGAAGATAAAAAATTAAAATGGGGGATTTTGACTGGGCAGTTAGTAAGCACAAAATAACTTGCCTAAAGTGGAAAGACAAAAGATGTGTGGCACTATTATCTAGCCTAGAAGATCCGGTCATTCTATCTACTGTTGAAAGAAAAGAAAAAGATGGACAAAAAGTTCAGGTACAGTGTCCACAAGCCATAAAGGATTACAAATATGGGGTATGTGGACTATTTTGATCAATCGAAAAGCTTATATGAAATTGATCGGAAAAGTAAAAAATGGTGGCATTGAATTTTCTTCCATTTTATTGATATCACTATTGTAAATTCCTTTATTATATATTGAATGATTCCAGAAAGTGAGCCAAACTTAAAAATACTTAAGTTATTCAGAATGGACATCATCAGTAGTTTGATTTCAATGGGAAATAAAGGATCTGTTCCCAAAAGAAAAATATCAAGCCCTGTATGTATAAAAAGCCACAAACCTCATGTTTCAGACCAAAAAAGATTAAGAATGCTGAACACATGCCAATAAAATGCAAACCACGGTGGTGCTCATTTTGTAGCACAAAGGAGAAACCTCATAGAACAAGATACATGTGTGAAACTTGCAATGTTGGTTTATGCATGTATCAAAAAGATAAAACATGCTTTGAACAGTTTCACAAGAAATAACTTTTTTCTAATTGACATTTAAAAAAAAACTGTACCTGCTAAATGAGGATTCTAAATTCAGTATCTCCATGTTTTTATAGCAACAAAATTATATAAATATTTAATTTTTCATTATTTCTACTCTTTACTTTGTAAAATATTGTAAAAAAAAATAATATACTGCATTTTAATGCAAATTATCTAAGAAGTTTGCAATAATCATTATTTATTGAAAACATACACGAAGTAAGGTATGTTTTTCCCCTACTAATTCAGTAAGTTTCAAGGTCCTAGATGTGCGCTGGCTGCGCCTTGCGACCACCACCCTCAGATAAATGGGGGTGTAGATATTTTTTAATTCATGTATTGTTTGTCTGTGGGATCATAATATTCAATTTTTAGAGTTCTTTAGTTTAAAATTTAAAAAAAAAATACACTAATCGTGCATCAAAGGATTAATGAAAAGAAGTAGATCTCCAAAACAGCCTATTAATAACTGGACAAAGTAAAAAAAAAAAACCATCCATGTTACACCACCTTGCCAAGATGGTCTTCAGAAGTGTAGGAAGAGGGTGTAGCAGCTATAATTACAGCGACTTTCTCTATAATACCTAGGTAGATGGCATTAGACACAACTAAAGAATTTCCTTGATAATATTTACTTCTTTTTGTATTACTTTTAATGTTGCTGCTACTCTATTTTTAGTTCATTCGTTGATATAGTTATTATTATGTTTGGAAAAAAAGTGGTTATAATATTACTTTTACAAATATATATATTAGGTTGGGGAAAAAGTAATCCATTATTTTTTCGGTAGACATCTGTAGTGATCGATATCTCGTCAGGTATATATCAAACAATTTCAAATTTATGCTCGTTGGAAAGGTGACATTTGACACTAAAATATCCTCTTGCGGTTTTTTGTTTGATTAATTCAGTTACGAGTACAAGGTTTTAAAAATGGAAGACAACAAACAGAAAATTCGATACATTTTCGTTTTTCTCTTGTAATGGCGAAAAAGATAGCCAGGTAGCTAAAATTGTGAAAGGTGTTTACTGTCCTATATAAGACTGTAACAACCAGTTACATACAATTTTTGTTTCGTCGATTCAGTTTGGGTATTTTTGATGTTAGAGATGCATGTGATGTTAGAGATGCATGTATTTTTGATGTTAGAGATGATGTTAGAGATGCATGTGGATACAGCATCGTCGAAAATGTCTATAAAATATCAAAAATGATCGAAGTTAACCGCATGTCAGCAGTCGTAACGTGCAAGACCTAAAAATCTACATGAAAGCTGTTTTAAACCTTTTTACAAAGCGAATCCAAAAGAAGTTACATAAAGTTCACGTAAAAATAATGGATTTCTTTTTCCCCAACCTAATATTATTTCCATGCTAATAATTAAGTATTCTGTGTCACAATGCTTTTATTTTCTTCCCAAAAGTAGTTTACAAATGGAAACATTCTTTGTATTTAATTCACACATTTATTTAATATTTCTAACTTTTTAATGGTCATGATATTGAAGTGACTACCTGAAAAGTAAACCATTTTAACATGATTTTGATAAACTAAGTAAATTTTTATTGGAATAATTACTTTATAAATTGAAAATTAATATATAGTCAAATTTTCTTAATTTTACTTCAAAGCAATCTAATAAAGTTATATTATATCCTATTTCAAAAAATTGTACTTTAATTGAAAAATATTATTTTCTTAAATTATTGTTATTAAATAATAATAAATGAATTACTACTTCAAAAATATTTCATGTTTATATGATATTGGGATTTTATGAATTTATAAATTACCATTTTACCATTCCATAAGTAAAATATAGTTGAATGATTTATAGCACATTTTTATTTTATTTAAATTTAAGAATTCCAAAGAATTTTTTCACAATTTAATGTTAACATAGTTGTATAGGCATGCATACTTTAATAAATCTACATTTACTATAGCTGAATATAAATCTAATTTCAATTAATTTTTTCATTTCCAAAAAGAATTTGCTTCTCTAAAATCATTTGTGTCTTATGAGACATTCAAATGTTAATTATTAATACTTGACTGTAACCGTATGGATAGTTATAGTTTTAGAGGGTCATTCCATAAAAGTAGTATTTTAAAAAATAACCTTTTCTAACATACTCTTATTACAAAAATTAAAAAATTTTATTAGTAACTTTTTAATTCCAAACTATTTTACACTTTTTTATAGAAGATCCACACAAATTCACTTTTAATCTCATTTTAATAAAATTCAAAGTTGCAAGGTTTTATTCATTATCATGCAAAATTGACTTTGTTGCAATAGTATATGTGTACTAAAAATTTTAATATATAAAAAATAGTTAAGTTAATTTTAAAGAAATTCTTTAATGTTTCATATTTTACTTTATAAACTTATACTTCATATTTTTGTTGAGCGATATCCTTATTGTAATACACAACTTAAAAAAAATAATGTATTTTTGATTTTAATATGCTTTAGCTATAAGCTGATTAAACTAATCTGACACAACAGGCCATTGGAACCAAGGCATACAGTGCTCATGTCTGTTTTGCTAAATGAGTGCCCTGGGGTGCACAACCTATGTCTCGATTAAGTTATCAGTCTAACGTGAAACTCCTGATGTTTAATTTCCAGGCATTCTTGATACTCAGTTTTATCGATTCAATCTTGATCAGTCCAAAAAACCTCTGGCCTGTACCTTGGGAATGTGAAATACTATCACCAGGCTAATAACCTGACTAATGAACTTTATAAATTAAACATAAGCATCATCAGTATTCTGTTCTTTGAGTCCCACGAAATGAATTTATTTCATATTGAGTAGACATTGTGAGTGTTGTTGAAAATAATTATTTATATACACCATTATTTTGTTTCTGTAATTTAAATCTCAGTATTTGAATTCTCAGTTTCTTTTAAGGGGTTTATTGTCGTTTATTGTAAAGCTTATACTTTCTTAGCTATTTGGATTTTTAAAATGAAATAAAATTTCTGGTTTCTCTTATCCTTAATGGTTGAAACTATTTAACCATTAAGTCACATTTCTTGTCCTCAGTTTTTTATTATTTTCAAAATTTTACAAATATTTTAATTTATTAAAAATCTTATAAGTAATAGTGAATTCAGTTGTTTGTGATAAAAAAATATTTTTTTCTTGATTCAATACATCTTTGTTTTCATTTAAATTAGGTTCAAGGCTCTCCTTACATTGTTTGTGTAGTGTCCATTCAACCAAAAACAACTCAAAAGGTTTTAAAAAATAACATTGTTTCTGAAAATGCAAATTTCTCCTATCATCGAATTGACATCCTCTCGACTCCTAATACTTGCAGGCATATAAAACAGTTATCATCACTTGGTAAGTGCAATCAAATTTTTGCCCTATAGTTCCCATTTATGAACATGTTAATAAGTACTGCTAAACTTTTGACATTTATATGATATCCCTTTAAATTACGTATGTATTTACTCAAGTTCCAGAAAATGCTCATATGGAATTAATGGAGATCAGCAACCAAACGACAACGTGAGTCAATGAACTGTCCCTGCCCATGACAAGTATTTGGTAAAACTAATTGATCAGTTATTACTGCTGTGGTGGTTATCAAAATTTAAGTAAACTTTAAAATGCCTTTATAGTCGACATGAGAAATCATACTTAAAATCTCTAAAGTTGAATTTTTGTATACAACTAGTCATGAGAAACATGATTATAATTATTCATTAAAATATCAAATTTGTTAACTGTGCAACTGGGTTTGAAAGTATAAGTTTATAATCTTATTCTTTCAAAAGTAAAGCTTTTGAGAGAATAAGATTGTAAATTATTAAAATTATTGAACAAAATAGATGTGTATTATTTTCTAAAATTATAGCTTACAATAAATGTATGTACAGACATTCAGTGGACCATGATTGATATTGTCTTTCAAAAGCAAAAGCCTATTTGTATCCTGAAATGCACAAAGATTTCTTTTGATCCCACCAATGATGTCCCAGGATTGTCAATAACAAGAAATATGTTGTCTATCCTAACGAGTCTTATTTCTATTTGTGATATATAGGAATTTTTGTTCAGCTGCTGTGATGGTATTTGCCTGTACAGTTGCCAATGATATTGCATTTTTGATATCTATCGGTATCCCTCTGATTCGTGAAAGTTAGATGTAAATGTGATTAGTGATTGTGTGTTGGTGATCATAATGAGTAGATGACTAGTAATGAGTATTGGTGATCAGACAGAATGTGTGAACATTCTATCTGGTCACCAATACTAATTTATGTACATTTTTCCATTAATGACTTGGATAATTTTAATGTTACATGTGTCAACTCGGTCAGTAAAAAATTGCTTCAAAGCAAATTTCTGAATTTAGGCATTTCTATTGGCCACCTATCCCCAAGAACATTATTGAATCTACCTGAAAAGTTTTGTTGCATCAAAAGCATCTCCATGTGTATTTGGGGACTACCTTCATGATTCATGGTGTGAGTTGATTCAAATTAGCTTCAGAAATTAATCAATCTATGTTGTTTCATTTTAAGGCACTTGAATCTATAAATATAAATGTATATTTCTGTGAATCGTTAATCTGCGCTTTAGGTCCCCTACTCTGCCAACTTGGCGATAAATGCACCAGGCGTGGTAAACCAGACGTTTTTATACCTAATGAGCTCTTTATGGTAACCCCCGGAGGAATTAATTTGCGCTTTTACGCACATGCTCATTAATTGGTTTTATTCTTTTAGCATTTTAATTGGTCGTTAATTTGTTTCAGTTTGAAAACTCGGTCATTTTCATTGGTTGCTAATTATTTTAAAACCGTTAGAAATCGTATTCCATTATCGCCATGGCAACAGCGTTTTTGAAAACCCGCCAAGTACGGGACCCACAGCACAATTTCGCTAAGTTGGCGGAGTAGGGGACCTAAAGCGCATTTTCACCCTGTGAATAATATAATGCCACATGTTCAAAGATTTTACGTAATATAATTAAGAAAAGAAATTTTTGTGTTGAAAAATTATCAGTCAACTTATATTTTAGTGTAATTTTAATACTAAAATATCCTAACAATTTCTGCTTGAGAACTTTTTCATTTAATAATTGTGAAAACTGAAAGAAATATCTCCATTTTCATTCCCTAAAAATTAAATTATTAAATGAAGATTGTTCATTAAAAATAATCAGCTGGCATTAAAAAAAATTAGTTAACCATAATGTTCTATAATGTATTGTTTTAATTTAAAAAACTTTTTGTAAAACATTAATTATTGTATTTATAAAACCAGCGGGTGACCGAGCTCCGCTCGGAGAAAACAGGTATCGAAGCTAACACGGAGATTTAAATTTTCAATTGTGATTTATCAAAACAATACATGCCATAAGAAAATTAGTGAAACCATTGGTGAAAAGATAACCATTTAAAGTGCACCATTGTAAACTATTCTAAACAAAGTTAGAGTTTGGAAAGGGAACTATTCTATACAAAGGTAAAGTTTGAAAAGTCATAGGAAATAAAATGTAATTGATAACAAAAAATTATACAATTAAAGAAATGGTACAAAGTGAGCTGTGTAAAGATTGAAGTGTGCTGGAGTTTAATATTTTTGACAAATTTATTTAGAAAAACCAAACATATATACATACATTAATCATCGATTGCGAAGTCTTCCATGTTTCTTGTCGGCTGGTGAGTTTCTCTTGTTCAGGACTTCCTTCCATATGACGTTTCGGGTGTGGGTTGGATTCTCAGGACCTTCAACGCACTTGACTCTTGAAAACGCGACGTAGAGCATTCCGTGCACGAAGACCGTCGTGAGGAGAAGCACGCCGACGAATTCGAATGTTTGGCCTTGTGACTTGTGTATCATAATGGCGAATGCTGGAGTAACTGGGAATTGGTGCCGTTGCATAGTTGCGCCAAGCTGTGATTTGCTGGAGTCGAGCGTGATCCTTGGAAGGTGTACTTGTCGGCCTGCGCGTTCACCGGTGATGATCTTACCCTTGATGATGTTGTTGCAAAGTTCGGTGACAATCAATCGTGTTCCGTTGCACATTCCTTCAGAGACGTCCAAGTTTCGGAGAAGCATGATGATGGCGTTCTTCTTGAGCTTCAGATTGTGTGGAGACAAGTCGGCGATGTTGATCGAGTTCAGGAATTCAGGCGCGAATTGAATTCCCCCTTCATGTTGATCCTTTACCGAGTCGAAACTTGTGTATGTCTTCTCTTCGCCTGGAAGCATAGCGATAATCTGCTCGTTGATCTAGTCCTTATCGTCGTTCAATGGTGCAAGAATAGCGCGATTCTTCATTGCTTCGTAGTTCTTACTTCTGAGTCATGGCCCGAAGATTTCATCGATGAGGTTACCACCAGAGCGAATTTCTTCTGGGACTTCTATTTCGCTGAGTTCATTCACTTCGAGTTCTCCATCGCCGACCTTTAGCAGATATTTCGCGAATTCTTCTTCTTCGGGATCAACGCGCATGTTCTTTTCGAACGAATAAGTCTTGAAGTGTTGCCACAGATGGCTTCTCTTGATCAAAAGGTCGAGTATTTCGCTTTTGTTGGCACGTTGTTGAACTGGACAGCACTGTCGGAAGTCGCCACCAAGCACCATGACTTTGCCTCCAAACGGAATGTTGTTGCAAATCGCGCGTAGGAGTTCGTCGATGTTGTGCAAGCCGTATTTTGACATCATCGGAGCTTCGTCCGTCAGACACATGTGGGCTCCTTTGAGTGCGTTCGCCTTCGGTGATCCTGGTTTGATGGATGATCTTGAGTCGGATGTAAGCGGGACTTTCAAGCCAAAGGTTCGGTGCGTTGTTTGACCACTCGGTAGAAGAATCGCTGCTATCCCGGTGTAAGCCATGCATTTCACTTTTTTAAGCCTTCCGGTAACGATGCGATACAGCGTGCTGTAGACGAATGTCTTCCCGGTTCCTCCTGGTCCATCTATGAAGAAGCATTTCGCAGCAGGAGTCGGGTCTTCAAGTGCTTGGATTATGGTGTCGACGATTTCACGCTGCTTTTCGTTGAATTGCTGGTACATGCAGTCTCCGATTGCTGTTGATTCGTCGACGTCGATCATATCGTGTTCCAAATCTTGCTCATAGTTGTCGATGTCTTCCATGCCATGTGTCTGCACCCAGTATCGGGAGTTGCGGCCTTCGGTAGCTTCGGTGTTCAGCTTATGCGCGATGATTCGGTTGGCACGCTTTATCGCTTGTTCTATGGAACCACCGGTGCGTCTTGCTTCTCGAATGAAATCTTCCGCGAGGTCCTCTTTGAACAGTTCCCATAATCTCTTCGGGTTTTCTGGCGCACCAAGTATCAGGATTTGAGCGAAGAGTATGCACATAACACTTGGAATTTTCGATGAAGCAGATTCGCGGAGTCCTTCTACGTACTATTGGTCGTCGTATGTGAGGCCTCTGGCTAGACAGGCTTGCTTGTAGGTTGCGTGCTGGACACCGTCGACAATGTAGAGGTCTTTCTTTGACGTGGAACAAAAGCGTGCGCAGGAAGAAAAGTTCTGGCTGCGAAACGAAGTTGACTGGATGTACGCGACCAATTCTGCTGCAAGCATTCACGTTCTTCTGCCAAGTGCTCTTCTGGCATATCCATCGGTAGTGCTCCGGCATTTCATGGTAATAGTGATAGGTGACTGCCTTTCCGTTCGCTTCGTCTTCTTTCAGCGCGGTGTTATGGTGGAAGTAAGCCCTTAAGGTCGATCCCTTCTGTCCAATATCGGCAAGGTCAACTGGCGTTTGGTCCAAGTTAACACCATCTTGTCCGGGTAGGTGAATGTCAAGTCGAACGACGGTGTGGCTTTTCGCTTGGATCTCGAAATCCTGGAATAGGTGCCAACATGCTTCAACTGGTGAGATATAGCGAGCTTCCACGTACTTCTCCGGCTCGTTGTAAATGATCATCTGCTGGTTTTCGACGGCCTTTATCGTAGCACAATCATGGCCCTTGTAGATGTACTTGTAGAAGTATTTCACCGGTCCGATGCTGCCGACGAATTCGACATTGATGTGGCATTGATACTTCTTGAGCTGATAGGGGTTGTACGGGACGACGTGGCGGTTGTCTGTGGTGACGCGCTGGCCATTGCAGTCTTTCCTGTAGGTGGCTTGCTCATGCGAGAATTCTGGGTTCATTGGATCCAACAACGGATTATAGCGTCGGCGATACTTCTGCTTTTCATCGTCCACCAGGGATGTCATGTCTTGATGTTGCATTGGAAATCCCCATCTGCACTGGTCTCTTCCATGTTTGCTGACCATGCACGAAACGCTTGGGTTCATATCACCACACGGGTTATGGATCGTCCATTTCGAGATCAGTTCCTTGAGTTCCGGATCATCTTCTGGAATTTCCGCCGATATAAAATCGTCAAGTTGGTCAGCGCTGTGAATCTTATCCGCTGGCGACATAATCACTAATAGGTGCATGTGCGGTAAACCTCGCTTTTGGAACTCGGTGGTGAAAGACGTACGCGGATGCTCTTCCAAAGATTTGATGCGTCATGATGTCTTCAACGATTTGGCGGAACTTGAGACGTGCGACTCTTGCAACGATGTCTGGACGGGTTAGAGCCAACAGGCTATCCGGAATTGCGGCGTTGAATTCATTGCGTATCGCTGACAGGAGTTCTGGCCACTGCGGATTGCAGGTAACGGTGATAAAAAATTCGGGCGATCCAAATCTTCGCACTAATGCCATGGAGTCTTCGAAATTCTCGGTGTACCAGCGCGTTGATCCGGGAAAAGATGAGGGTAGGATAGTTGTTTCGCCAATTGCAACATCTTTTTGCGCAGCCAAGCTTCTGAGCATGTTGTGAACTCCGGCGTATTTTTCGGCTTGAATTTCACGCTGATGGCTCTTTATCCACTGTATGCGATCTCTTTCGACGCGAATGTAGATGTCGACCACATATTGCTGGAGTAAGCGTCCGCCAAAGTGAAGTGCATTAAACTCGACCAATCGTTGATCTATTCCTGCATTTGTGCAATCGATCGGGAGTGACTTGGCATAATTCGGACGGTAGGCGAGTCGGTAACAGGCTAATTCTGCTCGTGTAACATGATTTCTTCATGGATAAGGCGTATGCAGCGGCATTCCAACATAGAATCCAAAAGTTCCTCTTGGGTAGAAAAGCGGGTAGGTAAAAGGCTCGACGCGACCATCGATGTTGCTTAGCTGCGTGAATTTTTTTCCGCGTTCTCGCATGACGATTTCATTCTCTGGGATGCTTTGATCGGCGTTGAGAGACAAGACTGCGGCTATTTCGTTTACAACTGGTGCGTTGAATCGTCGAGGATCGTCGCCTTCACGATTTGTAAAGACGAGGTGGACATTGGGCGGTTGTACTCCGGCTGCGATTGCGCGTTGGTTGGCTTCTTCGATCACTTCTCTCATCATCATAAACGATTGGGCGAACGGGTTGTTAAAGCGCATGATCTCTTCGAGTAGTTGCAATAGTTCTTGGCTTAACTCTCGGTTGAGCTCAGATCGCGCAGCTGTAGCCTCGTCCGGGTCCATGAAGTACATTTGGGCAAACTTCGGCTGTTCAAATCCACCTTGCGGGTCTTGAGTCGGGCGCGTTGCCAGGTTGATCTTGTGATGCACTTGACCGACGGCGATAAACGCGTAGATTCCATGTTGATTGATGGTTTTGTCGTCGTCGACCTTGAATGAGGCAAGTGCAAAGCAGGCGTCGATGTTGCGGATCCTTCTGTGGAATTCTTCCGATAGGCGGTGTTGTCGTGCAAATAGAAGCGCTAATTTGTTTGGAAATTCGAGCATTGGTAGTTTGATTCTTCCATGTAAGCAGCAGTCGCCAAATGAATCTACGTGTATTTTGTTCTTCACTCTTTCTTCTGGGAAATGCAAAGCGCCATCGTGGATGCAAGCGACGTTAAACGGACCAAGACTTTGGTATTCCACATCGGAAGTTGCAGCATTTTTGTAGGTTGACGCAGCTGAGATTTCACAGCTCTACGGAGGCGTTGTTCCTCTAGGCGAATGTTGCGGCCCCTCATTGTTTCGTTTTTTCGTCTGCGTCTTTCATAATCGTGGTATTTTTCTCGTTGAGATGCATTAAGTTCCATCAATATATCCGAGATTCGTTCCTTGCTACGCTGCTTGACTGCTCTTGTCGGGCGCAACGGCGTTATCATCGCGTCTTGGATATTCAAAGCGTGCATATTGGTGGAAGATGTGAAAGATGCGGCTTCAGGTGGTCCCGACATGTTCAATTGGTCACTGTTCACAACGAATTCGTAAATTTGATTCCGTTCATCCGCTTCTTAAAAATTCTTGTCCAGGAAAAGGCGTCGATGAGAGAAGCATTGTCGAGCATAAAAGACGATGTAAACACCGCAGGAAGACGCGTCATCTTGGTGGTTGTAAACGTTGCGAGGTTTCACGATGCATCCTTTCAGCTTTTCATTCGTAACAACGGTATTCAAAACGTGTCGCAGTATTTTTCTCAAAACAGCATCGATGGACATCGACTGGATCGCAGACTAATAGTTGACCATAGCTTGCTTCGTAAATTCCTAGCATCCAGTGCTCACCTCTATCCATTTGAGCTCTCTTGTGAATGGGAAAGAATAGCCCATTGAATCCTTGTTGAACGCCGTATAGATACTTGGAAGCCTTGTTCTGGTCGCTGATATCGTTGAGAAGAGCCATTCCTTCATAAGCGCCATCCGCTGTTGTACGTAGAAGCGTGCGACAAATTCAGGGTGAAGTACGGCAACTTTGACGGTCGGGTAAGCTTGTTCGGCGTAATGGAGAAGCATTCTGGCAATGACGGTATCTTCTAGTTGTCCATTTGCGGGTAGAATTGAGTTGATCGCTTGTTGTTCCAAAATTTCAGCTCCTTGAAGAATTTCATGTAGAGGTGCGTTCTGCATGTTGAAAATGTAGCATTGAAATTTGATGAATGTTGGACTTTGTTGACGGTGATTTGAAATCGAAATCAGTTCCTTAAATGCTTTTTTGGAAATTGGAATTTTGAACGAATCAAAAAGAACGAATCTTTTTAGTTAACGAACGAGCGCTAAATTCAAAATTTCATTAACAAATTTCCCTTAATAAAAAGCAATAAAGAATTAGAATCGTACTTTTTTAAAAGAAAATTTAGTAAAAATATCAAAGTTATCCTTATTTTTTTCTTTTATATTTGTTTTACCTTAATTTTGTGAATTAAAAATAATCGTGTGGTCATCAAACTTTATTAGTTCGCCATATTGGCTATAGAAGGCAGCACGTTACCGCTTGAAACCTATTAGGCGATAGACAAAGAAAATTTAAGTGCTGCCATCTATGGCCATTATGGCGAACTAATAAAGTTTGAAAATATTCTCTCTGTAACTCCGAACTGCTCGACTGTAGCGCTTCAAAACCGGCGCCAATCGATTCCTCGTGGCCAAAAACCCCAGATCCCCAAGTTTACCAGAGTTTATTAATACAGAGGCGATTTCCGACTTGGCAACCATTCCTTGTATTATAGTATTAGATAGTACAGTATTTCCTTAGTTGAAAACTATTTTTACTTATTTAGGCACTATGGCTGTTTTTCTGTCAGCTTCTTGCTTTATGTCACCTTATAAATATTTAACAGAGGAAGAAAATGTTCTCAAGATATTTAGTTATATGGCATATTTGAAAGATCCTGATAATGTTTTGCCAAATCCTGGAATTAAGGTAATAAAAAGTATATCTGTATACTCATTTTATTAACTAATAATTTTTTCAGTTCAATTTGCATTTAAATGTTTTTTCCAGTTTGCAATACTAAAGTGCTTAGTAAAATTAAATCATTTTTGTAGCTTGGCATACGAAGTGAGGTTCTTGCTTTATCTCAAATTGCTTCTGCCTGGGAAGAAGCGACACACCATGAAGAATTTTCTGATTACATAGTTAGAAGGTTATTTAGTTTTCCTTCATTCTTAATTAAATTCATTTGCAAAAATTATATGACATTAAGTTTTTGTAAAACTAATATTAGTTTGCATTTCTTTTTACCAATAATAAACAAAATAACCAATATTTCTAAAACAATTCACTTTAGTATTATGTATAATTTAAATGCATTTTAATAATTTTGTAAAGATTTATTTCTGATTACATTGAAAGAAAAAATTTTATTTTGTCTGATAGATTTAAATTTTTTATCTAAATTTCAAATTCCTGAGTATTTGTGGTTAAGAATTTCTGTATTTAAAAAATTATTATTTAATACATTCATACACAAATAAACATCAAATTTCATTTTAAACAGGATCAATTTTACTTTGTAAAAATGATATAAAAAACTATTCAAAATTAATAAGTTGTTTAAAGAATATATTTAATGATATTATATTTTTTTAGAGATATATATTTAGAAAAATTATTCAACTTCATAAAGAATTAATAAAATTTTAAGTAAATCAATATGGTTTGTTTATTTAATACATCAATTATATTTGCTAGCATTAATTCATAAAAAAAAATCCCTAAAATATTTTTTTGAACTTGTTATATAAAGTTGGCAGTTACAAAAAAACTTAGTTAAAATTTTTATCCTTGTTTCCATTTCTGATATATATATTATTGATAGGTTTATAGCAACATCAAATGGAGTCCTATTAATGTATCCTGCAACACTAATTGATAAATCATTTGATCCCACAAGACGAGATTGGTACATTCGTGCTTTGGAACATCCTGGTAAAATCATTCTAACTTCACCTTATTTAGATGTTGGTGGAGCTGGTTATATAATAACACTCAGTCGTACAATATTTGAAGGGAAGTAAGTATATTGATTTTATAAATTCTTAAAATTTTGCATCTGTTTAATATAATTTTAGCTTACATGCATACAAATTTTAAGAATATTATGCTGAATTTTTAATAAATTATTTATACTAAAATAATATTTAATTTCTTCAAAATGATTATTATGAAAATAATGATTACTTTTATTTTTTCAGACCTACTGCTTTACATACAGCAAAAGATAATATAGTTGCTGTTATAGGAATGGATTTTTCTTTTGGTTATTTTTATAAATTTCTTGTTGAAAAACTTTCAATTTGCCAAGCTGATAATATGATGTAAGAATATATATATATATATGATAACAAAGATGAAATTATATTTCCTTAATATCTTATCGTAAATCTTAAATAATTTGTTCTAATTTTATACGTTTGTTGATTTGTTTAAATATCTCAAATTTAGAAAATCCATTAAATAATAACTAATTTATTTTCAATATGAATTGAAATCTTTTTTTATTCATAATTGAAAACTATTACAAGTTATTTATAATGCTAACAAATTTCTTTTCAGTTTTATAAAACTGGGAATAATAGAATGCATTTGAATTGTTAGTAATTACTTTTGCTATTTAAATAAATATGCTACTTTAATTTGTTCTGCAGATCAGTTGCGATTGGTTGTTGAAATCTTTCAAAACTATGAACATTTAATTAGTCTAAATGAATTTTTCTTTGTGCCTATTTTTACAAATTTATTTCTGAATAAATATATAAAATAGCACTATGTTTTTTCATGTTACATGCACTTCATATTTTTTTTTTTTTTTTGTTAATTGAAATATCAAAATGTTTTCATTGAATACATGTTCAGATTTTATTTTGATTCAACAAATTTACTCAGAATTAATTCTTAAACCTTTTTTTTTTTTTTCCCCCCCCCCCAAAAAATAAAAGATTTTTTCCTAATTTTTTTTTAAATAAAATATAATATAAGCAGAAAATTCATAAAATATATTCTTCCAATTATGTAGTATTTATTATTTTATATAATGTAGCTATAATTCTATGGGTGTGTATTTTAGGGATTTATAAGAAATGCCAAAATTATGGTATATTACTAATATATTTTTCTTTATAGTGGATATTACATATCTCTCGATTTTCCCAAGTCTCCCTAAAAACTATAATCCTTTTATTCTACCAAATACAAAAAATATATTTTTGTGGACACATTGAAAAATTTCTAGTTTTCCAGTTTCACTCGCATTTAATATGAACATAAAACAAATTAATATCAATTAAAATTTTTCTTTTTTATTCTAAAATGTTAATCTTGAATCATTTTTGTGTCTAATATTGTATACTAGTTTTATTTGAAATAGAACTTTATCGTTTAGAAACAATAAATGTTTAAAAAATCATTTGCATTGATAAAAAAAAAAAAAAAATTATTTCATTTACAATTTCTATGCTGATTCATTTAATGAAATAAATGCATTTTTCAAAATATCAAATAATCAGTTATTTTCACTATAACATTCATGCATAAATTATTTGTATACTATGGTGACAATTACTAGATCCAGCATACAGTTAAAATAAAGGGAAAATCCCTTTTAGAAATTTGTAATTTTTATTTAATTTAAATTGCAATATATTATTTAAATGTTATCTTCAAATTTTTTATGTCATATCTTTGAATAATGAAAGAAATTTCAAAAGTTTTAAATAATTAAATCATCAATTATTTTGTGATTTCTTATGAAATCTCTGCTTTGCATATATGCCTAAAAGCTTAATACTCATTAAAAAATAGAACTGAATTGTAGAATGCTGAAATATGAATAAAAAAAATTAAAACTGGAAAGATTATGAAAGAAGTTTTCCCATATTAAATTAAGTGCTAATTAATTATTTTTATACAATTTTGCCTTTAAATGTGTAACTTAGTTTTTATACTTTTAAGATGCTTTTTATTGGATGACAAGGGCTACTTGGTTGCACATCCTGACTTAATAGATCCTAGTGGGCGTGGTCCCGTTGAACAACAGCATCTAACACATAAAGTAAGTTTTACTTTTGTCTATGGTACAAAAAAAAATCAATATATAACATATTTATAATTCATATTTGTTTTAGATCTCTAGAAAATTTTCATAAAATTTTTGTTAAAATTTATTTTTTCCATGAAAATTATGAAAAAAAGAATCTCTTAAAAATACCGTTATTTTAAAGTATGTTTATATTAAATTATTAAAAGCAAATTTTTGTGAACATGTATTATTTTCACTTTTAAAAGAAGTAATGAAAATATTTGAAGCATGCAAGCATTTTATTTTATTTTATTTATTATATATATATATATATATATATATATATATATATATATATATATATATATGAAAAGTTAATATTTTAACACTAAACAACATACCGGGGATTTTTTTTATTCGGCAAAATCAATGGGAAAATGGGTCAAATGACCCCTTTCGATAGTTTTAGTGTTAAATGATAAATAATTTCTGAAGTTTAAAGCTGAATAGTCAATAATATATAATTTTTTTTAAATTATTTTAAGTATAAGTTCTATTTGAATAAGTAAGTAAAGCATGCCATAAAACAATTTATTAATTATCCAACTTGCATAAAAAACTACATATTTTTAAAGTTTTCTTATTATTTTTTTTATTTACTTTAACCTGAATAATTTTGGTTTGTATCAAATCAAATAAAATTCATGGATAAATTCTAGTTCGTTTTTTACTTTTTAATGCTATTAAACTTTAAGGTCATGAATTCTGCTTGATAAAAGTATGAATTATTTCTTGCCTCTTTTTTCCAAATGCTTCTTCAGTTTTTTAAAACATTATAATAGCAAAGAAGCAATATATGTTTTTCCTTTCATAATAAATAAAACAGCCTTTTTATGTATTGCTGTTAACTATGGTATGCTATTTTTAATCCCTTTATATATATAGTTCAAAATTATGATAATGTTTTAATGTAAAGTTGTGATAACAATTTAAAATAATGTTTCAAAATTTTTAATTTATCTATAATGCAAAAAAATTATAATTTTTTCCAATATTCATACAATTCTTGAAAATTTTAGATAACTCTTGAAATTTTTTTAGGCATTAATTTTTGGTTAAGAGAGTGTATTAATTTTTTATTCTTTTTTTTTTTAAATTTCAATTTTACAGATCAAATTGAAATTTATAAAAAAACATTTAAATCGTCTTTGCCAATTTAAACTAACATGAAGTGATGTTTTATCTTGTCCTTTTTATTTTACTTTTTCTTCTGTTAAAGATGCTTATGACTCCAGTCAACGGAAGATAGTTTCTCCAATTGATACTTTGGTCTTTATATATATAAAGACCAAATCCAATTGGATCTGTTTATTGAATGAACAAAATTAACTTCCACACTATAATTTTGATTTCCAAAGATTTCAAGCCCCAGGGACGTACTCAAAGTTTTTGTTGTTTTTTTTTAAATTCAAATTGAACAACTCATCAGGCAAATATGATTCAATGTTTTAAAAACAATTCAGTTGTTCTAGTTAATACGCATTGGAAAACCCTTGACACCATGGTTCTCCGTCTTATAACAATCAACATAACACACAATAAAATCTATTGGAAATTTTTATAAAAAGATTGGTTTCTACTGAAGAATTTAAAAATATTAGATATTCTGTACTTGAGATACCCAAGATTTAAGTTTAATATTGTGTATATTAGAGGTTTTTCACAAATATCCGTTAATAATGTGCAAAATGACTGAGAAATAAAAACAAAATTTTCATAGTCAGTATTCTAACATTTTTGTTATGAAAAATTAATGTATATGATGTACAAAAAAATATATGCCCGTATATTTTTTTAATAGATACAAACATGTACTATGAATATTTATTGCTTGCATAAACAATCAAATATTGATATTTAATGTGCTTTGCATGTTACATGAAATAAATTTATTTTTACTTAATGATTGTTAAGTATTCTTTAATAGTGATGTTGTGACAAAGTCTTCAAAAATATATAAAATAACCAATCGCACTAAAATATTCAATAAAATTTTCATTCCTATTGCTCACTGAAGAGCTAATCCCACTAACAAATTTATTTGTTTAACTGACAGACCAGTTATTAATAAAATAAAAGGACATACACATGATCTCAACTGTAATGAAAGAAACAACCACTTAATGGTTAACATATTAAATTTTATTATTTTTACTAAATATAAACAAGAGTACTGTTATATTGTGTAAACAAATGAACCAGAATATGTACAATTGTTAACTAAATAAATTTCCCATACAATGTATGTTTTTTTGTTAAGTATCAAGATCTTACAATCTTGTGCTTTTAAGATCATATGCTCATGTGGTAAAATCATACAAATTCAGTTTGTCAAATTAGTCTACAAATACCAAAAATCATTTATTTAGTGTAATTGATTGACAATCTTAAAACATATATTTTACATAAAAAGTAAGGAAGAGAAACATTTTAAAAAGCAATCACTATCTTTCCCTAAATGATACTGACTTCTGTGGTTTTGAAATCCATTTCCATCCAGTGTTAATTTAATTTCATTCAATTTATGATGACTTGATTTAGATTCATAAAAATAAGAGGACTGTTCAAAATAAATCATTATAATACATACAAGTAGCCATGGCAGTATGGGGACAATCCATCGTATGTTTGCCATTTCAATTTCTGAAATTAGTTGTCTTAAAAATATTGCCTGTTAAAAATTTGATGAAAATTACATTTTATTTTTTACATTGAATCTTTATTAAATAAATTACAACTAATATATGATTCTAATTTTAGACTTCCATTTACTATTAAAATTTGCATTATAAAAAATCCAAAATGTTATCTCAATTAAAATGATGATTTTATAAATAAAAGCTGTATACATTTTGCAATTAATGTTTGCAAAATGATGCAAACATTAATTGCAAAATGTATGAAAAATCTGCAAGAAACTAGAATTTTATTAAATTCTTGTTTCTTAATTTTAGGAAAAATTTAATTATCAAGCTATCAGTTTAACTTAATTAAGCAAAATATTGATGATTGAATCAGAAGTTAAATGAATATTTAATCTCAGATCAGTAAGGAAAATATTTTGCTTAGGAAATTACTTTTTTTTATCTATATAGTAGTGCAATAAAATCCCCTAATAATTATTTACAGAATCAAATAAGGAAATTATTCAATAACTTCCCTAAATATTTAAGTACATTGCAAAAACTTTGAATGATATATAAAAAGTGTACTTTAGCTTTTTAAGCAAATACAAGAAGTATTTTTACCATGCATACTTACCTTTATTTCTGAGTGTTATATTTTTATTAATTTTTAATTATTAATAATATATATATGTATTTATATTAATCTCAATTTGTTTTGTCTTTACCATAACATATTTATTTGTAAAATTATGTAACAGAATTCTTTCATTTCAACTAAAAGTTGAAATGTTATTTTTTAATGCATTGATATGAAGGACTTAAAAAATATGTGCTTATAAAAAAATTATTTTAATTTCGTGTATTTTTGTTCTTATTGATTTTATGTTAAATGCCTGTTGTGTTTTTGACCAGGGCATTCTGAATTCTTTTAATTCACCATTTAACTAGTAATTTCCTAGGAGATTTGTCAGGTGAAATAAGTTTTTGCAGCATTTTACATGTAAAAATCCCAAAATGTATCCTTGACAGTTTCCTATTTCCAAGTGTTGTCCTTATTATTGATTTCAATTTTTTTTATAAAATTAAATGTCTGTAGATATGAAAGAAAACCTGTTTAAATTATAAATCGTTTTGAAATCAATGGTAAAGAAATTAATAAAAAATGTGTCTATTGCAATATTCTTTAGCATAAAAATGTTTCTTTTTTGGTTTCTAAAATTGAAAAATGCTAAAAGTTCATATGTCATTTTCTAATACATTGAAAGTAACATGTTTTAAGATTATTTTGTAGCTTTATGGAAGTCAATTGTAGAATGATTTAGTTCATTGATTTAAAATTTGGATTCATAGAACCATCTGTTCACTTTCAAAATTATTTTGATCCTATAAAATACAGAACAGATTCATTTTCTTTAGTGGTAAATCTTTTATTTAACATTTACCGCAAAAGATTATTTAAGAGCAAGTTTTTTGAGAACAAAAATTTGGCTATTGAGATTTTTTAAATTGTGGTTAAATGCGTCATTTGTATCACAACCAAGTGTCAGTAATATCATAATTGGGAAAGATATGCTTAATTTTGCTGTAAATTTAAATTTAGATGTATTAAAACAGATAAAAGACCAATCTGTGATGGATTTTGTCCAAAAAAAATTTAAAAAGCTACTAAATTAACATTAATTACAAAATTAACAAGTATTGTCATGGATCTTCAGAAAGTCAAAAATAAATATTAATGTATTTAAATCTATTTTGATTATAATTAAATAAAGATATTAATTTAAAATATGCATATGTAATAGTTTGGGTAGCTTGAAAGGGTTGGTTTAAAAAAAAAAAAAAAAAAAAAAAAAAACCTGTTTTATTAAATAGTAATCTGGAAAAAGGGAAATCGTTCAGATTGAAACTTTGTGTGATACATTATTTTGATTATATTTTACATTTTGTTATTTTAACTTTGTAATATTCTAATTTTAAACTTGAATCGTTTTTAATTCATATTTGTAGTTCACTATTAATCAATAGGAAAAACCAGTGTAAACAAAACTTGAAAAGTATCCATTATTACATACATTTTTAGTGATTAGTGTAAAAAAAATTTAATACTTAAATAGTGTCTATTGTAACTTTGAGGCTCTATTTTAATTCTTTTGAAATCATTAATAGTAAATCTATATTCATAGTTTCCTCAAATCATCATTGATCATTTGAAAATATGATTAAAAAATATTACATGTTTAATTATAGTTATATTTGATAAAATTAATGGGATATTTTTTATAAAAGCTCTAAATGTTGATACCTGGAATGTTATGTTTGAACTTAAAATAATCTTTTCTATGATTAAAAAGCTAAAATATTCAGAAAAAAAAATTTAAATAAAAAAGAATTTCATTGGAATTTAATTTTTCAGCATATATAGTTTTATATAAATCCATTTTTATTTTTTGAAAATTTGTATGAAACCTGTTCCTTTAAGCTCTGATTTTTTTAATTCAAAATTATGCTGATGAAATGTAGCTTGCTTTATTTAGAATTGAATTTTTTGTCTTATATTAAGGTATAGACTTATCTTTCATTGTAGCAATTTAAATTGATCTTCTGAAAATCTATTTTCTTAAGCAAATATTTTTTTCCCTCTTTTAAAGGAACCATTGGTTGCAAATGATATGCTAAATCATAGAAATCTTGTAACCAAGAAGATTTGTGCAAGTTATAGTGATAGGACTATTCAAAGATTTTATCAAGTGTGTATTTATTTTTTTGCTCTTCATAATTTTGTTTAACATGTTTTATCTGTCATGTATTTTTTAGAGGTTTGAAAAATAATTTCTGAGTATGCAATATCGAAATTCTCAAAATGAATGATGCTTTTAATTTAAATCTACAGAAATATAATTTTGATTAAAAATTTAATATTTTTTAATCATATATATATATATATATATATATATATATATATATATACACTTAAAGAAAAAAGTGAATCATAATAGGTTTGCACTTTCAAGTTTGTATAAACCTTTTGATATAAAAATTAAAAAGAATTAAAAGTTTTGTATTCTTAATTATAATTCTTTTTTTAAAAACATTATTACTTTTAATAATTCATTTAATTTAATAATTTTTTAATAATTACTTTTAATTTAATAATTTTTTAATTACATTTTAATAATTCAGATTAACATTGTACTATATTGTAACAAAATTAAATTCTGTTATTAGTTTATATGAACTGTTCATTTTTGCAATGATCAAAACATTTCAATGATCATATAATCTGTGTTCAAGATAAAAATGAAAGTGTATTGTTTTAATTCTAACTTTAATAATGTATGAATGTTAAAAAGTATATATATATTGAATATCAGTTTTATACATAACTTTTTGGTATGTTCTTTAAATAAATAAATCCCTGCAAAATATAGAGGAAAATTTTTCATTCAAAATATTTCCTTATTGAATATTCTTGCAAAGCAAATAAAAAGCAATTGAATAAGTGATTGTGCAAGGTAAATCCTAATAAATGTGAGATCATTTATATTAGATTTCATAATTGCATTGATTGAGGAAAGGATCAAGAGCCTTTACTGCAGCACTTAAACATCTTTAATCAGAAATTTAAAATTTGCTTAATGTTATGTTTAAACATAAAATAATATTTTCTATGATTAAAAAGCTGGAATAATCAGAAAAAAATTTCATTTGAATTTATTAATTTAAGAAAGTAGGATACATGTTACACTTTAATAAATTTTACATTAAAAATTATGGGGCCAATAATAAGCCAAAGGAAAATATACTTGCATATTGTCTTAAAAAATTGTGTGATTTGTAACCAAAATTTTTCCTTACATTAAAAATATATCTGATAATATGGATCTACATAAGAAGCTCCCATTACATATGATCCTTGCATGCAAAAAATGACTGACCAAACAAACCAAATCTCAAAATAATATTAATTTCACATAAAATACAATAAGTTAAAAATGTTGTCTTATGAGTGTTAGAGAAAACTTGAAACCTGAAACTAGAAAAAGACAAAATAGTAAAATTGATAAATAAATTTATTAAAAAAAGAAAGGGGGCCAGCTGTATGGGAGGGAAAAAATCTTTCAAAGCTTGTGTAGCATTAAAGAAAAAAAAAAAAACTTCAGTGATCTGAGTAATTTATTTGTATAATCAATTATATATGATTAGTATTATAAAGGTTTGTAATTGCTAAAAATAAAAGGAAAAGAAAATTGCTAAAAAAATTTACTAACAAATTACCATTTCTTAGGTAGTCAGAACATAGTTGGTATTTCTAAGAAGTTAAGGAAAATTTATTTTGTTTCTTGTTAAATTTAGCTTTTTTGTATGTGAGGTGTATATATATTCATATAACCTATTATTTGCATTAACAAAAAGTCTAATTACTTTTTATAATATATATATATTACTGTATGTATATCATTCATGATATCTATATTAATTTCTATTTCTAGCTAAATACTAGTCTAGATGAGATTTTATCAAATTATGTACCTGGTGAACATTGTACAAAATATCAGGTTTGTATCACCATTAGTTTTACTTAAATAGAACTAAATATTCATGTTTTTCTAATTTGCTGAAGGACAGACAAATCTGAATGTGAAAATTTTAATAATTTAAAATAGTGCCATTATATAATAAACACTGTAACTTCAAATTTGTTTCTAAACTTGTCACTCTTGTCTCAGAAGGGAAAAATATTGCTTCGTTAATAAGTATAATTTTATGAGATTAACTTCCAGACCTTGTTCATTCTGCTTCAATAATAAGATTTTAATGCTTAAAATACTTATTAATAAATTCATTTTTTTTCCATGTTAATTTCTTTTATTCTTATAATATGGTGTTTTGAAGACATTCTTTTTCTTATAAATTCTCTGACTTAAAATATTAATGAAAACATCTCATACATTTTATTTAGTATTTATTAATTTTCTAAGTAAATTCTTATAAATTTTTATCCAATCAAAGATATTTTTCAAAGTTGATCTATTTTTAATATTACAATGTATAATATGCTGACATACCTTCTATAAATTATTACTAAACATTTGAACTCTTTCTAGGAATATTGTTATATTTGACAATTTGTTTTATACCAATAATTTTGTTATTAAACTCAGGAGAAATCTAGAAAAGCATTTGAAGTTAGCTTGTAATAATCCTGTAAATTATATGAACTTTTTTTTTAGTTATTAAAAGAAATGTCTTCAAATATATAATTGATATTTGCTTCAAAGGTAATTCTATAGTTGTGTCATAGTCAATTCAATTACATTCTTCTAAGTTCACTGATCTAATTTTCTAGAATAACTTTGCATTTATTTTAAGATTTTATGAAAAATATATAATTAATATGAAAAAGTCTCTATAATGTATGTATATAAAAACATTTTAAATACATCTAAATTGTGTCATAAGGATTACTTTTCCATCTAGCTGACAAATTAAATTCAAAAGGTAGAAATTTTTATGTTTAAAAAAATTGAATATGTTAGTAGTGTCAGTTAAAAATCATTTAAAACAATGTACAACATTTTTTTAAAAAATACCATTTCTAGAAAAAAATTTCATCTTGGATGAACAATGGCTTCATTTTAAATTGAAACCATTGTGAGAATGTTTCTTGTATTTTAAATAATTTGGGTGAAAACTTGCTTGATTTTGCCACAAATTAAAAAATGCTGATGAATTATGCTAAAATTACTTATTGTTCTAGTCCCCCCCCCCTTATATTTCACTTGCTATCTTGGTGGAATTAGAAATGGCACTCATGTATATGACAATAGTTTTAGAAATAATAAAAAGTAATGTATATATAAATGTTTTAGAAATATTAAATGTGGGGAAAACAGCCTTTTTATGCTGAACTATTGTCAATCCGTTTTTTGAACCCAAAATTAAAATGCTTTCCATAAATGCATATGCCTAATAACATTGCTTATTATGACATAGCTTATTAGGAAAACACTTTTGACAATAAATAAAAATCTTACATTATATTTGATTTTATCATAATGTTAATCAAATGTTAGTTTTAAGTCGTGTTTTCTGAATTGTTAAGATTATTTAATAGATTGTGATTTGTTATTCTCTTAAAAATTTCAAAAACACAATGTCATTACTAAACAAAAATCCATTTAAAATGTGGGGAGTGTATATTTTGAGTAAGCAACTAATAGGTTTATTTTGACATAGAAAATAATTTGAAATAATGTATTGAGATCATTTAATTGATTTAAAATATAATCTTAGAATGAAAATGTATTCAATCTTTAAATTGTGTGATTTAATTTAAGACTTATATATTAAATGGATTAATAAAGAGAGCATAGTTCATAAAATATTTACATATTTATAAACATATCAAAGTTTAGAGTAAGAGGAATGTATTGTAACAACTTAAAGTAATCAATATATTTTTCCTTGATTTTGTGTTTGTCATCAGTTGTATCTTCTCTGGATTATAAGAAATTATTTTTCATAAATGCTTAAAGTAATTTGAATATCTTGCATACCTAGAAGAAATGCTTTGATTAGTAATTACATCAGTCATGTATTGCAGTATGTGGACACTAAAGATTTTTTTTTTTAATTCAATTTTATTCTGTGGAACTCCAGAACAGTGAACCTTGCGTAGCCTCTTAATATATCTTTCTTTTAATAAAAATAGAAGCCTAAAAACTCCTCAATGCATGGCTGTACAAAAAAAGAGCTTTCTAACCCATTCCATTGATTCCACAATAAAGAAAGGTGGACATTGGAAAGCTGTTAGTTTTTTTTAATTAAACATTTAAACATGAATAAGGTAGTACACAGTATGATTCTCATTCAAATAGCCAATTCTAAATTATTTTCAGTTCCATGATGTTTTTAATTCTTTTGATCAATATTTGTTATTTATATATATTTATTTTATTTGTAATCTTCCACCTCCAAAGTTATTTCTTGCAATACATATCTGCTATAGAATTTCTTTCTTCAGATAGATCGCATAGTATGTTTCTTGTAGAATGTGTTTCATTAAATGTCGTTTTTTTTTAATAATATGCATTAAAAGTACATGCTATACAAAATAATAAACTTTTGAAAATAACAGTTATCTCTCAAATGCAATATTATACTTAATTATAATTGTTTTGCTTAAAAAATATTAGCAGTTCTAATTTAGTGTCAAGCTGCTATTATATGATAATACTCACTCCAATATTTGTATCAGTAAAGAATTATTTTCATTTAGCCTTTGAATGTTAAATAATGCTACTTTCATAGCTTCTGCTTTATATACATTAAAAATGGGTTTCATTATTAACGGGAATTTCATATTCATTTTTCTTTTTACTCTTCAGTAGATACTGGAAATTGGCTTATATTTCTTAAAAATTTAATAATTTATCCTTCATATTGATACTACCAGCTGCTCTGTGATTTTAACTAAAGAGCCTTGTGAATGCAGTAACGTTTTATGAATTATACTCACGTTAGAGGCCATTTTAAATTTATCCTAAGAAGTTTCAAAGACATTCACTGAAATAGTAAGTGTGAATTAAGAACAGCAATCATACATTTTTTTTTTAAAAAAATCAAGACTGATAATAGCTCTAATTCATAATAGCTCTAATTCAGTGTCATCTTGATGTCTTGTTCATTGAAAGAGATGCCTTTCAACTTGTATTCTACATTAATTTATTTTATTTGGTTTTTTGTCCTACTTCTTCATTTTATTGTTAATCAATTTTTAAATATTTTGCCATAAAATTTAGGTATTGAATATATATAATTGCTAAGAATAATTATTTCTTCATATTTCAGGTAATGCATATACATGGCACCAATATTTTCCTTGGAATTCTTAATCAGACTTGTGATGGTATAACTGCCTTTTGTCCTTGTAGTATGGTAAGTAATTAAATATAATATTTTAATAATTAACTTCATTCTTTTCACTTATTTATTTCTCATTAACTATAAATGTGTAGATCCTTTTTCTTGTGTGAGATAAATTTTACTAAGTATGTGATTTTTACAAACTGTTTTCTCAAACATTAAATTAAAATTTTCCTTTTGTGGAAAGTTTTTGGTTTTCTTAACTTTCATTCATTTTATATTGAAATCACTTTTTTATATAATAAGTATCTTGTGATGTACAAGTAATTAAAAATGATATATATATATACAAGAAATTATCTGGAAATTGCTACAAAATTTTTAAAAGAAAGATGATTGAAACTTGTTAGAATAAGTCATTTATTTCATTGTTGTATAATCTTAAATTTGTAATTGTGGCCATGGATATTCTTAGCTTAAATCCTAGCATGTTTCTAGAAGGCGCTCATGTTTGAAAATGATTAAGGAAAATTTTATTATTAAAAATTTCAGATATAATGTGCGTTTGTTTCCCCTAATTATTAATTCATCTGCCAAGTGAACATATCATTTGATAAATGTTATGTTATACACATAGAATAGAAATAAAGTATATAATTGATATGAACAGTAGTAAAAGAGGCTTTGAAGAAATTTAAAATTATTTGTCATCAAGTATGCTTCGAAATCATTCTGTTGTATTTATTCAAATTGTAGAAATGGAAAAATTTTCAAAAAAATTGATTATTTAAAAAAATTTGAAATTATGTATCATACAGTCAGTATTTCACTTGTTATTTAGATGGTTAAAACAATGCTAGTTATTCAAATACCTATTATCTGAAATTCAGTTATAATCTTTTTTATATGATGAAAATACAATTTTCCTGAAATACATTTGTAAAAATATTTTGAATAGTTCAAACTGAAAAAGATAATGTAATTTTTGTTTGTTAGACTGACAGATTATGCCTTAATTGCCACAGAATGGAACCAACTGAGTGTGAATGTCCATGCGAATGTCCATTTAAATTAGATCTTTGTAAAGGAGACTTAAATACAGAAAATAATCAGTAAGTTCATCTATACTATATTTATGGAATTAATGATATTTTAATAAATTTGTTATAATTTGATAATTCTTTTTAGATATGAAACTTGTCCTCATTTTTCTGAGTTACCAAACTTACCTTCTGTTAATGTAAAGCTCCTTGAACATTTAAGACCATGTTATGATCATCATTGTTCTTCAAGAAGTCAATTAAGGTATTATCTGTGACATTTAAAAAATCAACCTTGAATTATTTAATAACTAATTTCAAATAAAATAATTTTATTGATTGAACTTAACCTGTTAAACAATTTAACTTTCCACTTGTTTGTATATTTTTAAAAGTATATTTTATCTTTAATTAGATAATCACTATAAATTTTACCTGTAATAGCTTTCTATCAGTTGAATGTTATATTTATAGCAGTGTGCTCATAATCTTAAGAAGGCTGAACTTTAATCTGTAGCTTCCAATATAAATAGCCAAAATAATATATATTTTCAATTAAAAGTTGGTTAGTTTTTATTGGCTAGTTATTGGAAACATTTTCTAACTGTAGCATCAAATAATTAGAAAATTTTGTACGCTTTTAATATAAATTGTGTGTGAACAATCTAGGCAAATTACTTTAATCTTTAAGAATATGGATATTTATATGCTTTTATGTGAGAAAACATTAAATATATTTATTTCTTGGGTTTCATTAATTTTTCTGAAATGTCTTTAATTATTTTGCAAAGCATTTTCCTCACAATAGACTTAAAATATTTTATCATGTTGATTTTAAAAATCTCCTTTAAACATTTCATAATGAAGACTTACTGCACTATATTTTTACTGTAGCTGTAAACATCCATTTAATATTAGAAATTATTAATATTTGTTATAATTAAATTACAATAACAATTGAAAGAGCTGGTAATAAGGTATGATTTCTTTAAAATTCTTTAGGTTATTTTGAAGGAATTTACATTCTAGTTGCAATACTTTTACGACAAATAAGTATTTTTATGAATTATTTATCAAGTGGCTGTTCTCACTTAGTGCAAATAAGAAAGCATGAAAATTTTTTAAAACCATATTAAAAAATTGGTTTTTACTTTGAAGCATAGATTTGTTCATTTAAGTTAGTATTATATTCTCAACTTTTAATACAGAAGAACTTGATGTGAAATGTAACACATTTGTTAAATGCTGTTTTTGACATTCTTCTCTAAAGAAAACTCATTACAATCACTAATTTGTATTTTTAATAATTTAAAGAAAGTCATTGTTCTCTCAAAAATGGTATTAAAGGATTCTTCTATAATAAAGTTAATTTTTTAATGGGAAAAATGGTGTTTTATTTTGTGTTTTAGATAATTTTTTGTTTTTCAAAATTCTTTTGAATTTATATAAAATTTTATTTTATTCAAATGAAATTATATTTTTTCAAAAAATAGTATAAAATGGTACTTTTCTGAATGATGTTATTTTTTTTTTTTTTTTTATTCATTTTAATGTTTTCATATTAGAAACCTAGTTGCAATTATCATTATTTTAAAGTTATTTGTTTTAATAATCTTTTTTAATTATAAATTGTTCAAAAAAAATTTAGTGATTGCTTAGGAATAATGGGCTGTGAATGGTGTCAGCTAGAAAGAGATGGTTTTACACCATTGCCAGAAAAATTTTGTACTGAACAGCGAAGATGCTTTGGGGGAGTATTTGGATCTAGAACTCCATACTCTGATGAAATTATAGGTATGTGTCTCATAACAATGTCTTTTATTCTTAGTTTTCCTACATTTTATAATGAATGATTTTTCAAAAATTTATTAGAAATACCTGACTAATTAAAATGCATATTGTTAAAATGAGTCTAGAATCAAAATTATTTTCAAGTATATTGCACTAAATAAGGATTTTCAATATTATTTAATTAGCGTTCGCAAAGTTTATATTTTAATGTTTGAAAAAATTTGAATTTTTTATTTTTATTTAAAATGTACTTTAGACACTTAGTTTAGAACTTGTTCCTAATTTATCTATTGTATCTTTAAAATAAATTGCATATTAGTTTAAAGATGATTTGAACAAAAAAAAAAAAAAAACTTGGTATTTTTTATAGTGAATTGAATAAAGTATTTAATCATTTATTAAAGCTTGAAAACAGTATTTGGGGAAATAGCCATATTGTCTATGCTCTCTTTTTTTTTTAATTTATGAGATAATTTCTAATTTTTAGCTTCAAGAACTGAATTTTATTTTGTGTTTAATGCAGAAACTACTGTTCTATCATTAAATATGTTAAAATTTATATTGCTATCAAGTGCCTTAATTTTGAATGCTGTAGAGAGTTATTTTTGTTTATTAAAAATATCTACACTCTACACATTTAACTTACCATAAATTTACAATTAGGTAAAAATAATAAATTATAAATCATTCATGTGTTTAATATTAATGATATTTGATTAAATTCATTTTGAAGAAATATGAAAACCTTATAAAGTATGTTTATTGTTCCAATAAGATTATGTAGATATTTATCTTAACTATATCCTTTGAATATGAGTTATTTTAAATCATTGTTTGTTTATATATATTTCATTATAGAAGAATTACCTGAGGGAGAACTTCTAGTACTTGCTGATTCTAATGTAGGGCCTATTACTGCTGGGTCTATAGTAGGCCTGTTCTTCTTTATTTTTCTGTTATATTTTTTTCGTAAACGTAGGAGTACTTCATCTTCACATTTCAGAATGTCTTCCCCTGATAATTTCACTATGGCTCATCTGAAAAATGAACCTGATGAAGTTGAATCGTACCATGAACAGATTAATCCAGGTTTAACAATTGTTTTATACATAATTCTATTTAATTATTAAGTCCCATTTGCTATATCATGTAATTTTTTTTCAATTTTATTGATTGTTTTATTTGTTAAACTTACATTTGTACCTTAAAACAACATCAAAGCCTTTATTTTTGTAGGAAAAATAAATATTTTTTATCAAGTAACAAAAATTAAACATGCATTTCTGTTACTCTTTTATATTAAGATACAATTTTTAGTTGTTTCTCTTCAGAAATTTCATGTTTGATATATTTAATACAAAACTATAAAGGAACTATCTAAGGCAGGGGTGGCCAAGATGTCGACCGCGAAGACATTTTAGGTAGTCCGCGCGACCATCCCAATAATGACCTCGGATATTAACAATTTAATTTATGATTTATGGCATAGAATCAATGAATTATTTAAAATAAAAATTTACTACAGTCTGCTCTTTAAAACCCAAAACAAACTGTGCAAGGATTTACGATTTAAAACCTAAAACGGACATGATGAGCGCGATTAAGCCATTCGAAAAAACTATAAAAAGGTATGCATCTCAATTAAGAAAACATGAATTGAGAAGCTTCATAAACATGGAGGAAGAATGCCCTGATCAAAACCGAGATTTCGAAGATTTCGCTTAATACTTATTTGTTTTGTTTGAAGAATTATAAAGAAGATTCGCTGACTTAATTAGGTTGAAAGAAATACTCAATTTTATGATATTTCCATTTAATGAAAATGTCAACATTGATGGAGTATCTGAAAAAATAGGACATTTAAAAGATATCACATCAGTCACAGTCGAGGAAGAAATTATTAAATTAAGATGCGATATATTTCTTAGATCCAGAGCATATTTAGCGATAATGATTTTTAAAAATTAATTTCTGAGGAAACGTTTCCAAATATTTACAAATTGATTTTGCATTTGAAATCATACTTTGGAACGAGGTATCTTTGCTAATCTGCTTTTTCAACCATGAACAAGAAACAAACATTGGTCGCATTTAACAGATGAACATTTAATTTCGTGTTTACGCATTGCAATAAGCTCGAACCAGCCACAATATGATAAACTTGTTGCAGATATACAATGCCGAATTTCAACTAAACGAAGTGAATAGGATGGTCAGTTTTTGATATATGAATACTTTGATTATTTTTGTCAGTAAATTTTTATTTTGTAAATATTAATATTAAGTTTTTTTTAGAAAAATTACATAATTTACCATTTTTTTTTCTTATTACCGAAAATAAATATGTACGTTAATTTAGCTCTGCCATTGGTAGACTGCCTTCGATTTTTTAAATGTAGAGTAGACCCCGGATCCCAAAAGTTTGGCCACCTCTAATCTAAGGTATAAATATTGCTTTTTCATTCTGCTGAAATTCTGCTTCAAATTTATTGTAATTTTGTAAATTTAAGTAAAAAAGTTTAATTCTTTTCCAATAATGCCAGTGATTTAAACTAATCATAAATGTACAAAAATGAAGATATATTTGTTTTCATTTAAGAGAAACAATCCAAGCACTAGTATTTTTCTGTTTATATATTTTGGTGAATTTATTTTGTAGTATCTTTTTCATGTTTATAACATTCCATTTTTAAATAATTGTATTCCTTTAAAATAAAAAAATGTATTTTAAGTATGTGTGTATAATTTTATATAGAAGATGAAAAATTTAGATTATGTTACCTAAAGATCTTTTGAAAATGGAATAAAAGTTGTGATTGTGTTGTGTTGAAATATATTTTCATTATTAAAAATAATTAATGGGGAAGATAATTGTCTATAAATTCATATACAGGTTATTAGGCAAACAATGAGTATTTGTAGAAATTACACCAGTTGCATTGTAATATTAAAGCTGATCAAAAATTTAGCAGAATTGTTCTGTACTTACTATGATGAAGATTGAAATATTATTATATGGTTGTCTGAATAAGAATGTTAAAGTAACATTTCTTTCATCCAATCATTTTATGACCTACATACCAGTGAAGGCCATAAAAATTATGTTAAATCCCTCAATTCTTGAATTATTTTTATAAGCTAACTAAAAGAAGAATATTGATATTAGTTTAATTTTCAGAATTATAAATATACTAGACTGAGTTGTTACCCCATTAATATAAGTTTAAGTTCTTATTTTTTAAGTCGCTAAAATCTTAAAAGATTAGGATACTCTTTGTATTCATATAGTTGGATCTTGAAGAAAAGGGACTTACAAAATTCATTTGAAAAATATTTGTTTTAGTACCAAATCATAGTTTTTGGAATTCCTGAATTGGATAAAAATTTCTAACAAATACAAATTCCTTCTTCATTGTTGCCTATAAAAATCGAATTTACTTTAAAGTGTTCAAAATTGAAATTCAATCCAGATTTTCATATCAGTAATAATCTTATTTGCATTTTAGCTTAATACTCTTCAAAATTTTACTACAGAAATTGCTTGTAAAGTACACATAATTTATTGAATTGTGTTGTATGGAAAATGTGAAATTGAAATTAATTTTGTCATATTGGGTCAAATATGGATCTTTTTAATTTTCGAAGATAGGTATTTCCTCTGAGACTTACATGCCAAAAATACCCATGAAACTTGAATGTCACATTTGAGTTCCTCCAATAATTTTATGTTGCTTGCACATTGTGTTTTCTTCCCTAAAAATTACTAACTAAAAGTCTTGTATTAAATTAATATAGCTAATTGTAAATGAATCTAGAATCTAAGTGGTTTTGATGCTTTTTTCTTTCCTTATAGATAATATCAGTAAATAAGGATAATTTAGCATAAAAAGGATTATGCAAATCAGCATGCAGTTTGCTTAATCTGTTAATAGAAGTATCAATAACATAGTGACCAGAATTATAACATTTATTATATAATTAGGATTTTAAAACTTTTGCAATTTATTTTCTTAATTTCCAAATGTTAGTTTAGGTTTTTGATGCTTTCATTAAAAATGATTGATTTTAAATGTAAATCTAAAATGAATGATTTGTAATGTAATGATATATGTATGTCTTGAAGTGTTTAGTTTTAACGATAAATCTATTTCCTTTTCATTTAGTTGTTCCTATGGGCAGGCAGCTTATTTCAGCTGTAGAACCTGTTGTTTCACCTTATCGAGTGCCTACAAATTACAGAAGACCAGCAGGGGGTGATAGTGATCATGGTTACAGCACCATGACTCCACATGAGGATAATGAGTTAGCTCCATACATTGAACCACTGCTATTAGAAAGACCTGATCATTTAACTTCTCCTCAATCTCTCAAAAGTGAAAGCCGCACATCCTCCCCAGTTTCTTGTGTACTATCCACTACATGTTCCACATCACCATCTGTCACAAAACTTGAATGCATCTCACCTCCTCCTAAGATGTACAAAAAAGACTTCAAGTGTATCAAAAATAAAGGAGCATACCTGTTAGCCCATGTTCAAATTCACAATTCAAACGTTAGCTGAATACAATGTATGAAATATTTATAAATAGTATTGAATTTGCCTTGAACATCCTGTACCATGCTGGTTATGTTACTTTAGTAGTTATTTTCTTGTTATGAATATAACTTGTTATTTTTGTATGTATATAGAAATTTAAATCAGTTTGTTGTATGTGAAAGCAATTGTTTATTTTCACAGTTATATTTCTTAAGCAGCATTTGAAATTAAATGTGAAAAAAAAACAGCTTAACAATTTAAAATTTCAAGCAAATAAAGTAAATGTAATTTTGAACATTTTTATCAATCTTATATTTTTAAATTACTGCAAACATTTCCAAATTTGTATAAATTTTTACTAATTTTCCAGAATATTATGTATAGAAACAAAAATGTATTAACTTAGGGGGCATACAAATTTAACTTCCTTCTGTTTATAATTCAACAGATTTTAATGCATTTCCTTTCACTTTTGTTATGTGTATTAAACTCATTGTTTTACAATAATTTAATAAAAATGATTTGTTCAACTAAATTCAATAATTTTTTTAAAGACCTGAAATATTCAATAACTTAATTTTCTAATTTGTTCAATCCAGATTATTTTGTTAGATTTGCATTTGCTGATAATATGTTGAAGACTCATTGCAATTGTTACAAAAATGTAAATTATCCGAATGTTTCTCCGATAATTTATTTTATAATAAAATAAGTTATAAAATTTAGCATCAATAAAAAGTGTTTAGTTTTTTTTAATTTTTTCAATAAAATTATTTCGAAATAAAATATAAAGGATTTTTTTTAAAAAAAATTTATAATTATTAAAATTCATTTTGAATTTTCAAACTATAAATTTGGAGTGTATAGTAAATGTTTAAAATTAGTTATCTTAACTAATGAAATAAATATTGGGTTGGTGAGGGTCAAAATTCTTACCTTTTTAATTAGCTTGGATTTAAAAAAAATTCATTTCTAATTATTTAATTTTTTTGTAATTTTGTTTAAACACATTTTATTTCATCATATTATGTTTTATTTAGATATATATGTGTCTGTATTAAGGTTATCTGCTTTTATACATAAATTGAATCTAACATACAATTTTTCACATGTGCCAATAATTTAATTAGTGATTCATTGATGTGTGGCATGAAAATAATGCCTTAAAAGTTGCTTCTTCAATTTGTGCATTAATTTTAACGCATTTATATAATTAACTATTTGTAATTTTAATAGCATTCTATAATTCCAGTTTTAAAATGCATATTTTTCATGCAATTAAATATATCCTTTTTTTTCCTTTTGCGAAATATGTAATGAGCATCACTTTTATTCCCATAGAAGTGTAATAAATAAAGATATTGTTTAATTTGTAATTTAGTAAATGAATAAAAATATGCTTGATTATGGTATTAAAAACTTAAAAAATCTAGTTGACTTTAGTCTGCTTATAAATAAAAAATGCTATCTTAATAAATTTAAGCATTGAATTTAAGTCACAAATTGTGTTCATTTTTAAAAAAAATTTTTACATTTACAAATGAAATTTATTTTATTATGCACTGTGTGTTCATTATTTTTTTTATGTATTTTTATACACTAATATTAATTTTTTAAGTTTTGTATTCAAATTTTATTGCCTCATAACTAATGTCTGTTTCTTAAAAAAAATACTGTTTTTCAAATATCTTGTTGTTTATCTGGTATATCCATTATTTATCATTAATTAGTTAATACTTAGACTTGACAAAGCAAAATATGAGATTTGAAATATATTTAATCAAGATTGTACATATATTAAGTATTAGATAGCATTTATCACTATCTGTATATTGCTCAGAAACACATTCTTGCATTTGGAGTTTAGGAACAAATTTTAGTCATTTAACATTTGTAGAATCATATCTCATATGTATATATTCATTTTTATTTATTGAGTTGCTGTTTTAATCCGCCTGAAATTGGATAATTTTAATATCAATTTGATACATTACTTTCTATATTATGCTGTGAAACAATGTATTTCACAATTTTATTACGATTTGTATATTATTTGAATAAAAATAATCACTTTATGATATGTTTTGCTACATATATCAGATATATAGCATTTTATATTGATTATAATGTAATAAGTTTTTTTTATTATTATTAGGTTTTCATCATTCTTAAGAATTCAAATACAAATTTAATTGTGTGAATATAATAAGCGCCTGTTTATTGAAAAGTGGTGCAGGGCAAAATTTACTGTAGAATCACAAACTCTATGCAATTGTTAATTATAAGGACATTTTATATAAATTACTATGGATATTTGTTTAAATTTTAGTTTTTTAAACTGTATATAAGATTTTATATCAGCATGCAACTTGTAACAGTATCACTTACTGAACTGAACTTATTTGATATCTTTGTATTCTTATATATAAAGAATGTTTTGTTGATTACTATATGTATATATATATATATACTTAATATTTGACATTTTTTATAATTATTTAATTTTTGAACAATTTGAAACATGTATTATATTATTTATTAATTTGTTTAAATTAATTGGTCGTATAATAAACATTTTATTTAAGGGAAATTATATGTATATTTTATTTCTTTATTATTCTTCTGTAAAGCAGTATTCTGGATTGGCATCTGAGGTTAGCACTCTTGCCTTTGATTCAACAGATCATGGGTTCGAATTCTATATTGGGCATCAGTGTTTGTAGTGGTTCAGAATCCACTTTAAACTGTAGGTCCTTGTTTACTCAAACGACCTGTGCAAAATATTACTATTAAGTAACAATCAAACCAAATTTATAAATCAGTATGCAAAAATTAGTTTCTAAATTTTTATATCATAAGAATTATTAAAAATATTTTCTACTATAAAAATTTGGGGAATAGATTTTAAAAAATTTTACTCTTAAAATAATCAAATGTTAATTCAAAATTTTTATTAGTTGAATATTATTATCCTGGAAAAAACTAAAGATAACTCCGTTCCCAGTTAGGATTGGACCACTTCGATGCTTGACACTTGAAAGCAGAATTATGGAGCAAAAACAAATTCTCCTAACTTAACAGTAGCAGTTGTAGCACGGCTTGGTAATTGTTGATTCCCGATTTTTCTGCACACGCAGGAAGGAATTTTAAGAGACTCCCTTTAGTCTTCTCAGTTTGTGATTCTCGAACATTTTTCAGTTTTTTTTTTTTTTTTTTTTTTTTTTTTTCCAACGCTTAGACATTTATGATTATTTCATATAATGTATTGCAGCTTTACTACAGTTAAGATATCGCAAAAGAAACAATAAACGAATAACAAACACACGCAAATGATTATCAAGAATTAACAGTCTCGGGATCGATTTTTTTGTGATTTTTACATGTATCTGGAAGTAAATCAAAATTTAGACGTTTGAAATAAAATATTTGGTCTGTTGATTTTCAAACCACAGAAAACATCTTTAGAATCACCTTTTTAAGAAAATGCTTTTTTTTTTTATACGTGGTTATTATGGACATTCTAAACTGTATCAAGTGAATTCGGATTTAAATTAGATCTTGTAACTTGGAGATTGTCGAGATTTGCACTTTTTTAGTTTTGGTAGTCAAATTTTCTTAGTTTATTATAGTCATGTACAATAATTAAGCTCTTTTATTTTTATTATAAATTAGAAAAATAAATATTGAAAGAAATTTGTCAATAATTTGTTTTCTTTATGAAAAAATCATAAAATTAATTTCAAATATGATTACTAATAATTTTTTGCTTGTAATAAACAATTTATCATAACCATCGATAGATTCTTCAGTAAATCCTATGTGATATTGTCCATATGTGTGATAAATCCTATGAAATCTTTTATCTGAGTATAGTTAAGAATAACTTTATGAAGACAAATGTATATATATACAGTTAAAATCTAAATAGTAAGAATTAGATATAAATTCAAAAAAAGCTATTTCACAATTTATATTTATCAAATATCAATATTTAAAAAAATTGGGGTAAATCTTGTGTAATTTTTAAGATGGGCGGAGAAGATTTGACCAAACATCTTATTTTTGTAGTTATCCTCAGAAACACGAAAACCGCGTTTGCACTGAGAACCTTGACTTGATTCAATGCCAGAAAAGGATAGACTAGAGATGTGTGTGTGATCAACATTTCAATAACTAAATATAAATTTCAAGATCAGACCTTAATACAATTGTGAAATTAGTTTAACTCGTTATACCAAAATATGAATAAATTTGCATTTTCTTGTTTAAAACATGTCTATCGAATTTTAAAAAAAAAAGTATCTTTTTTAGAGGCGATTGATTCAGATTTGGCTTAAAGTTATATTTTAAAAATTTCATGTTTATTATGTCGTAAAATATTTTAACTATTGTCTACATTTGTGGTCTTGAGGAACCTTTCTAGAGCATTTGCTTAAGTTACTGGAACCTGTTTGTTGCTCAATGCGACTTCTAGTTAAATGTGGATTCCGAACTATAACACCAATCAAACACAAGAATAGTTGAACCAAAGACAATTTGGCTATCAGCTCGGAACAATTTAAAGTGGTTTCCGAATAACTACAAATATCCATATCTGAGGTGAGAATCAATGAATGAAGACTGCCGGAAGAGCTAACCTTTCTTTTCCAGCTAGGCAAGTACATATCTGCACTTTACATAGGGCAAAGATGCGCATTAAATTCCTCAAATAGCTGTCCAATGATGTTGGATTTATCGGCAATCACTTATCTGCTTATAAATTAAAATTATTTTTTGCTTCATTTTATTTAAAAACTGTTTCAAAATTTTCCATCTGAAAATATACTATATATGAAATTAATTAAATATATTTACACCCTAAGTCTCTAAATCCCATCATTTAGTTTTAATGGTTATTCTCATAATCGAATTTAATAAATACAACCAAACTATAATATAAAAAACGCTTCCTAAAATACATAGTAAACCTAAATTTACTTGTTGAGAGAATTTTGTTCAATTATTTTTCATAAGAAAAATGACATGAATTTTTCTTATTATCGAATCCATGAAAGAAGGATTGCCAGAAGACCCATTGAATACCGATGGAAAGGAACTCAATAAACTCTTTTACGAAATTTTTTTTTTCGATCACATAATTGTGTGGATCATTCTTTTTTGTTAAAGCAATTACTCACTTTTCTTGAAAGCTCTTATTACATGAGACAACTTTCCTATTCTTTAAAAAATTATCGGAAAATTTCATTTTTTAAAGAAGTGATCTATATGAGAAACTTGAATGGTGATCACGAAGTATAAACAACTAAGAGATATTTCAGCTTTGCATTATTATATTTTTCAAGATTTAGCGATTGTCGCTCTTTTAGATTTCAGATACTAGATTTTTTTGTTTCGACTATTAAAAATTACGACAATTCATTATTAATATAATATTAGTTTTCATGAGTTAAATATTAAGATCTCATAATTTTTACCTAAAAATTATTTTCCTCACAAAGAGAGAAAAATATAGAGAAAATACCTCCATTTTGTGTGCAAAATCTTTTTAAATTCACTCCTGAATAATAATATTAATTTTGTGGTTTTTAAAATTTATTGTTTACAATAAAAACTAAAAGGCAAAAAAAGATCTATTGAGATGCGATGGAATAATGTAATAAATCTTTCGCTTTCCTTTAATTTAAGTAATTTTTGTGGTTAATTATACAGCACTATTCAAGAAATGTAGCTTATATTTCATTAAAGAGACTGCAATCGGTGTTTTGAGGCTGACATTCATTTTTATATTTGTTTAATCTTTATTGAAATGACCCCAACTATATTTAGTTCAACTTGATTGGTGTAAGATAAAAAATAAAATGACATACCAGAAAAAACATTTTAAAATTTATTAAATAACATTTAAATGTATTCAAAATTCTAACTTGGATTATTCTTAGTTAAAGTTTATAGATATTTCAAAGCAACATAATGAATTTAATTCAGAATACAAAGAGCACACACAAATCAAACAGGAATGTTTCAAACTAAATAAATAATCAGCAGCTTTAGTCAATAAATAAAAGTGACTAGATAACTCCGACAGGACACTAAATAAGAATCACACATTATAAATTCAATTGGGATTAAAAATTACAGTTTTTATGAAACTAGCTTGCTTTCATGTAAATTGATTTTACACCTCAGTTCAACTAAAAAATATAACAAATAGGTAAACATTTTAAAGTATAATCATGAGTTTAAAGATGAACCTATAATTTACTTTTTTGTTAATTAGGTTCATCTTTAAATTAAGATTAGCAAAACACTTATTTATCTAAACTTGGCTTCATAAATGATGCACATCAACTCATAATAAATTAATACATTAAAATGTACTAATGATCAAATGTATAAAATATTAAATGACATTTATACTAAAATAATATTCAATGAATGACCATTAAAAATATGGATTTTTACGAAATGATAAAAATTGACACAATACTAATATAATATAAAATAATACATTTTAATAGACCTTGAAATAATAAACCAAGTAATGGTTTATTATTTCAAGTTCTATTAAAATTCTGAACCATACAACCAATATCTTGACTCTCCAATTAATTTTATTATTATTCCTTAAATAAAGTTGATAACGTTAAGAAATACAGCAAACTTATTTTTTTGATTGCATTTCTCTTTTTTGCTTACCACAAATATATAAATAAATTACAGTAATACATAATAAATAATGAAGGCAAACTTAGAAAATTAAGTTGATAGAAAATAATTCAAGGAAATTTAATAACTTCACATTAAAGCAAATAATAATTTATACACTGGTATTATATTAAACAACATTTCATGAATTTATACAAATTTTTATTCAATGCAAAAATCAATTTTTCTCAAATAATTTTTCTTTAATAAATTAATTGCATACACTTCAAGGATTATATTTTTTTGAATATTCAAATATTTTATTTATTAAAAATGATACTTATGAAATTGATATTTCTTATAAGATACACTTCAGCACCATTCATGTATTTCTAATCACAATGTTCTTATTATTTATAATAATTCTAGATTCATTTAATAATAAAAATATTGCCTTTATACAACAGTAAAACTTTGATTATTCATTGTTTTACCAAAATATTAATACTTTTACCAATATTTTGCTTAATCCCCTTTTTATGTCTCAAATAATAGATAAATTTTGTTTTAGATTTTCTTTGAGAACAATTAAAAATATTTTTTTCAAAGGATTCTGACCACTGATAAATAAGTTCTCAACATTAAAAACTTTATTTTTAATAAAAAATGTTTTTTCCACAATTTATCATACTTCTTCTAAAGTATTTTCAATACAGAACACGTTTGGGAATTAAAATATTACAATTGAAGATTGATTTGGATCAGAGAATAAAAACAAAGAAAATCAAAATTAATATAAATTTTACTTTCAAAAATTGAACAATTCCCAATTTCTTGTTCAATATTTACACATTTTCATGCGTTTACAGATTACATCCCGTTTAGAATTATTATTTTAGTTTAAAGAAGAGGTACTTTTAGAAATTTAAATTATAACTATTTTAGACAAGTGTAAAGAAAATAGTAGGTAATAAAAAATCTTGAGGGGATTTTTTTTAATTTTGAACCAATTAATGCTAATTTTATACAGAATTATAAAGTCTAACCTATCGCATTGAAAGTTTGTTAGAAATATTGCAAAAATTATTTAAAAAATTTTCATTACTAAGGTTATTACAAGCAAAACTGTAAAAAAGATTATTTTCTAGTTTGTTTCACATATAAAATACTAAAACACACTTAATGAAAAATAATTACTTTGGTAATTTCCTTTAAATAAAATCGAATGATTTATAATAATAAATGAGTAGCACTTTGAACAAAATTGTCTCTTGAAATTTTCATTAATATCTATTAATATGTGGACATAAATAATGATTTCACATAAACAAATGTATCACTTTATATAAATACTGTATAGATCTCATTCTTACAATCAAAAATCAACTAACATCTTTTCACAATTTAAAAAGAATAAAATAATTAAAAGATAATTCTATATTAATTTCTTTAAAAAGCAAACATTTCATGATCAATGGAAAAAACACATTCATGATCTTAACGTAACCAAACCCATTTAAAAACAATAAAGTTAAATAACCAACAATACTATTATAAAATCATCCAAAAATCAATAAATTTGAAGTAAAAAATTTAGATTATTAATACTTTTGTATAGATTAATACATGTGCATCGTTTATTCTATCACAGAAACAGTGATTTTATGAAAAATAGTCTAATAATAAATCAGCACTAAGATTTTTTTAGGTTGTGTTTAGTGCTGTTTTTCTCAGATTGGTTTGATGAGTTTGCACTTGGGAGACTAGTTGCTGCATTAGTTAACAGAGGAGGGGCTTTCATGACATGACTGCTGATACCATAAGGTCTTAGATGATAGATGAGGTATTCAAGGACATACATCATATTTGGACTGACATAATGAAAAGAAATAGCTGTATCACTGCAACAATCCATACCCTGAAAATAAACATATCTTTAATTTATCATTGTGTGTGTAAAATATATAGAGACCACAATTCTTATTAAATAAAAGAAAGTAAACAAATAAAATTCAGGCATGAAATAATTGGTATCAAAGAAAACTATTTAAAAATTACCCCACTAAAATAGAAAAAAAACTATTAAAACACAGAATTTGCTTAAAAGGAATACCTTTTAATGGATATTGCCACTTTAAAAGACATCTCATTATTATGAGAATAATAAAGATTCTAATTGTAGGAAATGTCTATACATGGAATGTGCAATGAGGTTTTGCCCAAGATTGAAAATATTACCATTCTGCAAATAAATTTTAACAGCTGGTTCAACATAGAATTGAAACTTACATATTACTGGGTATGCTTGTTAAATGGATGATAAACTTTGCCTCAGTATAATAATTACCTAATAAGATGAGAGTAAATAGTTGGTTGGTTGGGTTTTGTGGCTCAAGATCCAAAAAGGACAAGCTGCGATAAGAGTAAATAAGAGCTTTAAATAAATAAATAAGAGTTTTTTTTCTAGAGACAGTAATAATATAAATTAATTTAATTAATACTGTTATTAGAATAAGATAAGAAGTTCTTTCAGAGCAACCTGTCTAGGCATTTTGTTCAAGAAATTCAAAAATTTTAGCTAATTTTATCTGATGTGGATTACTTTAAATAAAACTCATTTGATGAATCTTAATAGTTTTATGTTCTGACAATTACATTGCATACACACATGTATATAACCCTACCCCCCAAGAAAAAGCATGCGCTAATAACAATGTAATTTTCTATTTAAATTTTTATTTTATATTATAAATTTTATTAATATTGAAAATCACAACTACAGAAATTTTAATTGGAATATAATGCAGAAAATAATCAGATCACTTAATTAACACAAAGTAAAATTAATATGACATTAAAAAAGAAAAAAAAATCACAAATACAAAAAATCAGAAATATTTCATTTTTTGTTGCTCATTGCTTCATTATCCTTTTTAAAATTATCTGCACATTAAAAAAACAAAACTATAATGTGAAGGTGATATAAAAACATGAATGGAAAACTTAGGTTTATAATGTGTTATTATTCTCATACTTCAAAGTAAAGCAAAACATAAAATTGCATAAAAATATAGCACATGGTTTAAAATGAATAACTCTATACACACTTGCAGCAAATAAATTTTTGTTTAATGAAAACAATATTATATTTTCTGTTAAAAAAAGCACCCTCACTATAAATTTATAAATTTCTCAATGTGTGAAAAAATTTGTTAATCTTATGCACAATAAACAGAAAATTATAAAATGTAACAGAAATGTAATATTATACAATATAAGTTTTTGATAGAATCAAAAATTATTTAACAAATTCCAAATGTAAAACCTAAATAACTTTCTTACAATATAACTTCACTAAAAAAATCAATGACAAAATTAACAAAAAAGAGTTAGCATTAAATTTTCTTATCATAGTTATACATTTTCTTATTTTTATGCAGTTAAATATTTTTTTTATTTAATATATGTAATAAAAAAAACAAAAAAAAATTGCAATTTATATTAATGCTTACATTTTCTCATACATAAATATAATAAAATCTGGAATTAGATAAAAGATGCAGACAATATACAGGACGCTAATACTCTCTCACACACACTTCAGTAGTTACTTTGGATCGGATATTTGACATTCAATTAGAAATGAACTTATTCGGAAAAATGCTGTGATATCACATAAGTCAAAGTAGAATAACAAAATGAAAACACAGAAGAGTCCATTGTTCCAGTAAAGATAAATTGTTTTAATTGTAAACCAATGGAAAAAAGTACTTTTTTTGCAAAAGGCACTATAAAACAGTCTTAGGCAAACTTCTCTTACTTTCAATAAACAACTTATATATTTTATTTTCATCTGTATTACTCAATAATAAAATTATATTTTATTAGTATGTGCCTTTCATTTTTTTACATACATTTTTTCAACATTTTGCAGAAATATGCTTTGTAATTTTATACAATAGTTAGATATAGTACATAATACCTGAGTTAAATGTGAAATTACTTAAATATTTTGACATACTTATTTAATATACCTTTTATATATTTTTAGCAAAATTTATAACTTATAATAAATTATATTGGAAATTAACTTGAATAACTTGTAGGAGAAAGTACAGTTATATAAAAGATGTACAGAATAGTAACTTAACTACATATCAAATTAGTACTTTAGGAGGAATAAAAACATGAACTTTTTTATAGGATGTGTGATATTAGTCATTTAAAAAATAAATTTATTTAATAAATTGCGGAGCAATTTAATGTTTCTTTCTTAAGACTCAGCTGGAATGTATGAGCCACTCACCTCAGTGGATGCATAGTAAATGTATTGCCAATACCATGAATCTTTGGGCACATGACCTGGAATGAGATGATGTTCAGGCACAAAAGGGAAAAATCTTCCTCGGCCTAAACTATCCCTGGCATCGCCAGCTAAAACTCCAACATTCTCGAGGCACTTTCCCATTTCCACATCTTCAGCACCGCCATCATCTGCTCTGCATTTATCAACATCAGGAATACCCTTTTCAATAAATCTCTTAAGTGCTTCTCTACTCAAAACATAACCAGCTCCACCGCTCATGTAACCCTGTTTGACATAAGGCTTGAAACGACACCCAAAATACACAGGCTCATTAGGACTATGTGACATAAGCATGTACCTGTAAAAAGCACATTACTTGATTTAAGTTAGTGTGTATATATTATTTATTTTATAAAATTTCAAACAATCAGATTAAATTTTTTTTTCCTATTCTTTGTACTTTTTAGTTCTTTCTCTAATATTAATAATTATGTTTCAACAAGTATATATAGCCTTAAAAAATTAAATAATCTAAAATACAATAACTTATTAAATTTTAAAACTTTAATCATTGGATTTAATGACACATAGCAAATTTGTAGAAGTAATAAATACTACAAGATTCAATAGACATTTTCTGTTTCCAAAGACAAAACATAAAATTGAATATTAAAAAGAAAAAATTGTATTAATTTATATCATTCAAATCAAATATATATAATTAAGAAAAAGTAACTTTAAACCTTCATAATAATGTAAGAAATATGCACTAAATATATGCTTAAAGGTAAAATATTTAAGGAAGCTTTAGAGTAGCATTTAATAACACATTATTAAAAAAAGTTTTAGAATAATTGCAACAAAATTTATCTAAAGTTATTTGTTGATATATTCAAAAATTTAAAATAAATGGGATTCAAGTAATAAAATGAATTTACTAAGTTAAAATTTGTATTTCATTACAAGCACAGTTATAGTTCATTAAAACAGTTTTGTAATAAATATAAAAAACACATCTTTAAATAATAAAGGTATTTAAAAGAATAATTTATGAGAATTGGTTAAAATTTACATAAATTATTGTTGTTGTTGTCATGTGCCAGCTAGGCCGGCAATATGAGGTGCGCTGCTCCACTTTTCCAACTGAACCATATTTGGTGTGGAGTCCGACTTCCTCAGTACACACATGCCATAGGTACCCGTTTATAGGGTAGGCAACCATTCACACACAAAGAAAGGACAAAGACAATAAAGAGAGAGAGAGAGAGAAAGTACATCCATGCCCGAGCCAGGATTCGAACCCAGGTCCCACCCATCTGTAGTCAGGTATGCTAACCACTAGACAGGTTGGGCGGCTACATAAATTATTAACATATATATTATACATATTAATGCAAATAAAAATTAAATTAAGTTAATAATTATTTATTTCATCAAATCTTATAAAGTTTAGTGAAATATATAAAATATTAGTTTAAATATTTCATTAAGCATTATATAAAATAAATGAAAAGCTAACAATAAATAAGCAACATAGAAAAGTGACACAAAATTTAGTTGAAAGTAACTTGATATACCAAATTTTTTTACTAAACTTTAATTGCAAACAAATGCTTATAAAATAAAACATGCCTTCAAATAAATGAAAAGGCATAAACTCAAGCAACTGTAACTCACCTAATAATTATTACTAATTTATGGTGGACATAAAAAAAACAAAATTTCTTTCATCTCAATTTCTTAAAAAAATTAAAAATTTTTGAAGGAGTCATACAAAGAATATACATTTTTTTTAAGAAAATAAATCTGACAAGTAACATTTTATAAAAACATCTAATTTTTATGCCAAAGTTAAAAAAAAGTGTATTTGGAAATTTTAGTTAAATTATTCTAACTAACAGTATCAAAATTTTACTACTAGTTATATTTATCAGAATTTTTCCCATTTCAATTGTTTTTAAATGACCTTTTTATATTCGATTCTTGGAATAAATGTAGTTTTGTTGGTTGTTGTTGCGCTTCCCTTTACTTAGCCCCAGTTTTTGTTGGAAATATATCAATGAGACAGTTGGTGAAAAGATATTGCACAAAACTTAGATGGATTAATATGTAATTAATAATATAAATGTATGTAAATATGCCAAGCTTACAAATGAAATTTCTCAAATGTGCAGATTATCTTTAGCCTTCTCATACAAATTCATTGTAACTTAATAGTCATAAGAAACCAGTTCTTGCTCAATTTTATTGTCAAGTCTTTCCTTTGGACTTTTTTGTTTAAAGAAAAAATTTATTTCATAGATATTTGAAAGAGCAAAACAACCAACTAAAAGCAGATATTGTAAAATTGAGTGGTTAACTTTCAAAAAGTGGTAAGGTTATTTCAATTTGTAAGCTTGCAAAATACAGAAGTCAAGCAAGGTGGGCAATTTTTAGATTTATAATTTTCATGCATGTCTTGATAGTAGGGTATCATATTTCTTTCACATTCCTTGTAAAAATATAAGAGCATGGAACTACTTTTGTTTAATTTTTTTTTGTAAATTTTTTTTTTTTTTTTTTTTTTTTTTTTTTTTTTTTTTTTTTTTTTTTAGAAACTTTCCTCCTGCACCTAATAAAATAGGCTGACTAAAGGCAAATAGATCACTGAAATCAATGTTGAGCTGACAATAGAATGGTTAGCATTTTGTTTTTCAATTCATTACTTCATGAGTTTAATCCCCACTTGGACATAAAAGTTCATCAAAATCTACTATAACAGATGTCCTGGGCAAAATCTATTATGAGCAAACAAAAAAATAAATAAATAAATTAGAATAAGCAAATTTTTGGAAAACTTATTCAGTTGATAATATGACAATTAATTAATTATGGGCTACAAAATTATCTGATGATTCAATTTTGAAATCTGCCATTATTTAAGAGCTAAATATCTAGATAAAAACATTACTTCTTCATAAAAATTTTCCCTTCTTCCTAAAGATGTATTCTAAAGAGAAAGTCTTTCAGAATTTAAACAGAAGATGTAATTCTATTAAAATTAATAACTCAAAATTGTCATAAATGTGTTGTGATAGTATTTTATAAAATATAATTTTGATATAAGTTTTTTTACATAATAACTTTTAAAATTTTGTCAATTTTTTAAATTAGAGAGCATGAATTTAAAAAAATTTTAACTCTACAAGCTATTAATATTGAAAATTCTCAAAATAAGTTCTAAAACAAATAAGGTGCTATCATTTGAAGAGCTGAAAGGTGGAAATTCTTATAGCACAGTATTATATAACTTAAGCTGAAAGTGAATAAAGTTAAAAAAATTACCTTAAATTTTCAACAACAACATAAGTATCATCATCTGCTTTCATGAACCAATCAGCTTTATCTAGATAATGCTTATAGACATAAGAGTAAGCTTGTTTAGTCTTGGCCCACAAGTGATCTCTGCCTTCTTTAACGTCCAGTGCTATGCTAGGAAGAGAAGGATCTTCTTTAGAGCTCATAAACAAGAGAATATTGCATCGTTGACCCCATGTTGCTTTGACATGCTTAGCTTTACGATCATGATTATCTGGTCCTGTCATTACCCAACACAATACACGTACTTTACTTGCCAATCGCTTTGCTTCTTCAGCTTCTCCTATAAGAAATGGATTTTTCAAGCAACAGACAACTAAAGATCATTATTTGAAACGGAATTGGAAATGTTCTAGACAGCAAAAAATATATAAAAGAATTCAATTTTGATACTTGTTTACTTTTTAGGAACTCTAAAGATAAATAAAAATTCCTATTAATAAAAATCTTACTAAAAAAAACCTTATTATAATAATTTGCATTATTTACCTTTGCATGATACAAGCTTTAATAAGAACATAACATAATTTCTTAATAACTATATAGTTTTTGAATTTAAAAAAATATGATTGTGAAAGCATAAAAATATACAGATTCATCATTGCTATTATAATATTAGTAGTGATGAATCTATTGAGATATAACAAATATTATATAATTCATATGGAATATATTTTACTTGACAAAAATATAATGAAAGATATCTTGTAATTTTAATACATGAAGGTAATTCAGAATATTCTAATTAAAAGGTATACACAAGGAAATGTAAGAAATCTAATTGTAAAAATCCTCAAAATAAACGAATGCAATAAATATTAAAATAGATTATTTAGAGATTGTCTTTTAAATAATATGCATTTTCTTGTTAAAAAATTTGGCAAATTTTATATGGTTAAAAAAAAGTTCTTATAATATCTATAGATATCTCATGGCAAAACTACATAAAATATTTTATGAACATGGAAAAAAAAATTTTTTTTGAAAATCAATAATCAAAAAGTAACAGAAACGCTATCTCATAAAAATCTTCAAAGAATTTCATAAATATTGTGTCACTTCTGCAGCATTTACAACCTTTGTAGTAATAAACATGAAAGGAAGCTAATAACATGCTTTAAGAATGATACTATGAAAACAATTTCATAGTATAAATCTCAGTAATTTAAATATCAGTTCTAATACATTAATAAATAGTGGACCAAATCAGGATATAGATGGAATAAACACAAATAAATGAAATCAATGCAGAACAATTCATGCAGAGCACCTCATTTTGTTTACAATTTGAAGCACTCCTTACAAGCCAAAAGTTTGGATAACAAGATAACATTTAATTTGAGCATTTTCTTCTAAACTAATTTTAAAATCCCACTTTTCACTAAGAATAAAACATTATTAATAATATTAATCAAACGATTGTACGAGAAAATTAAAATATCATTTCAATACATTTATAAAATAAATTGAAATTTCAAGTCAATTTTATTCATGAAACTGTCTAAACACTGTGGAATAAATTAATGAATTTTAATAAGATATTTTATAGTAAACAAAAAAAAATGACCCATACTGTGAGATTTTAAACAGCAAAATCAATGTAAATACAACTAAAATTTTATAAAATCCAAAATATGTTAAACTTGGATAAATAAATTATATTTTTTAATTCACCAAATTTTAAAGAGTTTTCAAAACAATCGAGATAATATTCACCAGTTTTATTCACATTAATATCAAATCGTGACATAATTTTGAAAATCACACAACTATCACTGACCCTAGCACATTACAAAAGTTTGCTTTCTCTTAATTCAAAAAGAAAGGCGGCAAACAAAAGGAACTTCCGTTTCAGTATAGCAAACAAATTGCTGGCTTCGGCAATTTTAATAATGTTCTATTGTCCGAAGATTCAATGGCCGCAATCAGCTGACAGCCAAGTGGCAATGGCCATCGAAAGGTGCCCTTGATGACTATTTACAAGGAACAACGAATGATAGACCAACTTGTAATAAATGTTTTTAACATGAACTTTCAACAATTTTCAAAAATTTACTTCGTCTCATTTAAAGCACAAAATAATATTTGGTTGAACTCGCGTCCTATAGATGAGATTTTACGCATGAATCATTTTCTTTCTATTTTAAATTTATTAACAACATACACACAAATGAATGCAATTAAATTCTATTTACTTAAATTGAATAATATTAACGATGCAATTTTTAATGATTAGATTGGATTGAACACATTTCTTATAAAATATTAAATCTTATTTTAAAAGTTATGTTTTCATCATGTTAATTAAGAACAAAGTAGTAAGGATATTGTAATTATATAAGTTACCACCTAGAAATTTATATAAATTATTCTTAAGTTGTTATTTTAAACATTTTTAAGAAATAATTTTTAATCAGTATCACAAAAAATTTCGGTTGATATAAGTAATTATTGAAATTTTGGTTTGATAATCTTTTTTCAAGAGGACAATTTAAAAAGCCCTATAAAAGGTAAGCCACAAGCGAAAGAAAGGACCAACGAGTGAATCAAATTGAATAGTAACACTTGAGATATAGGAAAACTCTATATTATGACGTCTATAAATATTCTTTTGCTTCATTAAGAGTCCGGTAGCTTCAATTACTATTACAACAATATAGTAACAATTACTATCGTAACATTGTCACATGTGAATATGGTCATTAACTACAAATAAACAAAAAAATCGTTTTATTCAAGAATAAAGTGACAAGCAGCAATTCCTTTGATATGCTAACATTATAAAAATATAATATTCTTAAAGCTTTCTATATATATTATTCCTGGTAATGTTTTGAAAAAAAGAATTTAAAGCATAAAATATTATCCACACAAATAGTATATTATTTATATAAATCTATAGAAACAAAAAGTAAGTAAAATAATCATAAAAATCTGTTAAAAAATAATAAAAAATTGGTTTCCATTTAAAATACCAAAGAAAATATATAATAAAAACAGTAGTTTTTATTATATATTATATTATTATATACTTATCAACAAAATATTTATTTTTAAATCTCCGTCATTTCATTTGCATCTGAAAAATAAGACTTTCTAATAACAAGATTTTTAAAAATGTGTGTGCACTTTTTAATTTATATCAGACATTTATAGTCACATAAAACAATTGTTCATCAATGATACAGCTGGCATTTGTTAGCCATCGTAAAGTATTTTATGAACCCAAATTTTATTTGCCGCTGATTTACAACAAAGCATTAAGAGAGACATAAATACATCCTAAAAATTCAATAAATAACTAATAATAGCCTAATAACGAACTTTTAATGGTCTCACAACTTTTCAACAAACCCATTTTATATTTGGAATACACATTTTTTCGGAGAAATTTAATGCAATATTCGAAATTTATGGCAAAAAAATTAATCAGATATTTGTGAATAAATATTCAACTTTACTTGTCGGGAAGAGTGAGAACGCTTAAATAAAACAATCTAAGCATAAAATATAAAAAATAAATTCTATTAAGTGTCTGATAGAAAGTTCTAAATGAATACCAGAAGACATGGAAGTAAGCAATGATTGAACAAAGAGCACGAATTCTTTGTAAATTTAAAATTGCAACTTGGAAACAATTAAGTGAGCAGTAATACCAGCATGGAAAATGTGCCAATATACTGCTGTAAACTCTGCAGAAAGCATGCAAATAATATGAAATTTACAGAAGTAACATTATCAAATGATTCAGCACGTACAAACAAAATATATTTTTCAAAAATAAAGATAAACATCTTATTTATGCAAATTATAACATTAATGAACGAATTAAAGATCCTAATTTTCAAGAAAATAACAGAGTTTGTACAGCCGCTGCCTTGTATTGAATGGATGAAGCATTATTCTCATGCACTCCAATTTTATGCTCACAATATTTCCGAAGTCTTTGCAAAATAATGCATCTATATTTTATTTTTGCTCATAAACTTTAAAAAAAAATTATTTCAAATATTGGTGATAATTAAAGTTATAAACCATATGAAACCAAATAATTATTAAACCAAACATAATTTTTAGAAAGAAAAGAACGACCAGCAACTTCTTTCAGTTTCATCAGACTTGATTCGTTATGAGTTCGTCCCAAAAACTACAATGCAAAACCTGGCCGAGGTCGTTTTTTGTGAATTGATTCATTATGGCATACGAATCAATATATAAATCTGAAGTGAATAAACAAATTATTTATTTTTCAGAAGTATTTATCATACATATTTTACAAAATAAAAGATTTCATATTTTTTTTCTCAAGCATCAACTGGTAGAAGGGAACTTTTAAGAACATTCGTGAATAGAACGGACAGAAAACGCTTAAGAACAAAGTAAACACGATGCCAGGAATTTATTTAACACTTCATTTTATCTTTACTTAAAAGCAATATTTTTATAGGGCAAAATTTTTATTTCAGTGCACAAAATCTTTTCATGAATCCGCATATTCGTAACAAAAGTGTTAAAACCGTAGAAATTTGAAGCAAAATTAATCCATTTTCATTAGTGTATTAACATGAAATATTAAAAATTAAATCAAGGAATCACTAAACAAAAAATTGCATTAAATTAAAAAATGCATATTTTTTTACACAGTTATAATATTTCTTTCACACTAACGAAATATAATGAATTTAAAAAATATGTCCATTTCATGGCCTAATAAATTTGAGATGAAATGAATTTGCAACTTAAAGCATTTTGCTGGATGAAGCAGAAAATGGAAGTTAAATCAGAAACAAACAATATATTCTTCTTTCACAAAGATTGAACTTGCTCACTGTTGTGAGAGCAGCTAACCATAAAACTTACTTTAACAACGAATTTCTTCATTTCGTAAAGAAAACTTATTATTGAATGAAATGTAATAGATCTTATGATTGAAAGACACACTTATTATGCAATAAGATGTTCAATTAAATCCTTTATGAATAACTTTTACGGATTTATAAAAAGGATTACTTAAAATGAATTTTTTATATCGCACTACACGATATTTATGAAATGTTATTTTAAATTTACAAAAAGAATTTATATTGCATTTGGTTAATCAAAAATTGATAAATTATGATTATCATCAAAATTATAATTTCTGATAGTGAATAACTTTTTGGCTGATGTTTATTGTGAAGCATATAACTCAACGCGATTTCATAATCCTGTAAGGGGGAAAATAATTCTTCTTCCGCAATATATTTTTTGATACAACACAAGGAATATTTTTATAAAAGGTTTTCCACAGGAAAATTGCCAGTTTCTGTGCTCATAAATAACCTCTTCTACCTTTCATTGTTACTCACACAGGAGGGACAACATCATCTTATTTTTCCATAAATTTCCATTAATTCATCTGCAAAAAATCCTATCTAAATTGCAACTTAAAATAATATGCAAAATGTCTTGACAATAAAAGTGAGAAACATAATGCAGATTGAACAGAAAGTCAATCCGAGCAGTTTAATTAATGTTACTTAGCAAACTGAAAGGTAATATAAACACATTAAAGGTAAAAAAAATATTTTTAAAATACTCCCAAGTTTAAATTTGATATAAAAGTTAATTTAAACATGAAAGTGTTTTACATTCATGTTTAAATATGTTTCATGTTTAAAATATTATTCAAGATAGTTTATATAATAAATCTGTATTATTGTTTCAAAACCAGAATTTGCGAGTACTTTTTCCATGTAACAAGAAATAATTCTTAAAACAATTCTTTCATTTAATTACATTTTTGTGCATTTCAAGTCAAAAGCATCTAATTGAATAAGTGAAATATGTTGTAATACAAAATAAAAAGTGGTTACTTTTTATAATCCAAATTAATGGGATATTATGTGTCTGCTATTTATATATTGTCTCATAAAAAATTTCAAATACATTATCAGAAATGAAAACATCAGAGGAATTCTTCCTTTTGATATAATTTTCAAATGAGAAAAATGGGAGTAAAACTACAAAATTTCCATCAAGAAAAATGGTTTCTTGAATTACTTTCTTAATAAGTGAAATTCAATAACATTAATCTTGTATATTTTTCAAACACATTTAACTTAAATAGCATAACCATAAAAAAAACTGAACATAAAATAGACATCAGGAAGTCTTGTTTAAGCAGGTGCCAAATCGATAAGTAAGTTATGATCACAAAAACATTTTTGTATAGAATCTGAATGTTATCCTTTAAGAGACTTCTGATACTATGTCAAAAACCGGAAAGAAATTAATGTCACACTTGAGTACATCACTTTATATCACGAAAACAATAATTAATCAAAACTTTTTTTAATTAGTATAATTTAATAAACAAAATAAAACTTCATGGAACTAAAAAATTATTCACCAAGTTCCTTCTGAACCAATAAAAATGGATATTCTGTCTTGACTTGAATTATTTTTTCGCATGCAATACAACAAATATTTTACCACAGACATGGAAATTATTTCTAAAGCAGACTAAATATCTAGTTAGAGCTTATTTTAATCAATAGTATTTAAAATTCAATACGAAAGAAAAAAATGAAGGAAAAATAACGTTTTATTAACATTTACTTATTGAAAAGCTGGACAAATAGTTGTTTTTGTAATCCCACATTTAAGCCTAAAATATGCGCGCGCAATAAAATCTATCATTTAATTTATGCACTTCAATAACCTGCGTGTTATAAAAATATCTTGATGAGAGAGAGTATTTTCAAATACTTGCAATTAATAAAGAGAAATGAAAATATGTATTGCTTTTTAATTTTTAAGCACGTGAAATCGATCTCTCCAAAACTTTTTCTGGGAATAGTTACAATACATCTTATTTGAGTACGGATGTGTGTGCTTTATGCAATGGTGATAGGAAGAAATGGATAACATGAGTGAGAAGACGTTTGCTTTCACATGTTTTATTTTATTTTACAAAAAAGATCTTTCAAAGGAATTTCAGAGATATAATAAATGTTACAAATAAAGTTAAAACCCTGGAATAAAAGATTTAACAAGAAATCAAGTTGTTCTCGACCATTTTGGGGATCTTTTGAACAATCGTTTCCTGAATTCCAAGAAAAACGCGCATGCACTTTAAAAGAAATTAACTGTACGATATTCACTAAAGTGAAACTTAACGGAATTAATAATTGTGGGTTCGACGAGGAAAAGAAATGGTTCCACGCAACACTGTTCCAATAGAGGTCAAGACAAACTATCTTTCAAATGGAGAAAGTGACACGAACGATCTTATTATCTGTAGGTGGATGGCCAAATAGAGCAAAACACAAGTTGCAAATCTGATTCCAAGAAAAAAGGACCTTAAAAAGATGAAACACATTCTGAAATTACAACAAGGAAACGGAATAATTAGCAGAATCTTGAATAGAATGTTAATGAGGTACATAAATCAACATGAAGTCAACCAACATGTAAATATAGTTGTTTTAAAGAGGTAATACTTATTTTATATAAAATATTATACATATAAAGCCCAAAAAATCATGAATGGATTACCCATAAATGATAAAATTACATATGGTTTTAAGGAAAATAATATGATATACTTTTGATTTCAGCAATAAATTTTAAAAGTTATTATATTAGTAAATATAAATACTATAATAAGCATATTTTAGCACCAAATTTAAGATAGAATAATTTTTTAATCTATTCATGTACATACTGATAAAAATACAGAAAAAGGGAATAAAAAACAGTTTATTTGAGCTGCGAAATCGATAAATTTTATTCGGGGCAAAAAGGTGACTCCTAAACAAAAAAAGAGCAAATGAAATATTTCTCAAATTGTTACAATCATTACAGAAAATTCTCCTTAACTTTAAAGGCATTATTTCCATTTCGGGTTATGAAGTTTCCAAATGATTGAAAGAATTAAAACGATTTCAAGGTGCTTGAGAAGTGTGCACACACAACGTTTTGAAAAAGCAATCATTGAACAGAAATGAATTTGTAGAATTCAAGATATAACTTCATTCACATGTTTATATTTCTCACACATTATCTATTTCACTGAAACAATAACTGATTATTTCATCAGTACTTATCTGATAAAACGAACGTTTTCATTTTATTTCAACATATTAAAATCTTAATAATGGAAGGAATGGACTTATGGAGTAAGAAATCATTCAAATTTTATATTTCACTTGAAAGTTTCATTTGAAATCCATCAGTAACAAATGAGCACATTTAAATGACTTTCAATTAAAATTAAATAATATTGTCAATCATGCAAGATGAGATTATATCTTTTTAGAATACATTTTTGAAAAATGTCATTTTGCTGAGATATTCTTTCAATTGCTTTGTATTAATATAAAATGTTTTCCAATGTTTTGTTAGTTCAAATTGCGATACAATTTAAAACTGATTTAGAAGGGAGCTAAAATTTTTAGACATTTTCTAGAAACATAAAATTTATAAATTTGTGCACTGACATTTCTAATGAAGAATTTCAAGTTTTAGAAATGAGATTTAATCATTATGCAAATTAAATACTGAATATTTATCGCTATGCAAATTTAATAATCGATATTTAAGGTCAGATAGTAGATACACGTTAAACTTTCTTAAAATAAATTATGTTTTTTATTTTAAAAAAAAAA